>JAWNPU010000064.1:0-270000 GCA_035047325.1 Drosophila vallismaia
AATAGACAGATACACAGATAGATAGATACACAGATAGACAGATACTCAGATAGACAGATACACAGATAGACTGATACACAGATAGATAGATACACAGATAGACTAATACACAGATAGACAGATAAACAGATAGGAATATTCACAGATAGAAATATGCACAGATAGACAGATACACAGATACACAGATAGATAGATACACAGATAGATAGATACACAGATAGATAGATACACAGATGGACAGATACATAAATAGAGAGATACACAGATAGACAGATACACAGATAGACAGATACACAGATAGACAGATACACAGATAGACAGATACACAGATAGATAGATACACAGATAGACAGATACACAAATAGATAGATACACAGATAGACAGATACTCAGATAGACAGATACACAGATAGATAGATACAGATAGACAGATACACAGATAGACAGATACATGAGATGAACAACAGACACAGATAGGCAAGATAGCCACCAGATAGACAGATACTACAGATGAATAATACAGATAATAGATACAGATAGAAATATTCACAGATAGACAGATACACAGATAGACAGATACACAGATAAACACATACACAGATAGATAGAGACACAGATAGACAGATGGACAGATAGACAGATACACAGATAGACAGAAACACAGATAGACAGATACACAGATAGACAGATACACAGATAGACAGATACACAGATAGATAGATACACAGATAGACAGATATGCAGATAGACAGATACACAGATAGACAGATACACAGATAGACAGATACACAGATAGACAGATACACAGATAGACCAATACACAGATAGACAGATAAACAGATAGAAATATTCACAGATAGAAATATACACAGATAGACAGATACACAGATACACAGATAGATAGATACACAGATAGATAGATACACAGATAGATAGATACACAGATGGACAGATACATAAATAGACAGATACACAGATAGACAGATACACAGATAGACAGATACACAGTTAGACAGATACACAGATAGATAGATACACAGATAGACAGATACTCAGATAGACAGATACACAGATAGATAGATACACAGATAGACAGATACACAGATAGACAGATACACAGATAAACAGATACACAGATAGACAGATACACAGATACACAGATACACAGATACACAGATACATACACAGATACACAGATACACAGATAGACAGATACACAGATACACAGATAGACAGATACACAGATAGACAGATACACATATAGACAAATACACAGATAGACAGATACACAGATAGACAGATACACAGATAGATACAGATAGACTGATACACAGATACATAGATACACAGATAGACAGAAATAGACAGACAGATAGAAGACAGAGAGATAGACAGATAGACAATAGACAGACAGATAGCAGAAGGCAGACAGACAGATAGACAAAGATAGATAGCAGATAGGCAGAAGATAGACAAAAAGAAGACAGATAGGCAGAAGACAACACCAGATAGACAGAAGAAGAACCAGATAGCAAAGCAAACCAGAAGACAGAAGAAGACACAGATAGACAAAACAAAGACAAAGACAGAGAAGACAGAAGACAGAAGACAGAAGACAGAAGACAGAAGACAGACAGCAGATAGACAGAAGCAGAAGACAGAAGACAGAAGACAGAACAGATAGCAGAAGGAGAAGCAGATAGCAGAAGAAGACACAATAGACAGAAGACAGAAGACAGATAAAAGACAGAAGACAGAAGACAGAACAGAAGAGACAATAGACAGACCAATAGACAGAACAGATAGCAGAGACAAAATAGCAGATGGCAGACAGCAGAAGGCAGAAGACAGAAGAGAAAAGGCAGAAGACAAAGAGAGAGGACAGAGCAGAAGACAAAGCAAAGAGAAGACAAAGACAGAGAGCAGCAGAGAGAAGAGCAGCAGAAGCAGACAAAGCGCAGAAGCAGAGAAGACAAAGACAGCAGAAGCAGAAGACAAAAGCCCAGAGACAGAAAAACAAGCAAAGCAAGAACAAACAACAAGCAAAGAGAAGAGCAGAAGCAGAAGCAAAGCAGAGAGACAAAGAAGCAGCAAAGACAGAGAGAAGAAGCAGAGAAAGAAGCAGAGAAAGAAAGCAAAGAGCAAAGCAAGCGGACAGAGCAGAGCAGAGAGAGAGAAGACAGACGACAAAGACAGAGCAGAGCAAAGACAAAGCAAAGACAAAGCAAGAGCAAGAAGCAAGCAAGCAAAGCAAAAGAGAGCAGAGAGAGAGAGCAGAAGAAGAGCAAAGACAGAGCAGAAGCAAGCAGAGCAGAAGCAAGCAAGAAAGCAAAGAGAGCAAAGCAGAAGAAGCAAAGCAAGCAGAGAGCAGAGCAAGAGAGCAGAAGCAAGAAGCAAAGCAAGAAGGCAAAGAAAAGCAAAGAAGAGAGAGCAAAGACAGAAGAGAGCAAGGAGAGAGCAAAGAGAGACGAGACAGAGAAGCAAGAGAGCAGAAGCAAGAGAGCAGAAGCAAAAGCAGAAGACAAAGAGCAGAGCAAGAGAAGACAAAGCAAGAGAGCAGAAGCAAAGCAAGCAGAAGAGAAGCAGGCAAGCAAAGCAAGCAAGCAAAGAAGAGAAGCAAGCAAGAAGCAAGCAAGCAAGCAAGCAAGAGCAAGCAAAGCAGAGAAGCAAGCAAGAAGCAGAAGCAAGAAAACAACAACAAGAAGCAGAAGAAGCAAAGAAGAAAGAGAAAAGAAAGCAAGAGAAAGAACAAAAGAAACAAGAGCAAGCAAGAGAGCAGAGAAGCAGAAGAGCAGAGCAGAGCAAAGAAAGAAGACAGAGCAGAGCAAGCAAAGAAGACAGAAAAAGCAAGAGAGCAAAGCAAGAGAAAGAAGCAAGGGAAGAAAGCAAGAAAAAAGAAGAGAAGAGCAAGCAAAGAGAGAGCAGAGAGAGCAGAAGCAAGCAGAGCAGAAGCAGAGAGAGAGAAGAGAGCAGAGCAAAGCAAGAAGCAAAGCAGAAGAAAAGAAGCAGAGCAGAGCAAGAGAGAGAGCAGAGAGAGCAGAAGCAAGCAGAGCAAGCAAGAGAGCAGAGCAAGCAAAGCAAGCAAAGAACAAGAGAACAAAAAAGAAGAAGAAGCAAGAGAGAGAAAAAACAAGCAAAGAAAGAAGAGAGCAAAGACAAGCAGAGAAACAAAAAAAAAAAGAAAGCAAAGAAGCAAACAACAAAAAAAACAACAAAAAAAGAAGAAGCAAGAAGAACAAAAAAGAAGCAAGAAGAAGCAGAAGAACAGCAAGGCAAAGAGAACAGAGAAAGCAAAGAACAAAAAGAAAAGAAGAAACAAAGACAGAGCAAAGCAGAAAGAGACAGAACAAGCAAGCACAAAAAGAAGCAAAAGCAAAGAAAGCAAAGAAGAGCAACAAGCAAGCAAAAAGAAAAAAAGAAAAGCAAAGAAACAAGAAAACAAGCAAGAAGGAGAGACAAAAAAGCAAAAGCAAGCAAAAGAAAACAGACAGAGAGAAGCAAAAGCAAGCAGAAGAACAACAAAGCAAGAAGAAAGAGCAAGAAAAGAAAAAGCAAAAGACAACAAGCAAAGAAGCAGAGAGCAGGGAAGAAGAAGCAAGCAAAGAGAAAAAAGAGAAGAGGAGAAAACAAAAAGAAAAAAGAAAGAAAAGAAGAGAGAAAGAAAGCAAGAAGAGAGAATACAAAACAAAACAAAAAGAACAAGAGAGCAAACAAAAGCAACAAAAGCAAAGACGAAAAAAAAAGAGAGAAAGAAAGCAAGAAAAGAAGGAAAAAGAGAACAAAAACAACAAAAAACAAACAAGCAAAGCAAAGAACAAACAGAAAGCAAGCAAGCAAAGCAAAAAAAAACAGAGAACAAGAGACAAAAACAGAAGCAGAAGCAGAAGAAAGACAAGCAAAGCAAACAAGCAGAAGAGCAGCAAGCAGAAGAAACAAAAGAACAGAGCAGAAGAAAGACAGAGAGAAAAACAGAAGCAAGAAAAAACAACAAGCAAAGAAAGAGACAACAGAAAGAAAAGAAGACAAGCAGAAAAGAACCAGATAGACAGAAACAGAAAATAGACAGACAGAAGACAGAAGAAAGACAGAAGACAGAAGATAGACAGAAGACAGAAAAGAAGACAGAAACAGATAGACAAAGACAGAAGACAGATAGACAGAAGACAAAGACAGAAGCAGAAGACAGAAGACAGATAGACAGAAGAAATAGACGATAGACAAAAAGATAGACAGAAGACAGAAGAAGAAACAGAACAGAACAGAGCAGAAAAAAGACAGAAGACAAAGACAGAAGACAGATAACAGATAACAGAAGCAGAAACAGATAGACAATAGACAGAGAGATAGACAAAGACAGAAACAGATAGACAGATAGACAAGATAGACAGAAAAAAAAAAAAAAAAAAAAAAAAAAAAAAAAAAAAAAAAAACAAAAAACACAAAAACAAAAAAAAAAAACAACAACAAGACCAGAAAAGAAACAAAACAAAAAAGCAAAAAAAGACAAAACAAAAAACAAGCAGAACAGAAAACAAAAAACAACAAAAGACAGAAAGCAAACAAAAAAAAAAAAACAGAGCAAAAAAGACAGAAAACAAAAGAAGCAAAAAGACAAAACAACAAAGACAGAAAGAAACAAAAGACAAAAAAAGACAACAAAACAAACAATAAACAAAGAAAGCAGAAGACAAAACACAGAAAAAAAAAAAAAAACAAAAGAAAAAAAACAAAAACAAAAGAAAAAAAAAAAAGAAAAGAAAAGCAAAAAAAGAAAACAAAAAAAAAAAAAAAACAAAAAAAAAAAGAAAAAAAACAAAAAAAAAAAAAAAAAAACAAAAAAGCAGAAAAAAACAAACAAAGCAAAAAAAAAAAAAAAAAGAAAACAAAAAAACAAAAGAAGACAAAAAACAAAAAAAAAAAAAGCAAAAAAAAAAGCAAAAAAAAACAAAAAAAACAAAAACAAAGCAAAAGCAAAGAAACAACCAACAGCAAGAAAAAAACGCAAAAAAGAAAGAAAGAAGAAAAAAAAAGAAAGACAAAGAAAAAAGAAAAAAACAGAAAAAGAAACAGAAAGAGAAAAAAAACAAAAACAAAAGAAAAAAAAAAAGAAGAAGAAGAAGGCAAAAAAGAAAGAAAAAAAAAACAAAAGAAAAAAAGAGAAGACAACAAAGAAAACAAAAAGAACAAGAAAGAAAAGACAACAGACAAACGAACAGCAGAAGACAAAACAGGACAGACACAAAACAAAAAAAGAGAAGAGAAAAACAAAAGAAAGAGACAACAAAAAAAACAGAAAAAAGACAACAAGCAAAAGAAAAGAAGACAAAAAAACCAAAAAAGAACAAACAAAAAAACAGAAGAACAAAAGAACAAAAAAAAAACAACACAAAGAAGACAAGACAGAACAAAAAGAAAAGAAAAGACAACAAAAGAAAAGACAAAGACAAAAAAAAAAAACGAAGAGAACAAAGACAAAACACAAAAAAAAAACAAGAAAAAAAAACAAAGAAAAGAAGAAGACAGCAAAACAAAGACAGAGACAGAAACAAAGAAGGCAAAAAAAGACAGAAGAAAAGACAGATAGACAAAGACAGATAACAATAGACAAAGAAGAAACAAAGACAGAAACAGAGAAAGACAGAGAAAAACAAAACAACAGAAACAGATAGACGAAACAGAAACAGAAGACAGAAAAGAAAAAGACAGAAGAGAACAAACAGAGACAAACAAAGACAGAAAGAAGACAGAAAGAAAAGAAGAAGACAAGCAAGACGAAACAAAGAAGAAGAAAAACAAAACAAAAAAAAGAAAAGAAAAAAAAAAAGACAAAAACAAAAAAAAAAAAAAGAAAAAAAAAAAGAAAAAAAAAAAAAAAAAAACAAAAAAAAAAAACAGAAACAAACAAAAAAAAAAAGAAAAAAAAAGAGCAAAAAAAAGAAAAAAAAAAAGAAGAACAAAAAAAAAAAAAAAAACGAAAAAAAACAAAAAGAAAAAAGCAAAAACAAGAAAAAAGCAAACAAACAAAAAAAAAAAAAAAAAAAAGAACAAAAAAAACAAAAAAGAAAAAAAAAGCAAACACAGAAAAAAGACACAAGAAAAAAAACAAAAGAGACAACAAAAAAAAGCAGCAAGCAGCAGCAGAAAAAAAGGCCAAACAAAAAAAAAACAAAAAAACAAAACAACAGACAAAGACAAAGAAAAAGAAAGAAACAAAAAAACAAAACAAAGACAAAGACAAGAAGAAGAAAAGAAAAGACAAAGCAAAGAGAAGAAGAGCAAAAGAAAAGCAAAGAAAACAGAAGAAACAAGAAGAACAGAACAGAACAGCAACAAAGAAAAGACAACAACAGAAGACAAAAAGTACAAGAAAACAAAGAAAACAAAGACAGAAGAAGATAGACGAAGACAAAGAAAACAAACAACAGAAGAGACAAAGACAAGATAACAGAAAAAAAAACAAAACAAACACAAACAAGCACGCACAAAACACAAAGACAAAAAAAGCAAAGAAAAGACAACAAAAAGAAGAAGACACAAAAGACAAAAAAAAAAAAACAAAAAAGCAAAGAGAACAAAAAGCAAAAAAGAAAAAAAAAAAGAAAACAACAGAAAACAAAAGAAAGAAAAACAAAGACAAAAAGAAAAAACAAACAGAAAAAAAAAAAAAAACAAAAGAAAGACAAAAAGAAAGCAACACAAAAAAAGACAAAAACAGAAAGAACAAAAGAAGCCAAAAAGAAAAAACAGCAGCAACACACAAACAAAGAGACAAAAGAACAAAGACACAAACAAAAGCAAGAAGACAACAAGCACAAGAAGAAAGAAACAAGACAAGCAAACAAGACACAAAAAGCAAAAAAACAGCAAAAGAAGAAGCACAAAAAAAAGAACGACACAAAAGCAGAAGAGAAAGAAAACAAACAACAAAGACAAAAAGCCAACAAAAAAAAAAGAAGACAAAACAGACAAAAGAGAGACAGAAAAGAAAAGCAAGAACAACAAAAGACAAGAGAAGAAGCAAAGACAAGACAAACAAACAGCAACAAAAAAGACAGGCAAGAAGACAACAAAAGAGGACGAAGACCAAAAAGCAGACAGAACAAACAAACAAACAGCAGCAGACAAGACGCAAGCAAACAAAGACAAAAGACAGAAGCAAAAGCGAAAAGAGAAAGAAGTAACAAAAAGAGACAAAAAAGCAGAGCAGAGACAAAGACAGAAGCAAGCAGAGGAGAAGACAAAGCAAAGAAAAAAACAAAGACAAAACAGAAGCAAAGAAGATAGACAAAGACAGAAGACGCAAGCAAAACAAGACAGAAAAGAAGACAATAGACAGACAGAAGACAAAAGACGAAGGACAGAAAGACAACAGTAGACAATAGACAAAAATAGACAGATAGACAGATAACAGAGACAGATAGACAGATAGACAAAGAAAAGACAGAAGACAGAAACAGAGAGACAGATAAATAACAGATAGACAGAAACAGATAGACAACAAGACAGATAATGACAGAAACAAGACAGATAGCAGAAAGAAGACAGAACAAAGAAAAGAGAACAAAGAAGAACAGAAGCAAAGACAGAGCAAAAGAAAGAAAGACAGAAAGAGCAAAGACAAGCAGCAACAAGAGCAAAAAAAGAAGCAAAAAAACAAAAGAAACAACAGAACAAGCAACAAAAGACAAACAAAAAACAAAAGAAGAAGAGGACAGACAAACAGAACAAACAAGCACAAAACAAGAACAACAAACAAGCAAAAGCAAGAAGAACAGAGAACAACAAACAAACGACAAAAAGACGAGAAAGAAGAAAGCAGAAGCAGAGCAGAAGAAGAAACAGCAAAGAGAAGCAAAGACAAGAGCGAAGCAAAAAAAGGCAACAAAGACAAGACAGGCAGAGCAAAAAGAAGAGAAAGAACAAGACAAGCACAGAAAAACAAACAAGAAGAAAAGCAGCAAAGAGCCAGCAGACAAACCACGAGAAGAAACAACAAGACACACAAAAAGAAGAAGCAAAACAGAACAAACAAGAAAAAGCAGAAGGGCAAAGCAAAAAGCAGGCAAAGACAAAACAGAGCACCAGACAAAAGCAAGAAAAAAGAACAAAGAACAAGCAGACAGCAAGCACAAACAAGGCAAGAACAGACAGGGACAGCACGACAAGAGACGCAGCAAGAAGATCAAAGCAGCAGGCAAGAGAGACAGCAGAAAGCAGACAACGAACAACAACAGAACAGAACAGAACGGCAGAAGACAGAAGACAGAGCAAAGCAAAGACAGATACAAAGCAAGCAGAGCAAGCAAGCAAGCAAAGCAGATCAGAACAGAAGCAAGCGAGACGAGCAGCAGATGCAAAGAGAAAAAAAGAAGATGCAAAAGAAGACAAAGCAAAGAATACAGGAAAAGCAAGGAGCAGAGACAGAAGCAGAAGCAGAAGAAAGCAAGCAGATAGACAGATGCAGATGACAATGGCAGAAAAGAGAGCAGATGGCAAACAAACAGAAGAGAGAAGACAGATAGACAGATAGACAATGAAAGCAGCAGATAGACAGATAGACAATAGCAGAAGCAGAGGAGTAGCAAAGCAGAAGAGATAGAGACAGCAGCAGAAGACAAAGAGCAGAGCAGAAGAAATACAAAGACGCAGATAGCAGAGAAGAGCAAAGACATGAGACAGATAGAAGCTACAGAGCAAAGCAGAAGTGCGGGACAGATGACAAAGCAGAATAGCACAGAGCAAAGCAGGCAAAGGCAGAGGCAGACGACAGATGGACAGATAGACAGATAGACAGATAGACAGATAGACAGATAGACAGATAGACAGATAGACAGATAGACAGATAGACAGATAGACAGATAGACAGATAGACAGATATACAGATAGACAGATACACAGATAGACAGATAGACAGATAGACAGATGGGCACATCGACAGATAAGCAGATGGGTAGATAGATAGATAGACAGGTAGACAGGTAGACAGATAGATAGACTGAGAGATAGACAGATAGACAGTCATTCAGATAGACAGATACGCAGATAGGCAGATACAGATAGGCAGCTAGCCAGATATACAGATAGACAGATAAACACATAAACAGATATACAGATAGACAGATAGGCAGATAGAAAGATAGACAAATAGATAGATAAGCAAATAGATAGATAGGCAGACAGATAGATACGCAGATAGATAGATAGATAGACAAATAGACAGATAGACAGATAGACAGATAGACAGATAGACAGATAGACTGACAGACAGATAGACAGATAAACAGATAAACAGATAGGCAGATACACAGATAGACAGATAGGCAGATAGACAGGTTAACAGATAGACAGATACATAGATAGACAGATAGACAGATAGACACACATACAGACAGACAGATAGGCAGATGGGCAGTAGGCAGATAGGCAGATAGACAGCTGGACAGATAGATAGATGGACAGAAAGACAGATGGACAGATAGACAGATAGGAAAATAGACAAATAGACAGATAGACAGATAGACAGATAGACAGATAAACAGATAAACAGATAGACAGATAGACAGATAAACAGATAAGCAGATAGACAGATAGACAGATAGAAAGATAGACAGATATACAGATAGAAAGATAGACAGATAGACAGATAGACAGATAAACAGGTAGGCAGATAGACATACAGACAGATAAACATATAGGCAGATAGACAGACAGGCAGAGAGACAGATAGACAGATAGACATATAGACAAACAGGAAGATAATTAGGCAGATAGACAAATAGGAGGATAGGCAGATAGACAGGTAGACAGATAGACAGATAGTCAGATAGACAGACAGGTAGACGGAGAGACGGAGAGACAGTTAGACAGATAGACAGAAAGAAATAATAGAAAGATAGACAGATGCAAAGGTAGAAAGATAGATAGAGAGACAGTTAGAGAGATAGACAGATAGACAGATTGGCGATAGACAGATAGACAGATAGGCAGAGAGACAGGTAAACAGATAGATATATAGACAGATTGATAGATAGACAGATAGACAGGTAGACAAATAGATAGAGAGACAGACAGGTAGACAGATAGATCTTGACAGGAAGGATGTGATCTTATACCATCAAAGATAATTATCGAACTTCCATACTGTGCTAGATGCACTATTTTCTTGTTTTTAAACGCTATCACGAAACTCGGGTACTATCGAGGTCGATGGAAATAATCGATCTAAGTTCTTTTTTTTAACGTTCTTGTTTTATAGTTAAAATCTATCTGATTGGACTATCATTAAATGGTTTGGTGGTGACATTGACTTAAGCGAGGTACATGGATGTATATTTAATGAGGTAGACTCATGTGTCTATTGGGGAAGGTCAAGCGGGTGCTTTCTCTTCAGGCGTCTTAGGGATTGGCTATTATTATTTAGGAGGCTGACGGCTAAGTGGTTGGGGTATTTATCCAGACTTTTGGTGTATCCTTCGCTGAGACGGGTGATCTCCTCTGCTACCCATGAAATTCCAAGATCTTTGTGGATGATTGAGTTTTCGTGGTACAGATGGGCGTTAGAAACTGTTCTCAGGCATTTATTCTGCAGTTGCTTGAGTCGTAGGTCGGCCTGTTTGCGCTTGTTGATCAGGTGTGGACGCCATGTAAGCCTACGGTTTAGGGTCAGCCAAGAATATTTTGGAGTGCTATTCATTGTGATGGTTTCCCCGTTGAGTGTGACGGGGGGATTCTCCCCTGCATAGTGCGAAGGTTGTGTGTGAGGATTTCTCCGCGTTGACGACGATATTCCATCGTTTCAGCCATGGATCGAGAGCATCCAGTTGTCTCTGGATGATGGCTGATGCTTCCTGGAGATCTGTGGTGGAGGCTAGGAAGGCGGTGTCATCGGCATATGTGGCTACTGTGAGGTTCCGGGAGAGAGTGATGGGAAGGTCCGCTGTGTAGAGTGTATACAAGATGGGTCTACGAACACTGCCTGCTCTTATGGGTCAAGGCTTGCTGATTGATGATCCGCATCTCGGAATTCTCTCCCCTCTTTGTATGACTTGAGGAAGGCAAAATGGGAACTTGGGAGGTAGGATTTACTTTGAAAAGGATTCCAGGGTGCCAGACTCTGTCAAACGCCTGTTTAACATCCAGCATAACGGCGCAGCAGTACTTCTTCTTTTCGAAGGCCTCAAATATGCTCTCAACAATCCGGTGGCATTGCTCAAGTGTTCCATGGAAGCGTCTGAAGCCAAACTGGTGATCAGGGATCAGTCCGGCCTCGTGCAGTACTGGCAATACTCTACGCAAAAATACTTTTTCAAGTATTTCTAAGAGGATTGCCAGCAAACTAATCGGACGATACGAGGCTAGAGTGACTTCAGGTTTTCCAGGCTTAAGGAGGACAATTACTTCCGCACGCTTCCACTCTTTAGCGAAGTACCCTAGACGGAGGCAGCTGTTCAATATGTTGGCCAGCCTTTGGTAACACATTAGGGGCAAAATTTTTAGTGCTATTGCATCGATACGGTCAGGACTCATGGCGACTTGTCATTTTTTAGGGAGGCGATCTCCTGCGCAATATCCTCTGGTTCGACGGGCTGTATTGGCGGGCCAGGAGCGCTTGGGTTGTCTACGAACCTTATGGTGGCAGCTCTCTCTTCGCCGGTGAATCTGTCAAAAGGCGAGAATGCACTATGTAGATGGTCAGCAAAGGCTTCTGCTCTTTCGACCTCAGTCCGACACCAGGAACCATCCACTTTGCGCACGGGTGATATCTATTTTCTGAGGACGGGTGTGTTTAAAAGCAAGTTTACTGCGCTGTGGTCGGATAGCATAGCTTTATCATAGCTTGAGTATGTTGAGACGGCGAAGTCCAGCAGATCCGGCTGCTTTGAAATGTCGGTAGGCCAGTGTGTGATCTCTCCAGTGGAATGGCAGTCCAGACTTTTGCGCTGCATGTACTTAAAGAGCGTTTTACCTTTGGGGTTGTTTGTACGGGACCCCTACCACGAGTGTTTGGCGTTAAAGTCTCCGGCTGCTATAAAGCGAGGTCGGATAGCAGTTTATCATAGCTTGAGCATGTTATTTTAGAGTGTCCTATGCCCTTGAAAACGGCGAAGTCCAGAAGATCCGGCTGCTATGAAGGGTCGGAAGGCCAGTGTGTGGGTTCCCCAGAGGAATGGCAGTCCAGACTCTTCCGCTGCAGGTACTTATAGAGCTTTATGCCTTTGGGGTTGTTTGTGCGGGACCCCCACCAGGAGTGTTTGGCGTTAAAGTCTCCGGCTGCTATGAAGCGAGGTCCAAGGAATTCGAAGAAGTCCGGGAGGTGGGTCTCGGTTATCGAGTGTCTGGGTGGGAAGTAAACCGCACCAATGGTGATATCTCCCTGTGGGCTGGCAATCCTGGTCGCGGCGCAATGTGCCCATTCCTCCTGAAACGCGGGAAGTTCCGTGTGCTGAATGCCACTCCTGATGAGCATTGCTGCTCCTCCACGTGCTTTGCCAGATAGATGGTTGTCATGTAACAATTCGTACCCGCTAATGTTTAAGTGGGATCTGGGATTCCGAAACTAGAAGAACATCGATGTTGTCTGTTTTGATGAGGTGCTCTATTTCGGCTTTGCTGCTCTGCAGGCCGTTTGCGTTCCAAAAACCTATGTTGAGACTTATTTGCATTATTTCCTGTTGAGGATGGGACCTTTAAACTGCATCAACTGCGAGAATATCTGCGAGATCAACTTTTCCATCATCCTCTCAATCGTTCCTTCCATGCGGGCAAGCATCGTTTCAAGCTGGTTAGGTTGTGGGGCTTCGGGAGTGGTTTGAGGGGCTTTTTGGGGATTCATTGGCTGTGTCACTAGGTTTCCTTGAAGTGCGTCCCTGTAATTCATACCATTGATGATGGTTGGTATCTGGTGGGAGGTGATTTGTTGCTACTCACAACAGGTCTGGCTTTGCTTTTTGTAGTCAGGGCATCCTCTGAATGACGCAGGGTGATCAGCTTGGCAATGTAAACAGCATGCTTTTTCGTCATCTTTTTTGGTGCATGACCTGCAGTCGTGAGGACCACCACATTTCACGCAGCGATGTTCCTGGAAGCAGTAGAGTTGAGTCTGTCCGAATCCTTGGCATCTGAAACATTGTGGAACATCGTTGAACTTCAGTGGGGGCTCTACGGTGACGACTGACCTGCAAATCCTCTTTATTTTGAAAACCCCTGTGTTGTTGTTGGTTGGTTCGAGATTAACAAAAAAGATCCCCAGTGGTTGTTTGGATTTTCTGCCAATGGATTGTGCAGATCCCTCACAGTATGACCGTATTTGTAGAGTTCTTCTTTAATTTCAGTCTGGTCCGTTGAGTGGTGAAGTCCCTTGATGACCGCCCTGTACGCTCTTTTGTCCTTTGGTTGGAAGGTGCGGTGCCTTTTGTTATTTGCCACGAGATGCTGGCGTAGGGCTGTGTAGGACTACTTGTCTGGCATCATTACATTTCTCCCCGTTTTGTACGAGAAATCCTTTTTGGTATCCACTAGAGTCATTATCGACTTGACAACCGCGGTAATGTCGGTCACGTCTGCGATGTAGATCGGGGCAGGCTTGAGGGTCTTCGGGGTCGGGTTCGGTTTCTCTGCTGTTTTGGATGCCACTGCCTCAGCAGCAGGTTTGCGCACAGTTGGCCGGTATGCCAACAACACTTTGCTTCTGCTGAATTGTACACAGCTTCTACAGGGAGAGAATTTGGTAGACAGCAGATAATACGCACTCTGAATGTGCGTTAGAGTTTGTAGCAAACCGTTAAGCTCGCAGGTTGAACCAATCAGACACTATGTGACAGTTTCAAAATAGTGGGAGTTAAAGCACGATAAGAAACTTGCTGTCGATCCGCAGGCACGTCTGCACTCTTTGAGTGTTAGATCGCATCTGATCGATCTTAGTAATTATACCAAAGGCAGCAAAGGACCACTCAGTTTCCTCATAGTACACTCCCATAATTATATGGTCTTGTCTCTCGAAATTGTTTTAAAAATATCTGATGACCTAAATAACCCATACTTGAGGACACGCAATTTTGTTACAGCGAATCATTTCGGTTTTCGAGAGAAACATGGAACTATTGTACAAGTCAATCGAATAACATCAGAAATACGATCTGCTTTCGAAAAACGGAAATATAGCACTGAAATATTTCTGGATGTCTCTCATCCTTTTGAAATGGTCTGGCTAGATGGATTAATGTTCAAAATTAAGACAATGCTTCCTCAAAACACCCACGAACTCCTGAAGTCATATCTCTACAACAGAACCTTGACTCTGACATGTCCGACGACCACGATATAAGCCCAAGGTAGCGTACTTGGACCAACGTTGTACGTCCTTTATACAGCAGACATACCCACAAGCAGACTACGAACAACGTTTGCCGACGACACAGCGAGTTTGAGTCGATCCAAATGCCCTGTACAAGCCACAACTCAATTCTCTGCTCACTTAGTGGCAGTGGAGAAGTGGCTTTATGACTGGCAAATCAAAATAAACGAACAAAAATGTAAGCATTTAACATTCGAACTCAATCGGGAACACTGCCCTTCAATTAACTTAAATAACACCGTTCTTCCGAAAGCAAATGAACTGACGTATCTCGGAGTGCACCTCGACCGACGGTTCACGTAGCGCAGGCACATTAAAGCCAAAAGAACTTACCTTAAGCTTAAGGCTAGTAGTCTCCACTGACTTATCAACTCTCGGTTACCCCGGGAGTCTGTCTGGACTACAGGGTCCTACTCTGGAGCTCCGTACTAATACTAATTTGGATATACGGCGCCAAACTACGAGTAATTCAACAGAAGTAATATTGATATCATTCCATGGACCCATTTAAAGATACTTAGAACAATCACTGGAGCACCCTAGTATTTCCGAAACGAAAATTTCCATAAAGGCCTGAACATCAGATCCGTCAGAAAAAAAATAACCCAAAAAAAAACAAAAATACATGATCAAATTAATATCACACTTAACGTTGCTAACGTTGGCAGATTACAGTAAATCGCATTTACTGAGTTGGTATTAAGAAAAGCTTGATTACTTCAGATGGCGTGTTTTTATATAGCGTGTAAAATATATTTGGTTTAGTATTTCCTGCCACAGAGTATGATTTCTCTTTTTAACGGAAATTTGGCTTCTTCGAGGACAAACTGGTTCTTGAAACAATTGAAAGGGTTTTATGTTGAATCAATCGTGTATGAAAGCGATATTTTCCTGTGAGCTGACTACAATTCATTTTCCAAATTGTTTGCGTTTTGATGGGAAAGGGCATCTGCCACGACATTATCTTTGCCAGGTTTGTAGAACGTTATTGCAATGTTTTCATCAATATATGATTTCCACTTTTTGATTTTTGCGGTTGTACAGGTATTTCAGTCAGAGCAGCGAATGTGAGGGTTGAAGGTGTCTAAATATTATAACCTCTTTTCAGAGCATTCGTGACAAGCTTTTTGCTTTATTTTTGCTTTGCTTTTAGTTACAAAAAATTGTATGAGACTCTTATATTGGCATAGCAGAAACATTTAAATATTTAAAATTTCGTAGATATGCTTTACATGGTCGACTCAGTTTTCGGAAAAAATTATGAAGTCAACCACGTAGACGTAGTGATACCCTCGATGTTCAATCCAAAAGGTAATCGGCAGAACTCGCATTACCCACCGTTCACCGTTTTTTCGCGGTTCTGCGAAATTTGGTGGTACCCCGACTAAAAATCTAGGATGGTGACATACTTTCCCTCTCCTAGAGTCGCGAGAATCATTGAAATCCTTGGCATCGGGTATCGGTTGGCTATAGTTCGCTTATTTACCTTTCTAAAGTTGATCACCAATCGTTTATTTTTATTCGCATTGTAAACAACCCAAGTAGGGCTGTTATATGGTTTAATGATGTATATACAAGTACAACGACCGAAATTTTAAAGGGCATTATGTAAGAGGTCGAAAACGCCTATCGTCTTCTCAACACCATATACCTTTAAATTCCTACAGTACCGTTAATAAATGTGAAGCTTTTTTCTTATTTTGCTCGAGCCATGTATCGAGCCTACTCTGAAGGGTTTTTCGACATAAATAAATAAATTTTGTTGTAGCTCCATTATGAGCCTAATGTAATTTTTGCCGCTGTGTCAAATTTCTCAAATTTCTTTTGATGAACGGCAGTTTGATGACCAGCGGCTTGATGACCGGCAGCTTAATAAAAGGCAGTGGAGAAACTAGTGCACTGCCTGGGTTTTAAAGAAGGGTCAATTCCCATTATTTCTGGGGCCTGGCCCTGCTCATCTCTTTTGTTTTATTCCTCGTAACCACTATTGTGTTGTTTCCTAAGGAAGTGAGAAAGTGAGAAAGTTTATGATGATATTCACTTGATTAATTTTATAAGTAAATCTGAATCTAATAAAAGTGTAAGCGCCTTTACATTGGACGCCAATCTCTCTTTCCTCTCTCTTTGCAGGTACACCGATGCGGCAGTGGACGTCCCTCGGTCCAGCGATGGTGATAGCCTTATGAATCCTTATGAATAATAAGGTGGAGGGCTTGACTTCGTTCCTTTGTTATATACTGGATTTGTGGCTCAGTATTGCAATAATAATATGAAAGTTTGTGTTACGGCAGAGTGTGTGTTCTCAAACCCATCTTGTACACACTCTACACAGAGTACCTTCCCATCACCCCCTCTCGAAACCTCACAGTAGCCACATACGCATATGACACCGCCTTCCTAGCCTCCGCCACAGATCCCCAGGAAGCATCAGCCATCATCCAGAGACAGCTGGATGCTCTTGATCCATGGCTGAAACGATGGAATATCGTGGTCAACGCGGAGAAATCCTTCCACACATCCTTCGCACTACGCAGGGGGGATTGCGCCCCTTGGATACAGTTGTGGGGCACGGCAAGCTGTTCTAACCGCATCAGAATCCTGCGGTTTCAGAATAAATGCCTGAGAACAGTTAGTTCTAACGCCCATCTGTACCACGAAAACTCAATAATCCATAAAGAGCTTGGAATTCCATGCGTAGCAGAAGTGATCACCCGTCTCAGCGAAAGATACACAAAAAGACTGGACAACCACCCCAACCACCTGGCCATCAACCTCCTAGATAATAGCCAATCCCTAAGACGCCTGAAGAGAAAACACCCGCTTGACCTCCCTCACCAATAGACACCTAAGTCAACCTCATTAGATATACATTCCATGTACCTCCCTTAAGTCAATGTCACCCCCAAACCATTTAATGATTGCCCACTCGGATAGATTTTAAATACATAATAAGAACTTTAAAAAAAAAGTGTTGGTTTTTCTTTTAAACGTTATTAACTAACTGTAGTAAAAAGTTAATTTTAAGCGGGACTCAGCTCTTCGAAATCAGATTGGTATCGCAGTTTCCGCTAGAGTACCACGATGCGTGATTCAAAGCTCTTCTAAAACTTTTTTGTTTAAATCTGAAAGTTTTGATCTTTCCATATATGTGAGGGAAACTCTTTTTTAATGCTAACGTTAAAAAAGGGTACAAATTCGAAGCTACCTATTAAAGAGGAATCTGTAAGTGTCATTTCCAAGCTTTTTTAAAAATTGGTCACCCCATATTTACACTATGTAGTTTAATTATTTCTCCATACCAACATGGTTTTATAAATCGTCGCTTAACCACTACAAACCTTTTGAAGCTGACGTCCTTTATTAGAGATGGCTCCCGTAATGGCTTCAGCAAAGCATTTGATTCTATAAAGTACTCACTCCTTTTCATATTCCATTCCATTTAATATTATACTTGGGATTTCATACTTGGGATCGGGAAGCCCCCAAGGAGGCCATCTTGGGCCGCTACTTTTCACTATTTTCATTAACGACTATTTCTATGCAGATGATGTTAAGCTTTGCCTTCAATATAAATCTCTTACAATTTAATGGGTCAAAATTGAAGCTTATGTATTTTACTCAATCGGTAAAGGCCACGCACTTTCTCTATATAATTTCCATAGTAAGATTAATTTATGTTAATATTTATGATAATAGGATTAAAGTTAAAACTATTAACCTTACTTGGCTTCTGAGCTATTCAGCTAAATATTAACATTTAACTTATATTATAAGACAAAATTATTGATAGATATTATATTATATTTGTATTTACAGAAGTTGTGGGATGAATATTTATATTTTAGTAGCTTTCCACTAACTGCGTATCAACGCAGATATATCAATATCTTTATGTCAATAAAGACTATTCAGTTTACTGACATAGGAACATATACGCAACATACGCAACATATAATTTTCCGTGTGAGAAACATTTCTTGTCTAAATTCAAACCACACAACTCTAAAGATTGACCCTGAGCTATGTTGATTGTGATTGCAAACGCCAATCAAATTGAAAATTGCAATCTTTTGAATTGAAATGGCGTATTAGTCGGGATTATTTAAATTCGCGGAATGAGAACATCTTCGCCTTTGATCGGTCCTGTCAAAATCGTCGCCTCCTCTACATTGCTTATCAATTTCTTAACTGCAAGCCGCGAGCTGTTGTAGAGTTTCGGCTGACTAATATTCCGTAACATGATGATTGGATCACCGATTTTTAATTTTAATATAGGTATGCGGTGGTATGCCTGGCAAATTAAGCGAATTCAGAAATTCTATCGGATAAATAACTGCTTCATGGTTCCACGACGGCATCATTTGACTTATATGTAACTTCCCCATTCTGAATACTGGACTGAATGATATTGTTGAATTGGTTCTTATTCTTTGCGGCAAGGATAGCTCGTTCGCTCGGCCAATCGTGATTCCTATAATTGACTTGAATATTGGGAAATACTTTTTCGGTCAATTCTTCTATCAATTTCCATCTACTGCAGCGTTCGCATTCAATTCCCAATATCCAATAATTGTCTTGAAAATATTTCAGCTGATTGATCATTCTGTAGCTGGACACGCATATTCATAGTCAACTGCAACGTATGTATGTATCGCCACAAGGTCGAATATTTCAGGCAAGCATTTATTCCGTCCGCGGCAGTAGATCGTGGAATAAAAGGTAGGACTTGCCTAAAATACCCTGCGAGCAAATAATTAGTGCATTTCCGAAGGGTTGATCATGGTCACGCAAATCGCGCAAAGATCAATCAAGAGCCTCGACGGATTTTTTAAGTGCCATTGTGCATTCATCCCCAACAGTGAGTTCACATTTTTGTAAGACTCTTCCCATGCCGTATTATTTCGAAATATTACATGTGGGATCGTAAACGGCTTTCTGCTCAACCGTCAACTTCGGATTGTAGGATTGCACATACAACAGTAGATCACCTGTATTGTAGCTCTGTTATCGGCGCAAATCCACACTGAATAAAGCAGTAGCAGCTTGATTTGGTGCTGGCATTCCCAATTTTCAATATCCAGAGTTGATAAATAATGTTAGTTGTATTAGTTTTATAGCTTGACTAAGGCTTATTTTTTTATTAGTATGGATTCGTTCTTTAGTTTATTATATGATATAATTGCTCCGCCATAAGCGATATCAAAGACTTTTTTTATTAGAAAATATTAAGTATTTTGAGACTGTTTTTGTAAGATCTAAATTATTGTTTTTGTCTATATTAAATTTTAAAGTGCTTTTGTCTGGATGTGTTTTAGATGTGATATAGATATTACGCGAAGATGCTGATTGTCCGCAGACGCGTCTTATCAAGGTGAAGGCTGATTTAGTTTTTATTGTATCAGATTTTAAGTATTAACTGACCCTCCCTAACAAAACGTAAAAAGATTATGGGTGTCGTTGTCATACAAGCCCGATGTATCTACTACAGGGTCCGGCATATATAAGTATATTGTGATTAATGGGACGACGGGAAATGTTAACCTTCTAACAAATAAATTTAATTCCATGGTACTCTATTACAGGGTCCAGCACTCGAAGTGTAACCAATTAAAAAGCCGTAAATTCAGTTTGGAAAATTACTTTTACTCGATTCAAAGTACAAAATGTGTTAAAATAATACAAAATTCAGAAACAATTTACTTTTGCTCGATATGACCACCTTTTGCCTTGACTATGGCCTTCAGACGCTCCAAAAACGAATCGCAAGCTGCTCGAATGTGACTTGCAGGTATTTTGGCCCACTCGCGAACAACGGCTTTTTTCAGTGCCTCGAGACTGATGTACCTTTTAGTTCGGACCTTGCTCTCCAAAATGGCCCAAAGAGAATAATCCATCGGATTCGCGTCTGGTGAATTCCAGAGCCATTGTGCGGTCGTTATGAAGTTCGGGACGTTGTTTTTCAGCCATTCTTGGTTCACTCGAGCTTTATGAGACGAGTCCTGTTGAAATGTCCATGGTCTGCCACCGAAATGTTTGTCTGCCCATGGCTTCAAAGCAACCCCCAGAATATTTTCCCGATAATATTGCGCATTTACCTTGACGCCAGGTTCGATAAAAACGATTGGAGATCGCCCATCTGCGGTTACAGCAGCCCAAACCATTATCTGGGGCGTGTTCTGCCTCCTGATGGCCAATCGATGGCTTAAATTTTTCTCTGAACGGTCGGTCAAGTAAACCCTATCGTTTTGAGAGTTTACGAATTGCTCAATTGTAAAAATGTTGTCGTCAGAAAACACAATGTTCGGAAATTGACCACTTTCGGCCGAGCGAAGCAACTCCTTCGCTCTATCAAGTCTGACTTGTTGCTGCTTCGGTGTAAGGTCATGCGCCTTTTGGAACTTATAAGGCTTGACCTTGAGATCATTTTTCAATATGCGGCGAATGCTACGATCGGATATTTTCAGTTCTTTTGCCATTTGATTGGCACTTCGTCGGGGATTTCGCTCAAGTCGCTTTTTCACTTTTTGGACCATCTCACGTGACGTTGCAGTCTTTTGATGACCACCTCCATGACGTTTTGCGATGCTACCAGTATCATTATAACGAGTTATGGTGCGATAAACAAAAACTTTATTCACTTTAAGGTGTTTAAGCTCTCGAACAATCGCTGGTTGTGATTTTCCAGCTAAGCATAATGCAATCACACTATTACGTTTGAAATCCATTACTGATTTCTTGTTTTTTGCGTTCACTGTCGGCAAAATGCTTTCGTGCGCTTGTAAACAATACACCGAACTGTCATTTAGCTAAATTACCGACAGCTGATGTCCGTGCATCAGCTGCGGGAGGCGTCTAAAATTGGTTACACTTCGAGTGCCGGACCCTGTATAATCTTAGTATATAGTAAGCTTAGACCTCTCTTCCTTGGCCTGTATCTATATGCCCAACAAGGGCCATTTAGGGTGATGTGTACGAATCAACAATCCTTACCTACCTTTCAGAGCAACAAACGCATTCTCTTTCTACTTCGTAATAGTTTCTACACTAGATTCTCGGATCCATCCTCGCAATTCGAAACGTACGATAAGCGGCACTAACAAAACGAACATAATTATTATTCAGATTGCTCAATGTAATATTAGATACGGCCATATAGTACATTTTTTGACAATTCAGAAGAGGCTACATGCAAAATTATGAGGGCGCTGTACAAAGCACACGCTTAATAAAAAAAAAGAATACAAAAAAAAAACAAATAAACGTTAAATGTCCGTAAATCAACGAATAAATCGAAAAAGGACTGTTAAATCTAAGTAACCTAGGCGGTAACCATATCGCCATACCACCATACCACTACACCACCATACCACAATACCACCACACCACAATACCACCATACCACCATACCACCATACCACCATACCACCATACCACCATACCACCATACCACCATACCACCATACCACCATACCACCATACCACCATACCACCATACCACCATACCACCATACCACCATACCACCATACCACCATACCACCATACCACCATACCACCATACCACCATACCACCATACCACCATGCCACCATGCCACCATACCACCATACCACCATACCACCATACCACCATACCACCATACCACCATACCACCATACCACCATACCACCATACCACCATACCACCATACCACCATACCACCATACCACCATACCACCATACCACCATACCACCATACCACCATACCACCATACCACCATACCACCATACCACCATACCACCATACCACCATACCACCATACCACCATACCACCATACCACCATACCACCATACCACCACCACCATACCACCATACCACCATACCACCATACCACCATACCACCATACCACCATACCACCATACCACCATACCACCATACCACCATACCACCATACCACCATACCACCATACCACCATACCACCATACCACCATACCACCATACCACCATACCACCATACCACCATACCACCATACCACCATACCACCATACCACCATACCACCATACCACCATACCACCATACCACCATACCACCATACCACCATACCACCATACCACCATACCACCATACCACCATACCACCATACCACCATACCACCATACCACCATACCACCATACCACCATACCACCATACCACCATACCACCATACCACCATACCACCATACCACCATACCACCATACCACCATACCACCATACCACCATACCACCATACCACCATACCACCATACCACCATACCACCATACCACCATACCACCATACCACCATACCACCATACCACCATACCACCATACCACCATACCACCATACCACCATACCACCATACCACCATACCACCATACCACCATACCACCATACCACCATACCACCATACCACCATACCACCATACCACCATACCACCATACCACCATACCACCATACCACCATACCACCATACCACCATACCACCATACCACCATACCACCATACCACCATACCACCATACCACCATACCACCATACCACCATACCACCATACCACCATACCACCATACCACCATACCACCATACCACCATACCACCATACCACCATACCACCATACCACCATACCACCATACCACCATACCACCATACCACCATACCACCATACCACCATACCACCATACCACCATACCACCATACCACCATACCACCATACCACCATACCACCATACCACCATACCACCATACCACCATACCACCATACCACCATACCACCATACCACCATACCACCATAGCACCATACCACCATAGCACCATACCACCATAGCACCATACCACCATACCACCATACCACCATACCACCATACCACCATACCACCATACCACCATACCACCATACCACCATACCACCATACCACCATACCACCATACCACCATACCACCATACCACCATACCACCATACCACCATACCACCATACCACCATACCACCATACCACCATACCACCATACCACCATACCACCATACCACCATACCACCATACCACCATACCACCATACCACCATACCACCATACCACCATACCACCATACCACCATACCACCATACCACCATACCACCATACCACCATACCACCATACCACCATACCACCATACCACCATACCACCATACCACCATACCACCATACCACCATACCACCATACCACCATACCACCATACCACCATACCACCATACCACCATACCACCATACCACCATACCACCATACCACCATACCACCATACCACCATACCACCATACCACCATACCACCATACCACCATACCACCATACCACCATACCACCATACCACCATACCACCATACCACCATACCACCATACCACCATACCACCATACCACCATACCACCATACCACCATACCACCATACCACCATACCACCATACCACCATACCACCATACCACCATACCACCATACCACCATACCACCATACCACCATACCACCATACCACCATACCACCATACCACCATACCACCATACCACCATACCACCATACCACCATACCACCATACCACCATACCACCATACCACCATACCACCATACCACCATACCACCATACCACCATACCACCATACCACCATACCACCATACCACCATACCACCATACCACCATACCACCATACCACCATACCACCATACCACCATACCACCATACCACCATACCACCATACCACCATACCACCATACCACCATACCACCATACCACCATACCACCATACCACCATACCACCATACCACCATACCACCATACCACCATACCACCATACCACCATACCACCATACCACCATACCACCATACCACCATACCACCATACCACCATACCACCATACCACCATACCACCATACCACCATACCACCATACCACCATACCACCATACCACCATACCACCATACCACCATACCACCATACCACCATACCACCATACCACCATACCACCATACCACCATACCACCATACCACCATACCACCATACCACCATACCACCATACCACCATACCACCATACCACCATACCACCATACCACCATACCACCATACCACCATACCACCATACCACCATACCACCATACCACCATACCACCATACCACCATACCACCATACCACCATACCACCATACCACCATACCACCATACCACCATACCACCATACCACCATACCACCATACCACCATACCACCATACCACCATACCACCATACTAGGCTCCCTAGCCTAGAACGAGGCATCTGTTATCAACTCAAACGGTGTTCTGTAGTCTGGGTACCTTCTTAAGGGGTTTACCATATGTTGATCGAAAAAAAGGTGATTTTTCGGAGTTTTTTTTTTATGAAAAGGAAATCATTTAGATTTTTTATTCAAAACATATATTTGGGACAATTTTCAAGCAAAATTTTCGAAAAAAAACTGAAAAGCGTTGAAAAATGGCGTAGTTTTCTGAGGCGCACTGGAGCGTGTCGCTGATGGATTGGTCCCATTGTGTACATGATAGAGTCCGTAATTCTTAACTGAAACAGAAATAATTCATATCTCGTTAATTTTCACATTTTTTACTCTATGTGAACCTCAATAAGCTGGTAAAAATCACAAAGAAATAATTTGTTTCTCAATTTGAATCTAGAAATTGAATTTTTAATCAAAACTTTTGTATTTCTATATATATAAAATGATGTCGGGTTTTACAACCTGACGCTAGAACTTTAGAATGCACTAACCGATTTCCACGGTTTTGCATTCGTTGGAAAGGTCTCGGGCTCCGTTCAGGCAAAATTTCAACTGAAATCGGGAAAATCTTTTTTCACATACAACGCCATCCCTGATACATAGCATGTACTACAAACAAATATTTTAAGACAGCGCCGGTGCGTAATACATTGTTTGAGAGCTACTCATTGTTATCTGCTCAGTTAATTTCATGTGACAAACCGGTATTGTGTTCACTGTAAAATTGTGAAAAAAGTAAAATAATAAGTTTCCTAACATTTCAATTGGAAATCATCAAATCAATCACGTGTATTGTGCAAATTTTTATTCAATTTAAACAGCAGGCCTTTGTCTTTAAGGTGGTAAGTTGAACTGTGTAAATTATAGTATAAGGACAGTGCATTTTAGGCTTAATTTCCTAGAAATGGCCTAAAATGCCTAGAGGACGACGTGCGAACATCGGCCGCCGCACAAGACATGCAAGCCAGCAACAAGTGTATTCACAGAATTGAAGCGAAGAAAGACAAAATTTATATAATAAGAGAAAATGCACGATTGAGACAACGCGTGAGCACCCGAAGATCATTGGCATCATACAATCGCTTAGAATTCCAATATGATCCCACTGCGAACTACAGTGATGATGAAAATTTAGATATTGGACCAATGACGACTATATTGCAATGTGTGAAAGTTCAAAAGAGAAACGGCTGGATTGTGCTGCGCAAGTGGAAAAGTCAAACGTGATTCATTACTTACACCATCACAACCACTGAAACCATTGTTTAATGGAAGTGAATCCGACTCCAGCCATTTTCTTCAAAACATCCTTGAGTACAACAACTGAAAGAGAGAGACGAATTATTGAACAGTTGCAAGCATTTTTTCACGCTAATAATGCTGTGGTTAATGTTTTCAAAACAGCATTTGGACTAATGCCATAAGAGCGGATTGTACCCAAACAGGTGAACATTTGCGAAGATTTAATGCACCCACCGTTAATTATGTAATGATGTTTGACATGTATGTCAAAGTCGAAACCGAACGTTTAGCGTTTATCAGATTCAATCAGGCAAAGCTAAGATCTGAAGACTATATAGACTTGCGTGATGCTATTCATTCAGATGGAAATGTTTAGAATATTGGATGACTGACGATTCTTCCATCATCTTATATCGGGAGCCCACGCCACATGCACGAATACGCTCAAGACACTATGACGTACGTGCGAAATTATGGAACTCCGGATTTATTTATTACGCTCACATGCAATCCGAAGAGGACGGAAATTGAACGTGAGTTAGAACCGGGAATTCTCCATCATCTTATATCGAAAGACCACGCCACATGCACGAATACGCTCAAGACGCTATGACGTACGTACGAAATTATGGAACTCCCGATTTATTTATTACATTTAAATGCAATCCGAAGTCGACGGAAATTAAACGTGAGTCCGCACCAAAAACCGCAAGATCATCATGACATAATCACCAGAGTATTTAGCAAAAACTCAAGGTTATGACAGCGCTTACTAAGTATCGAGTTTTGGTGACACACGTTGTGGTATGTACTCGGTGGAATGGCAGAACCGTGGACTACCGCATGCTCAAATCCTTATTTGGTTGCTCAACAAATTACATATATTCAAATAAAGTGGATGACAAAATATCAGCAGAAATTCCTGATCCAGTCACAGATCCCTATTTACACGACATTGTGACGACACAGATGGTGCATGGACCGTGCGGTGCATTAAATCCATTATCGCCTTGCATGGCTGATGGAAAGTGCACAAAACGATATTCGCGACCGTTAGTTCCTGAAACAGTCACAGGGAACGATAGATATCCATTTTATCGTCGGCGTTCAAAAGGGGATAATGGTCGAACATATTATATTGCCCGCTGCTATCACGAGTTTTCGAAACACATGCAAACATTGAGAGTTGTCATTCGGTCAAATCAATCAAATATTTCTGCAAGTACGTCACGAAAGGCAGCGTCATGGCTGTGTTTGGTATTGCGTCGGAAAATGACGAAATCGGCAACTTCAGAATGGGCAGATACAATGAAGCACTGTGGCGTTTGTTGTCATTTCAAATTCATGACAGATATTCCACAGTTGTACATTTAGCAGTGCATTTGGAAAATGGCCAAGAAACTTACGTCACTGAGGCTAAGGCGGCACAACGAGCTGAGAGACCACCATCGACAGCATTGACTAGATTCTCTGCAATGTGTGAAGCAGATCCATTCGCAGCGACGCTGTACGTTGAAATACCCTGAATGAAAAATGAATGAAATTCCTAGGTCGCAAACAAGAAACCCCAGTTCCAGATTGGGGTATTTCCACAGGTATTTTCCACTGATGCACTAGGTCGCATGTATGGTATACTGTTCATCCTAGAAATGATGAATGTTTTTATTTGCGACTGCTGTTGGTAAAAGTACTTGGACCAAAATCATTTGCGCATTTGAAAACTGTGAATGGCCACCAATGCCAAACATATCGAGAAGCATGTCAACTATCGGGTTTGCTGGATTCTTATTGGGATTTAACACTTTCGGATTCAGTTGTTTCATCAAATGCATACCATATACGAACGCTGTTCGCAATTATCAGGACCACATGTTTTCCTTCATAACCAATTCAGTTATGAAACAAATACAAAGACGACATATGGGAATATATCTTGCATTGCTTGCGCATTTACACGAATAATTCTGACATCCAAATAACCAATAAAATCTAAAATGAAGGATTAATTCTGACTGGGGATCAATACTTGACTATTGCAAACAAGCCAAATGCAGTAGGAAAGATTGCGAAAAATCGATCGATGCATGATGCATTCAACCAAGAATTAAATCGAGAGCAGCAATACAGTGTTGATACATTGGAGGAATTTGTTCGAAATAATATGCCGTTGCTTAATGAACAGCACAAACAAGTATACGAAACATTAATGCATGCGGTGGTCAATAATACTGATGGTCTATTCTTCCTGGACGCACCTGGGGAAACAAGGAAAACATTTCTTATTTCTTTGATTTTGGCCACTATTCGATCAAGATGTGACATGGATCATCTAGATTTCCGGCGACTCTTCTAGATGGCGGTTGTACTGCACATATTGCGCTTAAGTTGCCACTCAATTTAAATACAATTGATACTCCAACAAGCAATTTTTCCCGATCCAGTGCAATGGGAAAATTCTTGATGCAATGCAAGCTCATTTTTTGGGATGAGTGCTCAATGGCACATAAGAAATCATTTAAAGCACTTAACTTCACACTGAAGATCTTCAGCGATCCTGGGACATTGCCAGTAATTCCCCATGGAAGCCTGCAAATAAATTGAATGCTTGCCTGAAGGCATGAAATAACGTAAAAACATTATCGCTAACTACTAATATGAGAGTTCAACTTCAAAATGATCAAAGTGCTGCACAATTTTCCAAACAATTGTTAGCTGTTGGAAATGGAAGAGTCCCAGTTGATGCGACATCTAATCATGATATTGCGTAATTTGAATCCACCACGACTTTGCAACGGTACTCGACTCTCGGTAAAAAGACTTATGCCGAATTTGCTTGAGGCAACCATTATTAACGGAAAGTATGCAGGTGAAAATGTATGTATTCCTCGAATACCAATGATTCCGACTGATCTTCCGTTTGACTTTAAACAATGGCAATTTTCAGTTTGCCTTGCGTTCGCAATGACAATTAACAAGTCGCAAGGCCAATCGCTTAGTGCTTGCGGGATAAATTTAAAAAATCATAGTTTTTCACATAGGCAGTTATTGGTTGCGTGTTCACGAGTTGGGACCACGAGTTAGACCAAAAAACAAAAAAAAGTGGTTTACCAAAGAGCACTTCAATGAAACTGGTAATTTGCAGATACGTACAATGCTTTGATTCAGTTTCGATTCACTTTCATTTACTTAGAGAAGTTCAACTAAATAACACTTCATATTTGTAATCGAAATGAATTCATTACTGTTGTGAAATGAAATAAAATTTTTCCTTTTCAAATATGAAACAAAAATAAATTTTCTGCATCCTTTAATCACCAAACAAAATGTTATATAAAACGAAGCCATCTGGTGGCGAAACGGAGTTTCGCCGTGTTTGCTAGTAGTTATATAGTTATATTGTATCATATAGATAGTTTAAAGTTGTTATATTAACCAATTTAAAGTTTTCTCAAACAATGTTTTTAGTTTTGGTGCGTAAATAAACAAATAAGACGGTTTTCTGAAGCCAGAACACGCGGCCATCCTAAAAAAAAATGTTGGCGATTTAATTTTTGGTGAGCTGGAACCCAAACGTATTGAAAAATGTAAGCGTTCAAAATCAAGTGGTAAATCCGATGGTCTTTTTACATTCAAATTAGTTTTATTGCACAGTGAAGGTTGATTAATGATCCGCAGCATGATTCCACTATTAAATGCAAAGATTTAGGTGGCTATCCAGGCCATTCCAGTGAGTTTAAAAATGTCTTCCAAAAGTTGACTACGTCAGCGGTCGTAACGGTGATGACTGATTTGAAGGAACCCAACTGGTCGCATTTAGCCCCTTTATTTTTCGCCGCCAATATATCTCATTCACCCATCCAATTATTTATCCAATATTGGCCTGTTCCACCACATCTAAAAAACCATGTTAAGTAAGTTCTTTTTTTGAGTCTGTGATATGACAGAAAGAAAAGGGTCATGTGATGAATGCAGTCGAGGTGTCCGCTGTAACTTTATTATTTCCAACTATATTATGGTAACAACTGCTTCGCAAACACAAATGCTGTTTCATCTCGTTGCATAAATATTCGTATGTAAGTTGCTAATTGGAGTATATTTACGTACTGCCACAAATTATTATTTTAGGTTGATTAGCAACTGTCGATCGGGGAAAACTGAAAAAGTCTGACAAAAATAAACTGACAAAAGAATTGCGACCAAAGGCAAAGAAATAAAAAATATTTCTGGCTTTTCTAGGAGGAGCTGTTCATACCTTCTTTACAAGTGTCGTTTCCAATTCTTTGTTGTAGACTTAACTCTGGAACATTTTTAAACTTTTAATCGGCTAATACTTAAATATAATACTATTATTAAAAAATAAACTCATACTTATTATGATGATCAATGTGTACATTGTGTACAAAAAAATCTTTTGGAATCGATGGGAAATACGTCAGTATGATAATGGCAAGCACTTTAGGAATTTGATATTGAGAAAAATATGCTTAGCGTATTATCACTGTGTGAATTATTTTCAAGTAAATTAAATAGTTGACATATATTATGATAAGTTGCACATAGCTGCCCATCAGCTGGTCTTAGTTGTTTAAACGATGTTGGACCACAAACATTAAATACGAACATATAATAACCGCAAATAGGAACATTATTCGTTTCGTGGATGTACTGTGTAGATGCGACTCAGAGCGTCTGAAGCAAATAAATTTGGATATTCAACTGAGGTTTTTCTGTTTTCCACGCTAAAGCGATTTCGATGATGCATTTCATGCCTAATGGCGTGGCATGTCAGCATACAGAAAACTGCGTTCAAATGCATCAATTTGACAGACTGTGAAGATACTTGTTAATGTTATCGACGGTGAATGTCCCACTCTGTCTGCTGCATTCGATTCATTAAAATGATCTGGTGTATTTCCTCATTAATATCGACTCGTGGACTGCCAAATGGACTATTGTGTGGTGTCTTTCTTGGATCGCAAATGAAAAGACACTAACTTGCATTACTGCTACTTACTCATTATTTTTTTTTATTTATTTAATATTTTTACAATGAACTGCTTTATATAATTCAATAGGCACCTTTTCTAAGAGAAATTCAATAATTTTCGATTTGTTTACATTAAGAGAGACTCAGAGGATAATATATGGGATAAAAGGTTATAGTTTTTAAATACATTACGAAAAGGATCACGTTTAGCATGATTGGATCTTTCGGATAGGCAACCATAAAGGTCGGAAGGAACAAGTTATTCTATTACGGATGGTATTGAATAGTTGATTGAAAAGTTATCTGGAGTTAACCATACCACAAACAAGCATATGCGCAAGCATGACCCCATCACAGGTTCGGTGCTCTTCAGAGGATGTGGGCTTAACAATTAAAGCCTGCAACGAAATAGAGCAGATGCCCTGCATACCTTTATATCAGCCCAAAGACTTTCTATCAGCGCTAACTTTGGCCAGAGAAGCAGAAACAAACATTTAGAGAAGCATATTCACAATTTAATACGCTAAGGCTGTGGAGGAGTAAGCTACAACAGCTGGAAACAGCTGGAAACAGTAATAGCCGTTTTTAAGGGAAAACCAGGTTCTTGACTTCTTGCATCAGCGGCAGATCAACCCTGTCTGACCATGTCTAAACCTTGCCTGAGCAGGCGTAGAGATGTTTTATCCGAATAGGTACAATCTAATCTGACTAAGATGGCATCGAAGTCAATTACAGTATTGCGGCAAACAAGTAAGGCTCCAGCTTAGACTTGAATTAAGTAATGAGAGCTTTGACTTAAGCGCGATCAATAGTGTTGTCTACTAGGACACTATCTAACGGCTTATCCACTACCTGGCTAACTTGTTCCCCCTCCTGGCTCTTCATAATTTCCAATTCCAGCCATAAGAGCTATCTTTAGTAAGAAGAAATACTGCACCTTGAAGTATGTTTTAAAAGTTACTTGGGCAGAGGTATGCTATATTTATTCAAAGTAAGGGTGCGTAACAAAAAATTGTATGTACTTATGTATGCAGCATTTTGGTACGAGTATGGTACGTCTGAAAATCGGCTAAGGGACTTATGTGTTTGTATTCATCATGAAATTATCAAGTATGGTATGGCTAGTTCTATTTAAAAAAACCTACCATGTTAACTTCTGATATTGCATCGAAACTGGCTATAGTTAGATCCATCCCCACGTAAAGAGGCTCTCTCCCGAAATTTGGTCGAAGGCGTATGTCGTAACCTTGCAGTATTGATGAAATGGTTTGGGTCACGTTTTCAAGACGACTGGTAAGAATCGCGTTTCTTTTACATCTGTAAATAATAAACAAAAAAAATATGAATTGTTTTACATATTAACATTAAATAACTTTTTTAAGATTTACTTTAAAATGGCTTATTAGCAAAAACTTATTGATATTTTTCTGTTAACTATGTCAACCAAAAATAAATAAATAAGATATCTCTACGAAGCCATTTCAGTTAATATGTTAAAAGTTAATATGTTTATGTACATATTTAGTTTTTATTTGTATTTCAAATTCGCTGCTTGAAAGTTCATTAAATTTAATTTATTTGTTATATTTTTACCATATACAAGAGAATGTTGTCTTATTCTTAGTTTCGCAAAATCTATCAATTTCACACTTATTATAAATTTACAGTTTCGGTACAGAAACATTTGCATAATTTTTATTTTAGCCAAAAACATATTGCAGTAGTATCGTCAACTATTCTTTTTTACGCGCGGCCCACTGCATAATGTATAGAACACCTCACCTTTATGAACCCTGTTTTAAGGGCTGCAGACTCAGGCTCAGTAGTCCAGTATCAGACAGACTAAAGGTATATTTAAGCTTTTAAATATATAAAAGTCATTGAATTATTATTATTATTTTTTTTTATGAAACCAAACACATCATTAGAATTATTAACTATCGTAATAATATGGTCAGAAAATTTAAGTCATAAAGATTTTTACGTACAGCCCACCTCCCGCCCAACCGACCGAGGCGCGCCAGAATCGTGAAGATCCGAGAGAATAAAGTATAGAACAGATTACGAAGGAGAAGTGGAGTGCCCCTCGGTCGGTTGGGCGGGAGGTGGGCTGTACGTTATGCTGCAATAGCGGCGCGAAAAAAAATCCAAAAAGATTGAATTTTCTCAATAGGAGTAAGTGATTTACAGAGAGAAATGGTTTGCGGGAATTATTGTAGATAACATATTATTCAAGGCCATTACAAAAGTCATATGTAATTAAGGACGTCAGGCCCAAAACGATTTGTGGTGGTAAAGCGACGCTTTATAAAACCAAGCTGACATGGATAAATGATTGAACTTAAAGCTGTAAAGGTCAAAAAGCTTGGAAATTTCTGACAATTTAGAGATATCTGTATAATTGGTAGTATCGGAAAGATTTCTTCCACATATGGAAAAAGATCTAAGTATCTTAGTAAAATTCAATGCAAGAATTAATTGATGTTGTTTTCGAAAGTCAGCCTTATGCAACGAATTTTATAAGATGAATGGAGAGACTTAAGCTCGATACAAGTAATGGTTTTAGTGGAAACCTTAAGCGTTGGATGATATGGATCGTCTGAGTGCAAAAGTTGCATAGCTGTGTTCTTACGTGGTGAGTTTCACCCAAGGACATGCCAAACATACCCTCAGGGAAATCGTGCTCTATTCGCCTAACATTGGCAGATCACAGTAAATCGTTCTTACTGTGTTGGTATTAAAGAGTGGTTCGATTACTGCGAATAGCGTTTTTTCATCTGTAAAATATATTTTCTGGCGTATTTTCCTGCCAAAGACTATGATTTCCCTCTTTAAACTGGGTCTTGAAAAAATTTAAAGGATTTTCTTTCGAATCAATCCAGTAATAAAGCGATATTTCCCTCTAAATCGTTGCAGCAACTGACTACCCTTATTAATTTAATTAATTAATTTTTAAAATAGTTTCCTTTTGATGGAAACTTTTGTTTCATGAATATACGATTTCCACTTTTTGATTTTGCCGTTTCATTTTCTGTCAGAGACAGCGAATGTCAGTGTCGGTGGCGTGTGAGAATTGTAATCTCTTTTCACCCATATAAGTAATTTTTCATTTTTCCCAGAGCCCAGACAATGGTTAACAACTCCCATGCAATAGTGCGCTTCGCTTTGTTTCAGCGTTCGCAAAATCTTGATAATGATTTTACTCCTTGAGACAGTACCGCAACAATTCCGTCCACTGAACCATAAGGAGTTAAATCAAGAGGCTGCTTGAAATTCGGGCACATGAAGATAACATCTTCGGAAGACAGTATGCTTCTCAAACTATCGAAGGCTCTTTGTTGCTATGGATGGGATTCTTAGTGATATGGTTAGGTTTTTGTAGTGGCAGTGGTATTATTGTTCGGTATGATTTTATTATTTACAAAACAAAATTTATAATTTACGGAATAGTTTTTATATGTAACAATGAATCCATAAAAATATAGGATTCGAGTTGACCTTTCCCCCTTATTTTTCCATCTGCCATTATTCCCTACGAATTTTTTCGTTGCTCGTCAAAAGTGAGAGATCAGCTGAGCGATCAGTTTCCTGTTGCCAATTAGTTCAATAAAGTAACATTCCCCCTATCGTAACCGTTGCGTAATCGTTGCGTATTACATCCATTTTTCTTCACTATCGGCCTTGTAAGTAGGCCAGATGAAATTTAGATTAGAGATTATTCCTTTCTTCCGTAGCTGCTCGTCTTCTAAAATTACGACGTCACCTATTTTGAGCAGGTTTGTACGGTTGACTATGCCATATACGTCTATAAATGAGGTTGAGTAGATACTCCTCAGCTGTCTCCCGTGGAATCTGTCATTTGACTTATTTTCGAAAGCTCTTGCCAAGTAGGATGGCGGTGTCGTCATTTTTTCAGGACAGTGTATTTGTAGAACCTCATAGAAAGTGGTTCGGCGTCAGCGTTTCCGATTCTGGGTTGAGTCAGTGGTCTTTTCTGTCAGAGACAGCGAATGTCAGTGTTGGTGGTATGTGAAAATTTTAATCTCTTTTCACCTATATAAGTAATTTTTCATTTTTCCCAGAGCCCAGACAATGGTTAACAACTCCCATGCAATAGTGCGCTTCGCTTTGTTTCAGCGTTCGCAAAATTTTGATAATGATTTTACTCCTTGAGACAGTACCGCAACAATTCCGTCCACTGAACCATAAGGAGTTAAATCAAGAGGCTGCTTGAAATTCGGGCACATAAAGGTAACATCTTCGGAAGACAGTATGCTTCTAAAACTATCGAAGGCTCTTTGTTGCTCCGAAGTCCTAAATGATTTGTCTGTAATAACTAATAACGAGACCTAGATATTATCGTAAACTGAAAGGGCTTTGGCTCAATAATTTCCCATATAGCCCTAACTTTTTCGTTTTCGTCCCGTTTTTAGTTATAACAAATCCGAACAACTCGAAGCTCTTTTAAAAGAACTTCTTTATTTCATGATACCATTACATTGAAATCGCATAAACATTTAAAATTGCATCGATATTGCTTCACATGGTCGACTTCGTTTTCAGAAAAAATATGACGTCAACCACGTAGGCGTAGCATAATTTTCCTATATGCTCTATCAGAATGTCGTCAATGGTTCTTTGAAAAATCCTATTCGCGTTTTTCAATCAAAGATAATCGACAGAGCTCCTATTTCCAATTGATCACCGAGAACGACGTTTTTTTGCTGTCCTCATTTACCTTCCTAAAGTCGCTCATCCATTTATTTTTATTGCCAGTGTTATGAAGACCTATTTGTCAATAGCCTTAGCAGGGCTGTTATATGATCTGATGATATTTATTTGGATATAAAAAAGTATTAGAAGAATCTAAAAGGGATCAGACCAAAAGACAATAAAAAATGCAAGTGCAATTGAAAAGGCCATAAATCACTTAGGCCGCCCATATACCAACGCATTAAAGTCGCTAGGCGCATAAATATAAAAAGGTGATCTCTTGTAGTACTATATAAGTTAACGAGTGCACCTCGCACCTAGTGATTTGACACAATGAAGAAAGAAAGGAAATGAAATGATCAATAATGATCAATGATCAATCTAATAAGCTTTTACTTGTTGCGAGAGCAGCAAAATTTTTGGCACAATATTTTTGAAACAAAAGAGCACATATACTTATACGAAGAGTCATACAAATGTCGGAGCGTTGGTTTTAGTATGTTGCAGACTAGTGTAGTTCTAGTATTTTGTTGACCAGTATTGTATATCGGTGTACGCGGCGCCGTTGGGCTCAGGCGACACCGTGGCGGCTTGTCTGCATACGCGCAGCATTTCTATGGAATAGTGAAGGCATGGTAACGGGATGGACTCCGTTGCTGAGTGAGGTCTGATCGCTGGCCGCGAACTGAGAGAGAGAGAGAGCTTTGAGTGAAAGGAGTGAGTCTGAGGTCTGGTCAGGCTCGGTGCTCTCGGGGTAGTTCAGTTCTTAGAGCGGCATTGAGACGAGCAGAACTTACTGTGCCTAAGAATATGGATACCAACAATGTTACAAACAACCCTTTTCCGACATCACAAGTGGGATTGGCTTCGCCCAGACTTCAAGATTCGGCCCATATCCTCGCAACGCTGGAAGCTCAAAACAGAAGTTTGATGGACATCATCAAATCAATGCAGACTTCTAGGCCGGTAGCAGATGAAAGGCCAGTAAACGTGTCTCTGCCAAAATTTAATCCAGATTGTGCTGGATCAGACGCTTCTGCCTGGTGTACAACGGTGGACCTAATAATTTCTGGCAGTACCCCTGAAGGAGGCGCCCTTGTGGTAGAATTAAGCAAGGCGCTGGAAAGCGGTGCATCACAATGGCTATCGCAAATATGTTTTGCCGGCATCACCTGGACGCAATTCAAGGAACTGTTCATTCAACGCTTCGTGGGAGTAGCGACAACCACAGCAATCTTGATGAACATATTGAACGGTCGTCCGAAATCTGGAGAGGGATTCGCAGAATATGGCAGTCGAATCGTCACGTCGCTTATGTCAAAATGGAAAGGTAAAGGCCTGGAGGAAATCGCTGTATCGATAGCATTGGCACACATGGCGCAAATCGACAACAACCTGTTAAGGAAAGATTGGCCACAAAATTGCCGAGTGCCGCAGTCGACTGGAAAGGAGACCAAACTCACAGGGAAGGACATAGGATGGGAGCAGTTCTTCCAGAATGATAGATCGGTCAAATGTAAAATGCTTCAAGTGCAACGAAATGGGACATTACGCCTCTGCATGTCCAAAAATCCGAACCAGTGGCAACGAGAAGACCTACGAGAGACGAGTGGATGTTTGCGCAGTGGCCACTGCAAAAGGGATAATAAATCTGTCCGGTGAGTCTGTTCCATTTTGTTTCAACTCCGGAGGTGAATGTTCACTGGTAAAAGAGAGTGTGGCAGATAAGTTCAAGGGAAAACGATTTTACAATATTGTAAAATTAAATGGTATTTGTAATGATTCAATATGTGGCACACAGCAAATTATATCCAATATAAATATTGAACAATATTGTCTAGAGACTTTGTTGCGTAGTTGCGGACAAATATCTGGTATACGATGTTTTGTTAGGCCGCGAGATATTAAGTCAGGGTTTTGGCGTAACAATAGATTCCGAAAAATTCTGTATTTATAAAACAAAAAGAGTTGATATTGTAAATTTACCTAATTATGAAAACCTTTTAGATTCTAATGGGGACCTTAGTAATTCTGATAAGATGAGAAACATCCTAAAACATTATTCAGATTGGTTTATAGAGGGAATCCCACAGACTCGTGTAACAACAGGGCAATTGGAAATTAGGCTAATAGATCCACAAAAGACAGTGCATCGCCGGCCATACAGGCTAAGCGAGGATTAGAAAGAACATGTGCGTTGCAAAATCAATGAGCTTCTAAAATTTAATATTATTCGTCCCAGTTGCTCACCTTTCGCTAGCCCGATGATGCTCGTGAAAAAGAAAGATGGTAGCAATCGTCTTTGTGTAGATTTGCTTAATGCTTTAAATGAAAATACAGTTGCAGATAAGTATCCAGTGCCCCTTATTGCTGATCAGATTGCCAGATTACGTGGAGCAAACTATTTCTTGTGCCTCGATATGGCCAGTGGATTCTACCAAATACCGGTACATCAAGATTCAATAGAGCGCACCGCTTTCGTTACTCCCGAAGGGCAATACGAATTTTTAACCATGCCTTTTGATTTAAAAAATGCTCCATCAGTTTTTCAGCGCGCTATAGTTAAGGCCTTGGGTAACCTTGCATACACATATGCCATCGTGTATATTGACGATGTTTTAATCGTGGCCAAAACTAAGGATGAAGCTTTAGTTAGATTGCAGGTAGTTCTAGAAACCTTGAGCAAGGCTGGATTTTCATTTAATATGACTAAGTGTTCGTTTCTTAAGACTAAGGTAGAGTATCTTGGATTTGAAGTAAGCAATGGACAAATCCGCCCCAACGCACGTAAAATTCAAGTATTGACAGGACTGCCACCTCCACAAACCGTAACACAATTAAGGCAATTTATTGGGTTAACCTCATACTTTCGGCAGTTTGTGCCAAAATTTTCCGAATCTCTAAAACCGTTGTATCTTCTGACTTTAAAGAAAAACAGTGATTTCAATTGGCTCATAGAGCATGAACAAATTCGATTGAAAATAATATCTGTATTAACCCAGGAACCGGTACTTACTATATTCTTACTATATTAATACTGCTACATCAAATTGACAAAAAGCCCCATGTGGTTGAATATTACAGTAAATGTACTACACCAGCTGAATCAAAATATCACTCGTACGAACTTGAGACTATGGCGGTTGTCAATGCCATTAAGCATTTTCGTCACTATTTACAGGGACGAAAGTTTGTGGTATTTACTGACTGCAATTCCCTAAAAGCTAGTCGTACAAAATCAGACCTATCACCGAGGGTGCATCGATGGTGGGGTTTCCTGCAGTCCTTTGTTTTCGATATCCAATATACAAAGGGAGAACGAATGGGTCACGTAGATTTTTTGTCACGAAATCTACTGCCAAAAGAAAGTAAATGCATAAACAAAATAGTTGAAAAACGAATTTAACTAACTGAGGTTACAGACAATTGGCTGGTTTGAATTGCCGGAGAGTCTAGATAGAACCTACGAATTAAGAAACGGAATCTTATACAAAAAGATTCAAAGAAACGGTAAGACCAAATGTTTGCCAGTAATCCCAAGGGCATTTAGATGGGCAGTGATCAATCACGCACACGAATCTATCATGCATTTAGGATGGGAAAAAACATTGAATAAAGTTTATGAATTTTACTGGTTTGGAAATATGGTAAAATACGTTCGTAGGTTTGTCGAAAATTGCATAACCTGTAAAATAGCAATGCCGTCAAGTGGAAAAATTCAGGCTGAAATGCACCCGATTCCCAAGGTAGATATTCCGTGGCACACAGTGCATATAGATATTACTGGAAAAATGAGTGGGAAAAACGACTTGAAGGAGTACGTTATTGTTGTGGTAGATGCATTCAAGAAATTTGTTTACTTTCATCACACCTTGAATATCGACACTGAAAGTTTCATTAAAGCTATTAAAGCCGTCGTGTGTTTGTTTGGTTTGCATACCCGAATTATAGCAGATCAGGGTCGTAACTTTGCAAGCTCGGGTTTCCGTGAATTTTGTTGTTCCCAAAAAATTGAGTTACACTTAATTGCTACAGGGGCGATTAGGGCGAATGGCCAGGTAGAGCGGATAATGAGTACGCTTAAGAGCATGTTGACTGCCATGGAAACTAGTCAGAGGTCGTGGCAGGATGCATTATCAGAAGTGCAATTGGCAATGAATTGTACAACCAACCGAGTCACTAAGGTCAGCCCGCTTGAATTGTTGATTGGTAGGGAAGCTAGACCTTTCGGCCTGTTGCCAGTAGGTGAAAAAGAAAACGTGGTTGATAGAGAGTCTGTGAGAAAACAAGCAAAGGAAAACATAGAAGCTAATGCACGTTATGACAAATCTCGGTTTGACAAAAACAAGGCGAAAATAGTAAAATTTAACGTAGGAGACCATGTCTTGTTGAAAAATGAAGAACGTCATCAAACAAAACTTGATCCGAAATTTAAAGGTCCGTTTGAGATAGTCGAACTACTAGATGGAAATAGGTATGTGTTAAGATCGTTGACGAGCAAAAGAACGTATAAGTATTCGCACGAATTTCTGAGAGCATTGCCAGGCAGACAAATAAATGAAGAAATTGAAATAGATTGACCAAGAGGTGAAAAGATGACCGCACCATACTTGTTATGGCGGGGGTCGAGTTGAAAAAGATGACCGCACCATACTTGTTATGGCGGGGGTCGAGTTGAAAAAGATGACCGCACCATATCAAGCGTGACTTGTTATGGCGGGGGTCGAGTTGAAAAAGGTGACCGCACCATATCAAGTGTGACTTGTTATGGCGGGGGTCAAGTTGAAAAGGTGTTAAAGGAACTACACAAGAGTTTAAGTTGAAAAGGTGTTAAAGGAACTACACCAGAGTTTAAGTTGAAAAGGTGTTAAAGGAACTACACCAGAGTTTAAGTTGAAAAGGTGTTAAAGGAACTACACCAGAGTTTAAGTTGAAAAGGTGTTAAAGGAACAACACCAGAGTTTAAGTTGAAAAGATGTTAAAGGAACTACACCAGAGTTTAAGTTGAAAAGGTGTTAAAGGAACTACACCAGAGTTTAAGTTGAAAAGGTGTTAAAGGAACTACACCAGAGTTGGAGAAGTAATTTAATATGAATGGGTGTAAAAGGAAATATGCTCGAGATACAAATAAGAAAATATAATAATTTAAATTGTAAGGATAATTGATTTAAGAAGAAGAGTTAATGAAGAAAAAGAAAGGCAGTGTATAGAGTAGTCAAGAAGACAATTTTCTTATGTTTGTTTAAGTACCTTAAGCTGTATGTTATGAGAAAATGTACAATGAGAAAAATCAAAATTAATAATGCCCGACATGTGATTAAAAGTTAACACACGAGGACGTGTGATTTGTCAGGAAGGCCGTGTCGGAGCGTAATGCCCGACATGTAAGAGTATTGTGATTAAAAGTTAACACACGAGGACGTGTGATTTGTCAGGAAGGCCGTGTCGGAGCGTTGGTTTTAGTATGTTACAGACTAGTGTAGTTCTAGGATTTTGTTGACTAGTATTATAGATCGGGCTCAAGCGACACCGTGGCGGCTTGTCTGCATACGCGCAGCATTTCCATGGAATAGTGAACGCATGGTAACGGGATGGACTCCGTTGCTGAGTGAGGTCTGATCGCTGGCCGCGAACTGAGAGAGAGAGAGAGCTTTGAGTGAAAAGAGTGAGTCTGAGGTCTGGTCAGGCTCCGTGCTCTCGGGGTAGTTCAGTTCTTAGAGCGGCATTGAGACGAACAGAACTTACTGTGCCTAAGAAAATGGATACCAACAATGTTACAAACAACCCTTTTCCGACACATACATAATGGAAACTAGAATTGAAGAGAGTGAAGCTCGGAAGGTAGAAGAAAAAAGTAAAAAAATAGATACCAAAAATAGAGGTACCCTTATTATCACCAAAAATAGATACCAAAAATAGAGGTACCCTTATTATTACCAAAAATGTTGTTTCCCATTTATTGCAGGGTCCCAGCAATAATTATGAAACAGCTTGGGAAATACTAACGAGAAAGTACGAGAATGAGAGTAAAATATTCTTGGACCAATTAAATCTCCTGAAGAAGCTTCCAAAAATCAATATGGACACATGTAGGAATTTCAGAAATGTCATTGACTGTATAAATGAATCTACAAGGTGCCTTTAACAGGACTTTAAAAAAAGACAGAACAAATGGTTTTATCGGCAAAATCAATTAATTTTATTCAAAATAGTCTCCTTCTTTTTTGTACGCTTGCAAAGCATGTCGATCAAGTGTTTTGGCTCGTTGCCCAGTATGGCCGCCAGTATGCCATTGCAAGCCTTTTGAATGGCCTCCATGTCTGCATAACGCTTTCCTTTCATCGGCAAATGCAATTTTTTCGAAAAGGTAGAAGTCGCACGGAGCCATATCAGGTGAATATGGGGAGTGGTTGATAGTTAAAATGTGATTTTTGGTCAAATAACCGGCCACAAGAGTGTCATGAAATTTTTACTGGAAAGGATATTATATGTACTTTTAAATTTGTTTTGTTTATTTAATTGAACCTTTTAAACTTAATTCACTAAACTAAACTAAATTAATTATTTATTTGTAGCTTATTTAATAATAGTACAAAGTTATTTATGTTGGAGTTGGCTTGGGGATGGGATTCTTAGTGATATGGTTAGGTTTTTGTAGTGGCAGTGGTATTATTGTTCGGTATGATTTTATTATTTACAAAACAAAATTTATAATTTACGGAATAGTTTTTATATGTAACAATGAATCCATAAAAATATAGGATTCGAGTTGACCTTTCCCCCTTATTTTTCCATCTGCCATTATTCCCTACGAATTTTTTCGTTGCTCGTCAAAAGTGAGAGATCAGCTGAGCGATCAGTTCCCTGTTGCCAATTAGTTCAATAAAGTAACATTCCCCCTATCGTAACCGTTGCGTAATCGTTGCGTATTACATCCATTTTTCTTCACTATCGGCCTTGTAAGTAGGCCAGATGAAATTTAGATTAGAGATTATTCCTTTCTTCCGTAGCTGCTCGTCTTCTAAAATTACACCGTCACCTATTTTTAGCAGGTTTATACGGTTGATTTCGTGTTTGATGTTTGTTTCTTTTGCCCTTGGAAATTTCTCTCCGCAAATCTCCGGTCCCGCTCTGAACGGTGGCGCTTTAGTAGCAAGTTAATTTTCTTTTTCCCGATCCACCAGCTAAACTTCCTGGCTCACTGTGCGTCCACAGAGCACTATTGATTTTCTATAATACGGCCCTTTGGCAGCTGGGCGACCCGCCTTCGAGGTTATGTTGCACAACCACTCTGTCAAAAATTATGTTTCCTTTTGGGATATATACTGTAGTGCAATTTCACCAACCTACCTGGCCGATCCGCACTTTCTTTTCTGTGTTTTACCTGGCCAAGGGCCACGCCGGGGCTATTTAACTCTACACCCGTGTAAAGAAAAGAATCCAGCTGTTCAGATGACTGGCCACTGCGGTTGCCAGTACGGTCAGGGATGAAGGGTGGAAGAATATATAAATATGATATCCTGACCCGCGTCGATGTAGGAGGCGTGTCAGGTTGAAGTGTAGTCCAGCGGCGTTAGCTGCTATCCTTGGAATTCTGCAGTGGGACTGCAATTGGTTGTGACAAGTCTTCTTATGACGTTTATGTTGGAGAGTTTGCTTCCTCTCTAATCACCGGCCTTGTGGCTCGGCAATTATATCAATAATAAGACAAGGTTTTTACAGATAAAACCGGAGCAATGTTTATTGGTCAAGCGTAAGCTTTCGTATCGTAGACAGAACTGAAGTACAAAATATATTGAAGCATAAGTCTACCCTAGCTCCAATCCAACACGCCATAAAATCGTTGCGTGTTTGTGTGAATCTACTTAGTTGCTAGGGTATTATGTATGTAAAATAACTTAGTTGCCGAATCAGATATATCGAGTATTCTTTTCAGTTGTTAACTTATATATTATTTTTGTTTTTCTTTTTCAATCCTCCAAAATTCCCTCGATCCTATAAAGATTCTTTTAATATCGACGCCTATATATACCGTCCAACATACAAAAAGTTAATCTGAAGAACCATCGAGGTTCTCTGGCTGGTTTGGTTCGATCACAGTGCAGAATGAGCCTTCGTCGATCAATGCAAATGGCTGTTCCGTTCCATTCCTTTCATAGACTACGACAAAAAAGTGTTGTTCCGTTCGGCCCGTTGTGCAGAACTCTCGTTCGCATAATTTTCTCTCCTTCGGGCTGTTCCTGAATCCTCCTTATTCAAAAGGATATGATCTTTACTAGTGAATTCGTCAAGCGCGAATATTCCTGACGATTTACAGTGTGATATGTAGTTTTTGCCGGCATCTCCGGCATAGCTTCTACTTTGTGCGCTCTATCACATTCCCGCCAAGCTTATTGGTTGCTCTTGTCATTTTGCACCTTGAGTCTGACCTAGGAATCTAAACTAGTTAAGGCTATAGGCGTTGTAGAAAACGAGACTGGGGTCGCATCATTAGGCCGGAGTTTCCCTCATCCAAATGTTGATGCTGTAGTATTGTCCGGTAGGTTCGATATAGTTGCTTCCACAATATTCATATTCGCCGTTCCATCCCAGGGTCGATGACTACCATCACACCGCGTGGTATCTCAAATTAAAGGTTAAACACAAACCATGCCTTAAGGCTCATGTAAGGCTGCTCTTGTGGGTTAGAATCCTGACTTGGGTAAGGAGTCGCAAGCCTGTTCGATTAAATAATTTTTAACCGAACAACTTTTATGCTCCTCTTATAGCATTTTGAAACTTTAAACGCATTTTTCTCAAACCATGTTTTCAAAATCGGCGAGCAGTATAACTGAAAAAGTTTACATCCAATCGACTTGAAATTTTAACTGTAGCATCTTTATTTGATTATCTATGTATACATATACATTAGGCAAAAAAAGTTTATGTTCACCGTGGTTTTCAACTAACACTAAAATCAAAATATTCAAATCATCAAAATATTATTAAAACAAGAAAGAAAAATTCAAAATGTTATTCAGTTTTTTAGATAATATATCCAAGAACAAGAAATATTTCTTTTTACTATTTTAAATGTGTATTTTAAAATAAGGGGTAATAAAAAACCAATTTCATAAAAATAAAGGTTAATTGAACCTTTTAAACTTAATTCACTAAACTAAACTAAATTAATTATTTATTTGTAGCTTATTTAATAATAGTACAAAGTTATTTATGTTGGAGTTGGCTTGGGGATGGGATTCTTAGTGATATGGTTAGGTTTTTGTAGTGGCAGTGGTATTATTGTTCGGTATGATTTTATTATTTACAAAACAAAATTTATAATTTACGGAATAGTTTTTATATGTAACAATGAATCCATAAAAATATAGGATTCGAGTTGACCTTTCCCCCTTATTTTTCCATCTGCCATTATTCCCTACGAATTTTTTCGTTGCTCGTCAAAAGTGAGAGATCAGCTGAGCGATCAGTTCCCTGTTGCCAATTAGTTCAATAAAGTAACATTCCCCCTATCGTAACCGTTGCGTAATCGTTGCGTATTACATCCATTTTTCTTCACTATCGGCCTTGTAAGTAGGCCAGATGAAATTTAGATTAGAGATTATTCCTTTCTTCCGTAGCTGCTCGTCTTCTAAAATTACACCGTCACCTATTTTTAGCAGGTTTATACGGTTGATTTCGTGTTTGATGTTTGTTTCTTTTGCCCTTGGAAATTTCTCTCCGCAAATCTCCGGTCCCGCTCTGAACGGTGGCGCTTTAGTAGCAAGTTAATTTTCTTTTTCCCGATCCACCAGCTAAACTTCCTGGCTCACTGTGCGTCCACAGAGCACTATTGATTTTCTATAATACGGCCCTTTGGCAGCTGGGCGACCCGCCTTCGAGGTTATGTTGCACAACCACTCTGTCAAAAATTATGTTTCCTTTTGGGATATATACTGTAGTGCAATTTCACCAACCTACCTGGCCGATCCGCACTTTCTTTTCTGTGTTTTACCTGGCCAAGGGCCACGCCGGGGGCTATTTAACTCTACACCCGTGTAAAGAAAAGAATCCAGCTGTTCAGATGACTGGCCACTGCGGTTGCCAGTACGGTCAGGGATGAAGGGTGGAAGAATATATAAATATGATATCCTGACCCGCGTCGATGTAGGAGGCGTGTCAGGTTGAAGTGTAGTCCAGCGGCGTTAGCTGCTATCCTTGGAATTCTGCAGTGGGACTGCAATTGGTTGTGACAAGTCTTCTTATGACGTTTATGTTGGAGAGTTTGCTTCCTCTCTAATCACCGGCCTTGTGGCTCGGCAATTATATCAATAATAAGACAAGGTTTTTACAGATAAAACCGGAGCAATGTTTATTGGTCAAGCGTAAGCTTTCGTATCGTAGACAGAACTGAAGTACAAAATATATTGAAGCATAAGTCTACCCTAGCTCCAATCCAACACGCCATAAAATCGTTGCGTGTTTGTGTGAATCTACTTAGTTGCTAGGGTATTATGTATGTAAAATAACTTAGTTGCCGAATCAGATATATCGAGTATTCTTTTCAGTTGTTAACTTATATATTATTTTTGTTTTTCTTTTTCAATCCTCCAAAATTCCCTCGATCCTATAAAGATTCTTTTAATATCGACGCCTATATATACCGTCCAACATACAAAAAGTTAATCTGAAGAACCATCGAGGTTCTCTGGCTGGTTTGGTTCGATCACAGTGCAGAATGAGCCTTCGTCGATCAATGCAAATGGCTGTTCCGTTCCATTCCTTTCATAGACTACGACAAAAAAGTGTTGTTCCGTTCGGCCCGTTGTGCAGAACTCTCGTTCGCATAATTTTCTCTCCTTCGGGCTGTTCCTGAATCCTCCTTATTCAAAAGGATATGATCTTTACTAGTGAATTCGTCAAGCGCGAATATTCCTGACGATTTACAGTGTGATATGTAGTTTTTGCCGGCATCTCCGGCATAGCTTCTACTTTGTGCGCTCTATCACATTCCCGCCAAGCTTATTGGTTGCTCTTGTCATTTTGCACCTTGAGTCTGACCTAGGAATCTAAACTAGTTAAGGCTATAGGCGTTGTAGAAAACGAGACTGGGGTCGCATCATTAGGCCGGAGTTTCCCTCATCCAAATGTTGATGCTGTAGTATTGTCCGGTAGGTTCGATATAGTTGCTTCCACAATATTCATATTCGCCGTTCCATCCCAGGGTCGATGACTACCATCACACCGCGTGGTATCTCAAATTAAAGGTTAAACACAAACCATGCCTTAAGGCTCATGTAAGGCTGCTCTTGTGGGTTAGAATCCTGACTTGGGTAAGGAGTCGCAAGCCTGTTCGATTAAATAATTTTTAACCGAACAACTTTTATGCTCCTCTTATAGCATTTTGAAACTTTAAACGCATTTTTCTCAAACCATGTTTTCAAAATCGGCGAGCAGTATAACTGAAAAAGTTTACATCCAATCGACTTGAAATTTTAACTGTAGCATCTTTATTTGATTATCTATGTATACATATACATTAGGCAAAAAAAGTTTATGTTCACCGTGGTTTTCAACTAACACTAAAATCAAAATATTCAAATCATCAAAATATTATTAAAACAAGAAAGAAAAATTCAAAATGTTATTCAGTTTTTTAGATAATATATCCAAGAACAAGAAATATTTCTTTTTACTATTTTAAATGTGTATTTTAAAATAAGGGGTAATAAAAAACCAATTTCATAAAAATAATCCTTAATTTGAGGCCAAAAAAGTTTAAGTACACTTAGGAAAATCATAAATTCTATAGTGTTAATTGGTAGGACCCCCTTTTACGGCAATAACTGCTTGAAGGCGACGCTGCGTAGTGTGCACCAACACATTTGTGTCCTTTTCTAGGATCTTGTCCCACTCAGACTGCAAAACTGTCATTAGGGTAATTTTGTGCGTCCTTATCCTTTTGTCCAACAAATTCCAAATGTGCTCAATAGGATTGAGGTCGGGAGACTGTGGAGGTGTATGCAATTGCTTGCAGTTGTACAGCAGCCACTCCTTGACAAGATATGACGTAAGTTTTGGGTATTTATCGTGCTGAAATAGGAATATCTTCACATTCAACTGGAGCTGGGTCGCTCTGTCTTTAAGATTTTCCTTCCAAAATTTTAAATATAAATGCTTGTCCATAGTACCATTAATAAAGACAAGTTTCCAAACTCCAGCAGTTCCAATGCAGCCCCAAACCACCATGTTACGCCGCCGTGCTTCACAGTTGGTGTTACATTTTTAAGGACTTTCTGTGAGCCATTCGAACCAAAAACGTTCACATATTTTTCTGCGAATTTCACCCTTTTCTTGCTGTTCGCCAACGAAATTAACGGCTTTCTGCGAGGTGTTCTTGCGTTATACCAATCCTTATGGATGACATTTCGCACAGTTTGAGGGTGAACAATTTTGCCTGAGCTCCGCAATGCTTCCTCCTGTATTTTCGGAGCGGAAAATTTTGGGTTGGCTTTAATTGAACTAACAATTTGCCGTTCCTCCCTGTGAGCCAGTTTTTTTGGTCTACCTAACCTGGGCTTAACCTGGAGGGTTAAACTGGTATGATTTTATTATAGTTTGCACACTGGAAGCAGGCTTATGGATTATTCTGCCAACAACCCGAGCACCTTTCCGTTCCATGTACAATTTTAATATTAATTTAATTCATAATAATATTAATTAAATTAATTCCGTGTTTCAAATGGAATTTGGTTTCCTCGTCCCATGTCCACTCTCTAACTTCAGCAAATCAAACAAAAAAAATTCCAAAACACAATCGTGCAAGAGCCAACTCCAGCGTTAGTAATGAATTCACGATTACCGTCAGAATTAACAAGAATTTGCCAAAAAAAAATAATGGTTCTGACGAACGTACGTAAACTTTTTTGGCGCCGTTTTCAGTAATTTTTTTATATTTCAGCAAGTCAGAAGTTTACGAAAGCAGTGACTTGTTTGAATTTATCATAATTTAAAAACTAATAGTTTTTAAATGTATATGGTAAAAAATGGATCTATTTCTATAAATTTTATTATATACTCATGTGTACTGCACTAGCGAATTAGAGCTAGGTATCCAACTTGATAGTTTTGCAGACACTTTTGGAAAGGCATATGCGGCAATCGTACGTTAATATAGCGTTCATTTACCAAAAAAAAAAAAGAACCAAAAAGGAATTATGCTCAGCACACCTGCTCAATAAGGTAATGATGCACATAAGAGATATTAGTACTAAGCAAAATGATAACATAGAACTTTAGGCATGGAGTGATTCAACAATAATGCTAGCTTGGGTTAAATGGTTTAAATAAGATGTAACTTATTAAATGTAAAACAGATGAAATTCGAAAACTAAAGAATACTGAGTGGAATCATATTAAATCCGAAGAAAATCCTGCAGACTAAGCGTCAGTAGGAGTTTAAACAAGTTAATTAGTGAATTGCGATTTTTGGTGATTTGATCCCAAGAACCGTTCCTTTATATTGGTATGTAAACATTAAATTTGGTTGAGAAAAAACAACCGATATCTATAAATGATATATTTTTTATTTATTTATTTAAAAAAATTAAATATAGTATACACTACTATAGTAAACCTAATAAATTAAATGGGTACTATTGTAGCTACAAGGGGCCTTCGATTCGAAACTTATGGGCTATTACTTTATATAATAAACTGAGCTTTTTGGACAAATTTTTTTTTGTTTAAACAATATAAAAGACTATGTATACCAAATAATTAGATATCCTTGCAGTTAAACGGAGTGAAAAGGGTTAATGGTGTAAATCTTATCTCTTGGGCGGCTTTTTCAGTGAGTTCATTTCCATGGATTCCCTGATGACTGGGAACCCAGAGTAAGGTGATTCCTGGTTGGTTGAGAACTTAGAATGTGCCTAACTTCTTATGATGTGGGGTCATTGTGATTCCAGTTGCGTATAGCGGAAAGAGAGGAGAGGCTGTCTGTACAGATAACAGATTTACCAGCGTTTTTGGAGGCGAATTGGCATGCTTTGAGAATGGCGAAAGCTTCAGCTGTGAAAATGGAGTTGTATGACGGGAGCCTACCTCCAGCAATTATTTTACGGTTCCAGTCAACAACCGAAAACTTGGTTGAGTCGGTGACTTTAGAACCATCGGTGTAAATCCAGTTTTTCACACCAAGATTTTCTTGTGCGCTCAAATAACGTTTTTGGTATTCTAAGCGGTATGTATCCTTTTTGGCAGCATTTTAGATTTGCAGGTTTTTTAGGCTGTTTGACCCCCATGGTGTGGCGATTTGAAGGACCTCCTGGGCTTAGGGAGGGGGAGGTCAAGTTGCTTGATGTAGTTGGCGCAACGTCTTAAAGTTGATATGCACTTCAAATTCCGCTTTTGTTTGAAAATGGCTCCGAAGTCTTTGGTTAGCAGGCGGTGGGACGTGGTGTACAGCTTCGGGATAAGCATCAATGTAGTTTCTTTTACGCGTGATTGGATACTTGGAAGACCGGATTCTGCCAATGTGCACGCTACTGAAGAGATGTGGGAAATGCGTGAATAGCGCGACGGATCGCTCCGTGATATGGGGCTTATAGCTTTTTTAAGTGCGATTTAGCACACCAACGGAAGATTGGCAGACCGTATTCAATTTTAGATAGCATTAATGCGCGCGTAATATTTATGACAGTCTTATTATGTATGCAAGAATATTTAGATAATAGAAATTTAATAATGTTAAATCTAGCTTCCAGTAGTTTTCTTAGAATCTGGCAGTGCTGTTGGAAAAGTAGTTTCGAGTCGAAGGTTATCCCCAAGATTTTTAAAGAGATAGAAGAGAGTTTTTATAAAGGATATAGGTTTTTGAGCATAGGGAATGATACTCTGTTGAAAAATTTTGGTCAGAAGAGTATTCAGACCAATTTAAGGCAAACTCTTCGGCGATATTAAACGATCCAGTTAGAGTACCTGAGTTTTATTTAATATATTTGAACGGTGTGGGAGGGATGCCGGTTATGCATTTTATATCGGACCAGACTTTTTTTGTAGAGGATACTGGGGAGATTTTGGAAGTACATTTTTCAAGGGAGTTACGCTTGGCCGCAAGTACGGCTTTTTTCAAAAGGGCGTTTGCTTTTTTGTATCTGATGAGGTTTGTATCATTCATATTGGCTTTGTAATACGATAACAAGCATTGTTTTTGGTCCCTAAGCTGTTGAAGGTTAGCGTTCTATCATGACACTTTGGCTTTGTGGATCACTCTTTTCGTTTGGGAATGCTGCAGTTTGCATCTGTTCGTATGACTTTCGTCATTTGTGCGACTTTCTGATTAAGGCAACTGTCAGTCCAATATGCTGCTGATTTTTCGCAATTTTCAATAAAGCATTTCCAGTTTTCAAAGTCTGTCTTGTATTTGGGCAGGGGTAGAGTATTATCGGGGCGGGTAGGTGTGTTTATGTGGATGGTTAACTGCAATGCGGAGCAGAGTACGCTGGAGTTAATGTGACGGTATGTATTGTATGTGGGACGTTCCTTTTAATAAGAACACCAATGCCTTGTTTGGCTGAGGTGTTATAAGAAAAATTGTGGAAATAACCAATATATATATTCTTTTGGGGCAAATAAAATTTGTAAAATTCCATGGAAGGTTGGTTTCCTGCAAAAATACAATGTCGGGTGCGAGGTCTTTTATGTCAGTTCGTTGTAATTATTAAAAATACCGTGGATGTTCCATTGTAATATAGTAATTGTCATGATTAAATTTTATTGGATTATATTCTTATTTATTTGTGGTGTGTATTTTGATGTGATGTGTAGTTTGTGCATATGGAAGTAAGGGTGAGAGGATCAGGACTATGAGTCGGGATCATCCATAGTGTCGTCTGATTATTGTTTGTAGGTTTGAGGTGTGTGAAGCAATTGATTCGTTTAAGTTGAATCTAGTGGTCATTAATGTATTGTTGTCGTTTTAGGTTTGTCCGATTAGAGCATTTGCTTCCGACCTAAGGAAGCGAGTTTGTTCCAAACATATTTTCAGTTTACTTGTTGGGCTTAAGTAAGAGAAATCAGTTTTGGCAGAGGTGCTTGGTGAGGAAGTAAGATTCTCTTCGAGATTCAAAGAGTTGGCACAAGAAGTAATTGTTTGTAATCGTATCTGGGTTTCGGGTTTTTGTGATAAGAACAGCGCTGCTGGGTTTGGGTTTGCGACGGTCGAGTAGGTAAGCGTGGAGTTAGTTGTTGTGTTTTGTTGTTGCTTTAGGATCCTGCGAGCTTCACGGAAACTGCATTTTTTGCTTGTTTTGATATGAAGAAGTTGTTTTTGTATTTGATATTGTGGGCATTCGGGTGAAGAAACTTTGTTGTTCGCCGGTGCAGTTTGCACAGAAAATGCGAGTGATGGGCACGGGAAGGTGGGGGGTGAGATTGCATGATAAACAGGCGGCTGGGTTCTTGCAGTTCTTGCGATTAGTTTACTGGGAAGAGTGAAACGGTCAAACGTTACGAGAATTTTTTCAAATGGTTTGGGAGTGCCGTCGATCATTTTGGTGAACTTAAAAACGCTGTGTACATTTTGAGATTTTAGTTCCCCAAAAATTTCGTTTTCTGGAATGTTAATAAGGCAGGGTGCGTAAATGGTGCCTTTGACAAAGTTAAGAGTGCTGTGGAACTTGTACTCGATTTCGCATAAGCCGAGTAAAGCGGTCACTTTGGTGAATTTGTCATTAATTTTCATGGAGTTGACTAGCAGGAGAAGGTTACCATCGCGAAGATTAGAGAGGGATATGATGTCTTTGCTGACATACTTAAGGGCTCTATGGACGGCAAAGCAGTATACTCGGATATGGTTTTCGGATAGTTTTTTGATGAGACTACTAAAAATCTCGGATTCTTGCACTGTGTTTCAGGGAGGTCTGCGAAATCAACTGTTAATTTCTAAAAGGGTGTTTTTTTCTTAGCTTTGGGGCTAACGCTGAGGCTGGCAAAGCGATTATCCCCTAAATTGGGTGGCCCGAGGGCCTTGGTTAACAAATTTAATGATATAGAAAATGTGTTTTTCGATTTGCACGTGCGCGTTGAAAAGAAGATCAATGGAAAGGAGATAAGCTGGGCGATGGTAATTTCGCGATAAGCAAAGCACTCACAATTGGAAAGACACAGACTTCCGCACTCGAAGAGAGATAGTCGGTGTACTTGTGATATATTTTTATTCCGTTTAGTTCCTTGCAATTTTTTTGGACTAGTTTTATAAAAAATATCAATTAAGTGGCTACCTTTATCACCAATTACAAAATGACTTCTTTTCATTCAGCGTTTGCCATCACCTTTCCATACATCTCCTTGTTTACCTTGAGCTCATCAATAGTTTGAGGCTGTTTGGCGTAAACCTTGCATTTCAGATAACCCCACAAGTCCGGGGTGGTTAAATCAGGTGATCTGGGTGGCAAATCAATGTAGCCTCTTTTTGAAACCAGACGTTCCGGAAATTCCATTGCAAAAATGCAATTGTTTCATTTGCAGTGTGGCATGGTGCACGTCTTGTTGAAGCCAGTAACCATCTTGACCCTTTTCACGCATTTGCGGGCAAACATCATAAGCCAACATCCACCGATATCAATTTACATCGACAGTTTCCTTTCTTTAAATGGTTCCTTTCCCAATGATGGGTTTTTCGCAAATAACGGACCCAATCAGTTATTTTCCGGTCAATGGCCTTTTACGTATCTCGTGTGGATTCTTCGTTCCCCAGCAGATCCAGAGTTGAGGGTGGCGCTTCGATTGTCTAAAGTGGGAATAATATTGGCCTTGGTAATGCCTGCATTCAGCTGTCAGCTAATAATTGCATCATCAACAATTAAAGTTTAAAAATATGTGTTAAAGAATTTCCAAGTCCTCATCATCCACGTGTTACTAGTGATCTTTTATTATTTGGGAGCATTTTTTAAAATGATTCAAAAAGCTAAAAATATAATCACAAAAAAGAGGCTACACTATTAACAACATGGGCTTGAAGATCAACGCTATAACACACTTAAGCAAATAATAGAGTTAGAAGAAAATAATAATCTTTTTATGCCCCATGGCATATCAAGGAGATCGATTTTATACCACATCATGTTTGGTGTGATGGATGATAATGAGAGAATTGAAACTGAGTTCAACGATTCTTTAGCTCGACGATCTCAATTTGTGATTCAGTCTTTTAGGTTAGCAAAAGGTGTCAGCCCTGAACTTACTTCTTCTCGAACGTTCAATTCTATTAAGTGAAAATTTTCAAGTGGCATGGAGAAATCGTGTTTCTTAAAATAATCCTTAAAAAATACAATTTTCCTTTAGTCACATGCCATTGCCGATCTGCTAGATATGGTTCAAACTAGCTAAGCAAAAGGGAGCAGATTTTTTACTTTGACAAAAATGCCTTGAAAAAAAGGAGGGTAAATTGTATAAGCCTGCCCTTGTTTCTAGGAAGCCTCGCTTATTAATAAAATACCCAAAAGTAATAAAACATGTCTCTACCCTATAAATGACTGGTAGAAATATCTAAAACTTTACAATAGGCGCCCAATACGAGAGCTGCTATATATATTTCTGGCCTAATAATGAAAATACGAATATTTATCAACGAAAATGGTTTTATTGTTTTTCAAAATATCCATCAAGATTTATACACTTTTGCATACGCTCAAACCAATTTTAGAAGCACTTTTTCCACTCCGATTGAGACACCTCCAAAACATGGTTTTTGAATGCTTCAACAGCATCTTCTGGCGACGAAAATCGTTGACCACGCATTATTTTCTTGATGTGTGGGAATAAAAAGAAGTCATTGGGTGTCAAGTCAGGGCTATACGGCGGATGACGCATCAATTTGACTTTTTGGCCGGTGAAAAAGGCGCTGGTTTGAGCCGATGTGTGAGAGCTCGCATTGTCATGGTGCACAATGATTCGTCTTCTCTTGTTCGTTTTTCGAATTTCTCCGAAGACTTCAGGCAAACAAATGGCGGTGTACTACTCAGAATTGACCGTCCTACGTTGGTCAAGCGGAACAGTCGCACATGACCAGTTTTGCCGAAGAAACAGGCGACCATTTGCTTCGAAGTGCTTCTTCCACGAACAACTTTCGTAGGATTTGGCTCGTCTTGGAAGACCCACATGGTCGATTGCTGTTTTGTTTCAGACTCATACGCATAGATCCATGATTCGTCACCTGTGGCGACCCAAATTATTGTAAATTCATAAAACACTAACAAAATGTGTCGTGAAAAAACTATACACTGAGAAACATCTTAAAAATTTTTCTCTTTTAAACTGAAACTCATTGGGAAAAATTCCATGCAACACAAACAAAAAGTGTCGTGAAAAAACTATACACTGAGAAATATCAAAGAATTTTTCTTTTTTAAATTGTAATTTGTAATACAGTATTTTAGATTAGTAAAAGGTGTCAGCACTGAACTCACTTCTCATCGGGAAAAAAATCATAAAACACAAACCAAAAGTGTCGTGAAAAAACTATACACTGAGAAACATCTAAAAAAATTTCTTTTTTACATTGGAAACCATTAGGAAAAAAACATAAAACACGAACAAAAAGTTTCGTAAAAACTATACTCTGAGAAACATCTAAGAATTTTTCCCTTTTAAAATGCACACAAATCGTCGGGGCGTGGGAAAACAAAAACAACATAAACACAAACAAAATTAAGTGAGATCTTTAAATCATCCGTTATTTAAGCCTGTGGAAATAGGGAATCCAATAAGCAAAAAAATAAGTATTTAAGCATTGAACATGTGTTAGATATTAAAATTTAGAAAGAATGTAAAAGGGATCGTACCAACAACCAAATATATTATACATGCATTTTAAGTATATAAATAAGTAAGTATATAAGTATATAAATAGTTTTAAAGTACCTAATTATAAGATTTTTGTGGTTCTTTGGATATTGAAGAATATTAATAAAACAGTTTTTAAACCGAACTCAATGGAGCAACAACATTTATTATTGGGCTTATCTTAACATTTGGTCCATTTGAGACAACCTAAAGTTTTCCCCCTTGTAAGAAACTTAGGAATAAACACCTAATAAGTATCTGCAGATTTGTGTTAAAATCTCATTTCATGGCAGCTAAGAAATAAAGGCTTCGGACTAGTGAAATAATACCTAGTCAAAAAACGAAATCCTCTGTGTTTCCCAGGAACATCGGCGGCAGCAGCGGCGGCAAGTCTTTTAAAATTTTTACTTATTTTTTTGTATTTACATTGTAAGTAGATAGAAATAAAATATAAAAATGGATACAAAAGAGAGGGCATCCCTAATAGAAGATGAAGTTAGGATTACTAGGTTAGTGGATGGGATTTTTTTGGGGGATGGTACCGTAGAAGATAAGGTACTTTAAGCCACATTAGAATCCCAGAGTTGTGAAAACCACAACAAACTATTAAAGCTAGGGTCAGTAGAGCATGAATACTTCCCGAAAGAACATTTTAAAACAATGTCCAAAAATTTCAAACTGCTAACGAGAAGGTAGCTAGAAATATTCTAAAAATTGAGTTGGATGCCAAGCTTAGGGGTTCCATTGACCAAGTGGTGAAATACCTAAGCGTTACGTATAAAGAAATCCAGGAAAGGAAGATTGCTACTTTTCCAATAAGGATTAATAAACTAAAAATGTATCAGAGCAAAATAGAAACTGCTTCTGATTTAAAATAAAAATTAAAGGATTTCCAAACAAATTTATAGCGGAGATTCTGGAAACAAATGAAGATATAGGTATTTATATTAAGTTAATGGAGACGCAAATCCATAAAAATTTAGGAGAAAAGGTAGAAGGTAAACGTCCAAAAATGGACAATTTACCCATTCCACCAAAAATAGAGGTACCCAAATTCTCTGGTGCGTCCCAAGATTGGGACCTTTTATTCGAGCTTTTTAAAGAGCTAGTTCACTTAAGGGGAGACTTTAGATCATCCTTGAAGCTAAGCTTCCTCAAAAGTGAATTGAAAGGGGAGCTAAGAATGTTGTTTCCCATTTATTGCTGGATTCTGGCAATAAATTTAAGGCAGCTTAGGAACTGCTAACAAGAAGGTACGAGAATAAAAGAAAAATATTTTCGGACCAGCTAAATCGGCCAATTGAGCTTCCGAAATTAATATGGACTCTTATAGGCAGTTAAAAAGTTGTATTGACTCTATTAATGAATCCATTTATATAATGCGACTCAAAGCAAATCTGACTAAAGAATCAGATTGCATATTTGCGCATATCATTATCAAAAAATTGGTAAAGAAACTCTTCAGCAATATTAGTGAAATATTCAAAAATCAGATACTGAGAGATGTCAAAGAATTTTTAAATCAACGGCTTAGTTCGTTGACCTTAGTGCCAGAAGAAACCGCAGTGAAAAAGGTATTTAAAAACGACACAAACGAATTAAGATGCCCGATGTGCAAAATGCCTGGGCATCAAATAACATATTGCTAAAAATTTAAAGCAATAAGTCCTCAGAAAAGATTGGAGGTTGCTAAAAAATTTAATTTATGTTTTAAATGTTTCAAAATCTATTCTAAAAAATGTACTAGTGATTTTTCATGTTCCTATTGCTATAGCATGTTAAAAAAGAAATGAGAAGAGAAAGAAAGAGTGAATACTTGCAGGACTTCTTAAAAGGCATTATTAGCTACGGCTTATGTTCAGATAAAAAGTCGAAATGGAGATTTTGAAAGTTTTAGAGCCTTGATTAACAATGCGCAAAAGTTTAAAATTAAGTCGCACCCTGAAATTAGTGAAGTATCCTCTACAGGTAGATGTACATCAAAGTACCAATTAGATATAAAGATTCGAAAGAATAACTCAAAAAATATAAATGTGAAGGCAATAATATTACCTAAATTAATGAAATCTCTTCTTTCAAACGAAAAACTCATTAATAAATTAGATTGGGAAAAATATTGCCTAGCCGATCCAGATTTTAACAAACCAGGTCGAATTGATCTAGTAATTGGAACCGATTTATACGATTTATAAATATAATCGAATTTTGATTTTTTTGTGACGTTGTGCTGGTACTCATGTCTGTCACTTATGCCGACAAGCTCGGCCATTTTGAATATTCACTTAATTGTTGACAGCTGCTTTGATGTTGATGCCATCCAAAAGGCGACGACCGCCATCCTCAATGCTATACCGATAAACGACCTAAAAAAGTCATTCGATAACCTACTTGAACGTGCAAAACATTGTATTCAGGCAGAAGGAGACAATTTTAAAGGTGACCAATAAATTTAAAAAAAAAAAAAACAAATAATATTCGTTTTTTAATAAAAGTCCTGGAACTCTTGAATTGCACCTTGTAGGGCATATGGAGGAAATAAATTATGAAGGAAAGTACTTCCTTCCGCACAAAGCCATAATTAGAGAAGCCATTCTCACCACAAAATTAAGAGTAGTATTTGATGCTTCTGCTAAAAGTACTCACAAAAAAAGCCTAAACGATATAATGTAGGTGGGTGGACCACGAGTGCAAAAAGATATTTTTGATATAATTATCAATTGGCGTAAATGGAAATATGTGGTATCTGTGGAAATTAAAAAAATGTACCGGCAAATAATAAAACAAAACAATGAGCAAAAATATCATTATATATTATGGAGAGATAGCCCAGAAACGAATATTAAAACATATACTATAAGTTAACTACGGTAACTTATGGTAAAGCTTCAGACCCAGATTTAGCAATGAGAGTATTAGCAGATATAGGGAAAAATTGTCAAAATAAAATGATTGTGGAATTAATAAAAAATGGCTTCTATATGATGATCTGATGACAGAACCAAATTCAATAGAAGACGCTAAGCTTATAGTTCCATTAATATCAAAAGAATTATTTAGTTCTGGTTTTAACTTACGAAAGTGGGTTTCAAACAACTAAAAAACAACAGATTTAGTGGAAAATACTGGAGATAATAAAATAATTAGCATTAATGAAGATGAGTGCATAAAAAGTTTAGGTCTACAATGGGACCATAGTAAGGATGAGTTTAAATTCACAGTAAGCTGCTTAAATCCAAAAATCTTCAGAAAAAGATTTATCTTATCCACATTGTCCAAAATTTTTGGTCCATTAAGTTGGTTAGCGTATTAGCATAATTGTTATTGAACAATTATTTGAAAAATCTTTATAGAAATCTTTATGCTGGAATCAATTGGGATCAAGAACTAGGTGAAGAATACAGCAAAGAATGGGATGCATATAAGTTAGAATTGGAGGCGGTGGGACAATTGAGAGTGCCTAGATGGATTAAGTCAAAATTCGAGCTATATATCCAAATTCATGGCTTTGCAGATGCTTCCAAAAAAGCATATGCGGCAGCAGTATACGCGAAAGTGGGAACGAACGTTACTATAATAGCGAGTTAAAGTAAGGTGAATCCAATAAATAATAGAAAAAAGATTCCCAAATAAGAGTTATGCGCAGCACACTATGCTGAATTATAAAATAGAATGTATGCTTGGAGTGATTCAACCATAACGATATCTTGGATTAAAAACGGGTTACCATAAACAAGACGATATTAGATGTAGAACAGATGAAATTCGAAAGTTAAAGGACACCAATTGGGGTCATATTAAATTCGAAGATAATCCTGCAGATTAAGCGTCAAGAGGAGTTAACACAAGTCAGTTAGTGAATTGTGATCTTTGGTGGAAAGGTCCAAGCTGGTTGCTTGAGCCCAAAAAACAATAGCCGCAACAGTCAACTGTCAACAATCAAATATTGGTATTAAATTCCTTAGTCAAAATCATTGAAGACGCGATCCACAAATTGATACAAAAATTCTCTTGCTTGCATAAATTAATAAATAATGGAAATAATAAATGTAATGGTTTACGTGGTAAGATTTATAAAAACGAAAACAAGAAAATATGTGAGCGCTACGTTTATGACAGCAGGGGAAAAGAAAGAAGCGGATATAATAATAATAAAATAACAACAGGAGTTGCTCTCTATCAAAGAAATTAATTGCTTAACAAAGAATATAGAAATGGAAATAAGCAGTAAGTTAATAGGCCTCAACCCTTTCCTAGATACTAATGGAATACTTCGAGTAGGAGGAAGATTACAGAATTCGAAAACAATCTTTGAAGTAAAGCATCCTATAATTTTGGACAAAAGTCATATTGCAACATTAATAGTAAGGGATGCACACGGTTTTTTTTTTTTTTTTAATTTTTGAGGCATACAGGGTATCTTAAAACTTCTTGGTGACCTTGGCATCTATTAATAAAGCCCGAGAGGCTCGCCGGCTAAGTGTGCTTAGCGTTACATTATTACTAAATTTAAACTTACGAACTAACAATATTTAAAAAACTTAAAAACTAAAGATATGGAAGAAAGAAAGACAGAACGACGATGGGGAGTGTATTGTTTGGCTTATCATCATCTTGCTGTGCGTCTAGTTGGCAGCCGGTCAATTAGGTCCCTAGGCAGTCGCCTGTTGAGCCTCCTTTGTGGACGAGGTCTGGTAAGACCCTTAGCGAGTCGGTTGCGATGGCGCTCCAGTGGGTCGTTGTAGCGGCTGGAGTGGAAATTTATGGTCTCAAAGACCGTGGGCAGCTTTAGGTCACTGTGGAGGGTGGTGTTCTTCAAATACCACTCGCAGCCAGTGATTGCCCCCGCCATTTTATTTTGGATGCTCTGGATTCTGCGGATCTGGCTGTCACACGCCAGGCCCCAAATTTGGCACGCATACCTCCAAATAGGAGCTATGATTTGATTATAAATAGTCAACTTATTTCTCAGCGACAGTTTGCTACTCGGACCCTTTCACCAGTAGTGCTTTGACGCCGCGGCCCGTATGCGTATTATCAATTCACTCACTTGCTTCGAGAAAGTGAGCCGGCGGTCGAGTATGACTCCCAGGTATTTGACTGAGTCAACCTGCTCTACTCGGGTGCCGTCAATGAACATTGCTGGTGGCGTTTTCCGTTTGACGGTGTAGCAAACATTCGTGGACTAGTTTCCATTTATTCCAATATTCCACCTCTTAGCCCAGTCGTCAAATCTGGTTGCGTAGATCTGGATACCGTTGGCGGCCTCCTGCTCGCACCTGGACCTGTACGTTATGCACACGTCGTCGGCAAATGTGGTCAGCATTGACGTTCCGTAGAGACTGTCAGCCGGGCGCTGCATGTCGTGGCTATACAGGCAGTATAGTAGCGGGCCTAGGACGCTTCCCTGGGGTACGCCAGCTGCCGCATTATACTCGGTTGGGAGCGCAGAGTGGAACCGGACCGCAAATATCCTTTTTCCTAAGGTACGACGCCAGGAGACAGTAGTAAGGCGCAGGCAGGGTATTCTTTATTTTCAGACCAGGATGCCACACACGGTCAAAAGCCTCCCGGACAGCGAGGAAAAGAGCGTTGCAGTATTCGTCGCAGTCGAAGGCCGTTAAAATTTGCTCGACCACTCGATGCAGTTGCTCCACCGTGCAGTGACCAGCACGGAATCCGAACTGGTGTTCTGGCATTATTCCCTGGGCATCCATAAACCTGACCATCCGGGCGGCAATCAGTCTCTCAAACACTTTTGAGATCGATGGGAGGAGACTGATCGGCCGGTAGGATCCAGGGTCCTTCTCCGGCTTGCCAACTTTATGTATCATAGAGATGATTCCCAGCTTCCACTGAGGAGGAAAGTACTGCAGCCTCACAATAGCATTGAAAAGCGTCGCTACGTAGCGGATCGCTCTGCTTGGTAGAGCCTTTAGAGTGGCGTTGCATATGGCATCATGGCCTGATGCACTTTTTGAGTTTTGCTGGGCGATAACATCAGCTATTTCAGCAGGATCAAACGGTTGAACAAAGCTGTCCATTTGGAGAGCTTGAGACAGCTGATCGTGAGTCTCTTCGACCTGCTGCGGACTGGCGAGGTTAAAAGGTTGGAACCGCTCGGCCAGGTGCGCGGCAAACGCATCTGCTTGCTCCAAATCAGTTCGGCACCATGTCCCGTTGCTGTTTACCAGTGGTGCTTTCCTTAGACAACGTCTTTTGATCGCACGTGTGGCCATCCAGAGCAAGTGCTTCGCGTCGGCTTCGGTACCTGTATTGGCTAACCTGTCTTCGAACTATGCACGATGTAGGATAGATTTCGCCCTGTAAAAATCAGCTTTGTCCAGCGGGTGGCGCGATCTCATCCATCTAGAGCGTAGACGTCTCTTCTCTGTAATGAGCATCAGAATCTCCCTGGGGACCGGTATTCTGGCTGCTGCGGGTCTCAGTCCTGGGGTGTGAGTGGCCAATCTAGCTGCTACTTGGATGTTGTGGGTGATGTCCCGCTCGGAGTTCAGCCTCATGTCAAGGTTCAGTGACGACTCGAGGTGCTCTTGAAAACGTTCCATGTTAGTGCGCCTGCTGATAAGCCGCTCGACTTTGGGATAGGCTGTGGCTGTTGTGTCCAAAGTGATGATGAGGTAAGTGGTCAGAGCTTAGCTCGGCAAACGACCGGATATCTGAGTGTAAACCCAGGATACCACTTGTCAGCGCAAAATCGATGTAACCTGGAGACCCTCTACTACCAGAAGGGAACCTTGTGGGGCCACCTGTTGCTAGCGAGTTTACATCTGTGTTGAAGATTAGATTTGCCAGGGCGTGACCTCTTTGGTTGCACCTCCCTGCTCCCCAAAGCCAGTGGGACGCATTCCAGTTGCCTGCTACAATGAATTTATGCTGATGTTGCTCCAATATGAATTTGAAGTTGTCTGTGGTCCAGACGAACCTCAGTGGGCAGTAGACCGTGCCGAAGTTTATAATGCCATCCCCAGTTTCTATAGCTGCAGACGCAAATTGCACCCTATCAGTGGCTACTGAAGGAAGACAAAAACGAACCAGACTTGATTTGATCATAATCGCTGATCCACCTTTGGCGTTATCCTCACCCGAGTCGTTTGCAGTATACGCCTCGTAACCATACAGCTTGGCCTTGACTCCATCTTTGCAATGTGTTTCACTGATGAGTAAAACATCAATCTCATAGTGCCGCACAAAGCATTCAACTTTGGGCAGTTTCGCGGAGACGCCGTTGGCGTTCCATACTAAGATGCGTAGCGGCTTCATTTTGACGCTGTCTGCGCGTGCATAGCAGTGAGCATATGGATCATCTGCCCTTGCTGTAGTAACATCATCCTCAATTGTTCAATCTGCTGTTCCTGAAGGGAGCGCAGAGCGTTCATGCTTTCGTTTATTATCTGCAGGATGCTAAAAGTGTTATTGTCCAAAGGGGGCTGATGTCTGCCTCTAGACCGACTCCTTTGCCGGCTGTGCTTCCTGGTCTCAGGTTGCTCCTGGATGGACATTGGCACCTGTTGCTGATCCTGCTTGGGGCCCATCCGTGCTTTAGCTACATCTGCGTAGGAGACTCCGCTTCGGAGAGGTGCAGTCGGCATACATCCAGTAGGGACATGGGGCATAGGTCGATTGTTGACTTCGCTTCTTCCTCCCACACCCCTTTTTGGCCTAGAGCGCTGAAGGAATGCCTGGAGCTTGGAGCATCCGGAGTAATTTCTAAATACAGGTATTGATTATGTCGGACCATACTTTATAAATTGTTTAAAGAATCGGGGTCAAAAAATATATAAAGTATATATTGCTGTGTTTGTCTGCATGGCTACAAAGGCTATCCAATTAGAGGATGTTAGCGATCTAACAAGTGACGCTTTTCTGGTCGCATTTAAACGATTTCTGGCTAGAAAAGGTAATGGTGCCAACATATATTCTGACAATAGAACAAATTTTGTAGGTTGATGCAACTAGATGAGGAATTACAAAAAGCAATTCAAGAAAATAGTAAAATAGCAGAATAATTACAAAAGAAGGAATCGAGTGGCATTTTATTCCAGCAGAAGGTCCTCATGTCGGAGGATTCAAAGAAGCAGGCGTAAGATCGATGAAATATCATTCAAAGCGGGTAATTGGAGATAATATAATATATTAACATATGAAGAAATGTCCACATTATTCTGCCAAATAGAAGCCGTTTTAAATTCGAGACCGCTATACACATCGGGATGTGATATGGACGATAATAAAGTACTAACCCATGGTCGTTATTATTTGGAAAACCACTACTGGATGCGATCGAACCTAATACCAATGAGGGAAAAATTAATAACCTAGATAGATGAAGATTCATTAAAAAAATAAAGAAAGATTTTTGGGACAAATGGAAAGATGATTATTTAAATACATTACAGCAAAGATACAAATGGAAAAAGAAATCTAAAAATATTAAGAAAGGTCAAATTGTATTGTTTAAGGATGACCTTTTGGGAAAGTGGAAGAAGGTGCAGGAAAATTTGCTTGCTTTTTGCTGTCAGCTATCAAATGCATATCCAACGGTCACAGATCCAAAATATGCTGTAGAAGAAATTTCAAAGTCTTCATCAATATATTTGGATCCTATGGGAGACATAGAACTTGTCGCATCCTCTTAGAACTTAGTGATTTATTATGATATGGAAGATTATTTTGAAATGATTTACAAAGGGAAGAATATAATTACAAAAATGAGACTAGGCAGCGAAAAGTATAATATCATGGTTTTGAAGATCAATGCAACCATATTTTAGAATACATGCTCAAGCAACTAATAGATTTGGAAGAAAATAATAAACTCTTTTTGTCTCATAGTCAACCAGAAAGAAAAAGGCGTGCACCTTTCGAATTCATAGGTTTTTTATATCACATCCTATTTGGAGTAATGGATGAAGATGATAGAGTTAAAATTGAAGAAAATATTAAAACACTATTGAATAATCAAGCAAACATTAAAGAACTAAGTATACAACAAACGTCTTTAGTTGATTCAACCACTAACATTTTGAATTAAAGACACGTTATCAGAATGTTTAATCCTTTCTGTGAAAAGAACACGCACAGAATTGAAAGACTTATATACGTTATTAACCGCAAGAGGATTATTCGTAGTCAAAAAAACTTATTATAAATGCGACAATATCACTATTTGGCTGCCACGCTTCTAAGTTGTATAGGGTAATTCTAGTTCCAGTTAAAACAGGAAATCGTACAATCATAGCACAAGTAGATGCAGAATATTTATTCTTTAATTTTTAAATAGACTCATACCACCAAATGACCGAATTAACAATTAGTTGTTTTTTCTTTAAACTATTTATTAAGGCATACAGGGTATCTAGGAACTCCTTGGTGTCTTTAGTATCTATTAATACTGCCCGAAGGGCTCGCCGGCTAAGTGGTCTTTGGCGGTAACAAAAATTTATTAAATTTATACTAAATTACGAAATAACAATAATTAAAAATAATTAAAAACTAATAAAAATATAAAAGAAAAGACGATAAGGAGTACATCGTCATCCTGTACATCATCATTGCAGTGGCTGGAGTGGAAATTAATAGTTCGAAGACCGTGAGCAGCTTTAGATCACTGTGGAGGGTGGTGTTGCTCAAATACCACTTGCAGCCGGTGATCGTCCTCGCCATCTTATTTTGGATGCTCTGAATTCTGTGGATTTGGCTGTCGCAGGCCAGGCCCCAAATTTAGTACCCATACCTCCAAATAGGAGCTATGATTTGGTTGTATATTGTGATCTTGTTTATCAGCGACATTTGCTACGCGGGCCTATGAGCCAGTAGTGCTTTGACGCCGCGGCCCGTATGCGTATTCTATTTGATTCACTTGGTTAGAGAAAGTGAGCCGACGGTCAAGTGTGACTCCCAGGTATTTGGCTGAGTCAACCTGCTCTACTCGGGTGCCGTCAATGAACACTGCTGGTGGCGTTTTCCGTTTGAGGCTGTAGCAAACATTCGTGGACTTGTTGCTATTTATTCCAATATTCCACCTCTTAGCCCAGTCGGCAAATCTGGTTGCGTAGATCTGGATACCGTTGGTGGCCTCCTGCTCGCACCTGGACCTGTACGTTATGCACACGTCGTCGGCAAATGTGGCCAGCATTGACGTTCCGTAGAGACTGTCAGCCGGGCGCTGCATGTGGCTATACAGGCAGTATAGTAGCGGGCCTAGGACGCTTCCCTGGGGTACGTCAGCTGCCGCATTATACTCGGTTGAGAGCGCAGACTGGAACCAGACCGCAAATCTCCTTTTTCCAAGGTACGACCCCAGGAAACAGAAGGAAGGCGTAGGCAGGGTATTCTTAATTTTCAGGAGCAGACCAGGATGCCACACACGGTCAAACGCCTCCCGGGCATCGAGAAATAGAGCGTTGCAATACTCGTCGCTATCGAAGGTGGTTAAAATTTGCTCGACCACTCGATGCAGTTGCTCCACCGTGCAGTGACCAGCACGGAATCCGAACTGGTGTTCTGGCATTATTCCCTGGGCATCCATAAACCTGACCATCCAGGTGGCAATCAGTCTCTCAAACACTTTTGAGATCGATGGGAGGAGACTGATCGGCCGGTAGGATCCAGGGTCCTTCTCCGGCTTGCCAACTTTATGTATCATAGAGATGATTCCCAGCTTCCACTGAGGAGGAAAGTACTGCAGCCTCACAATAGCATTGAAAAGCGTCGCTACGTAGCGGATCGCTCTGCTTGGTAGAGCCTTTAGAGTGGCGTTGCATATGGCATCATGGCCTGGTGCACTTTTTGAGTTTTGCTGGGCGATAACCTCGGCTGTCTCACCAGGATCGAACGGTTGCATCGCCATGTCCATTTGGAGAGCTTGAGACAGCTGATCGTGAGTCTCTTCGACCTGCTGCGGACTGGCGAGGGTAAAAGGTTGGAACCGCTCGGCCAGGTGCGCGGCAAACGCTTCCGCTTGCTCCAAGTTAGTTCGGCACCATGCCCCGTTTCTGTTCACTAATGGTGCTTTTCTTAGACAACGTCTTTTATTCGCGCGATTTCCCTTCCAGAGCAAGTGCTTCGCGTCGGCTTCAGTCCACGTATTGGCTAACCTGTCGTCGAACCATGCCGCTTTGTTTTCCACCAATGCACGATGAAGGATAGCCTTCGCCCTATAGAAATCTGCTTTGTCCAGCGGGTGGCGGGACCTCAACCATCGGGAGCGTAAGCGCCTCTTCTCTGCAATGAGCAGCAGAATCTCTCTGTGGACCAGTCTTCTGGCTGCTGCGGGTCCCAGCCCTGGGGTGTGAGTGGCCAATATAGCTGCTACCTGGATTTTGTGGGTGAGAGAGTCGATTGCAACTTTAATGTTCCTCTCGGAGTTCAGCCTCATGTCAAGGTTCAGTGACGACTCGAGGTGCTCTTGAAAACGTTCCATGTTAGTGCGCCTGCTGATAAGCCGCTCGACCTTGGGATAACCGGGATAACGACCGGATATCTGAGTGTAAGCCCAGGATACCACTTGTCACCGCAAAATCGATGTAGCCTGGAAACCCTCGACTACCATAAGGGAACCTTGTAGGGCCACCTGTTGCTAGCGAGTTTACATCTGAGTTGAAGACTAGATTTGCCAGGGCATGACCTCTTTGGTTGCACCTCCCTGCTCACCAAAGCCAGTGGGATGCATTCCAGTCGCCAGCTACCAAACCAAACTTGATTTGATCATAATAGTTGATCCATCTTTGGCCTTACCCTCACCCGGGTCGTTTCCAGTAGGCCTCGTATCCATACAGCATGGGTTTGACTGCGTCTTTGCAATGTGTTTCGCTGAGTAGCAAGACATCAATCTCGTAAGGCCGCACAAAGCATTCAACTTCGGGCAGCTTCGCGGAGACGCCGTCGTTCCACACTAAGATGCGCAGCGGCATCATTTAGGCCCTGTCTGAATGTATTGCAGTGAGCAGATGAAGCAACTGCCCCTGCCGTAGTAGCATTATCCTCATCTGTTCAATCTGCATTTCCAGAAGAGAGCACACAGCGTTCATGCTTTCGTTTAGCGTCTGCAGGGTGCTAAAAGTGGTATTGTCCAAAGGGGGCTGAAGTCCGTCCTATACCGACTCCTTTACCGGCTGTGGTTTCTGGTCTCGAGTTGCTTCTAGTTGGGCTGTGGCTCCTGTTGCTGATCCTGCTTGGGGCCCATCCTGGCTTGAGTTGAATCTGCGTGAGAGAGTCCGCTTCAGAGAAGTGCAGTCAGTATACCTCCAGTAGGAGCATGGGACACAGGTCGATTGTTGATCTCGCTTCTTTAGCCCACATCTCTTCTTGGCCTGTTCACCACGGTTGCAGCAAGTGCATGGCTCGCTTTGTGGTTGCGTAAACTCTTCGGCTGGATGTTCGCCAGCGCATTTGAGGCAGACGTGCACCTTACGGCCGTATTTGGCCGTGTGACCAAATTGCTGGCATCGATGGCATTGGGTTGTCGTATTTCGCTTCCGAAGGAGCTGGATAACAACTCTCATGTGGCATAGAGCCTTAAGCGCCAGGATCTCCTTGTTGTTCGTCGCGGGGGCGATGTTCAGAAAGAACAGGTTTATGGGCTTGGCAGCTGGAGCACATGGCTCGTTTCGCTTCTTCGGCGTATGAACGTCTAACACCTTGTGGCCGAGACTTTCCAGTTTCTTTATAATTTGATGATGGAGTGTACTGTGGTGCAGTCCTTTAACGCATACTCGGTATAGCCTGTCCTTCTTGAGCTGATAGCAGTGAAACTCGAGCTTTTTGGTCTTTAGCCAGCTGACTATGCTGCGGAAGGTGCTAGCGTCTGCCGCGTAGAGCCTCAGGACTCCGCCCATCGATGCCTTGGCAGAGACCTTGTTCATATCAGCGATTTTTGAGATTTTTTCCATCAGCAGGGTGCGCTTTCAGCACCTCCCAAAACTATTGGAGGGGGTTGGGTTGCGCCTTGGAAGGTGTGCTGATAATGCAAGATGAGGCTGCATCACGTTTGGCCGCAGCAATAGCTGCTTGACGGCTGGTACTGGGCTGCTCACTTAGTTCCTCGGTTTTGCTCAAGCAACCCAAAGCGGTTTGAGCTGCCGTTGTAGGTAGGAAGAGGAATCTAGGTACCAAGATTTTCCTTCTTCTTGGCATTCAGTGGAGATCCACATGCCTTCCCCTTAATAACTTGCATCCGCTGCGGTGTTGGCGCCGCTAGTATCGGCGACTTTGGATGTCCGTTTCGTCACAGAAGCTTAAATCACAGCAAAATTGAAGAGCTCACCGAGGCTGAGTAAGCGCTCGGTAGGAGAGCGGGGATCATAGTTTTTGCATTTGGTTCCATAAATGCAATTTCCAAAAGTTTGTAAACAAACTTCGATCAGCAGTGAAAAGCTGCTTTGAACATCTGATTTATTGTTGTAGCCGCTGATCAGCGGTGCCACGATTAAGATTGTCTGCAGCAAGCTTATATCACTGTTCTTGAGTGTTTTACTTACTTGTTTGTTTAATAACTAAAAGTGAATCTAGGGATCACTTATGCACAATTGATGCTTCGGAAAACTTCCTCTTCCATCGAGAGGAAAAGCATATTATTTTTTTATTTTTTTGAAAAATTTTCTTTTTGGTCAATTAATTATTTTTCACTTTGTCACGCCCACTTTATGGAAGCTTAATCTGATGGTGCAACTAATATACATTTTTTTTTCTATTAAAATTGTATTTATTTACATTGCAGTCTACTGTTACTATTTATAGTAACTTATACTGCAGAGATTCATAATTTCTATCGAGTATTTACATATTTACATACTTAAACCTAATTAGGGAGTCTAGAGGCATGATTTAATTTAATTAATTAATTTATACATCTTCTCGGTAGATCTGTTGGGTGAATGCGCAGGAGCCTCCTTCTCGCCCTCAGTCTCATTATTTGTCTCCTCTTCGAGAGTTTTCGAGCCAACTGGTTTGGGTGGTTTCCCATGTACGCGATTGCTTGCTTGTTTATGACATCGCCAATCCTTGGTACCTTCAGCTCCGTTTCAATGTCTTTATTGCGGATGTACCAAGCCGCTCCAGATAGTTTACGCAAGATTTGCGACTGCGCCACACGAATTTTGTTGAGGTGCGACTTTGCGGCGATGCCATATATTTGGATGCCATATTTCCAAACAGGAGCTAATACAACCTTATAAATTTTGGCCTTGTTTGAAAATGAAAGTTTGTTTCCAGGCCTAAGAAGCCAAGCCATGCTGTTCGCCTTTGTTTTGAGCCGCCGAGTTACATCCGTTACATGGCGTTGAAATGTAAGTCGCTTATCCAGAGTGACACCGACGTATTTGTGGGCGTTCGATTGTGTGAGGAGCTCTCCATGCAGAAACACACCTGGTGATGTGTCTTTTCTCAGGGTGTACGTCACGGAAACACACTTTTCCGGATTGACTGCGATGTTCCAGCGTAGGGCCCAGTTCTCAAATTTTTTTAGGTAAAGCTGAAGCGTATCGGTGGCTGTATAGACGCAAGTATCTCTGACAAGAACTGCAGTGTCATCAGCAAAGGTGGCAACTAGCAGGTCATTGGGATCTGTAAGCGACATTTTGTCAGCTGAGGGCATGTCGTGCGTATACGGGCTATATAGTGTTGGACCTAACACACTTCCCTGGGGTACACCTGCTCTGACTCTTTTTTTTTTGGGAGGACAGTCCTTCCTGTACTACTTTAAAGGATCGCTCGTGTAGGAAGCTTTTTATTTTCAAAAAGAGTTGAGGATTTAGTAGGCTCTTAAGCTTGTAAAGAAGTCCTTCATGCCACACTCTGCGAAAGCCTGCTGGATGTCCAGAAAAGCTCCAACGACGTACTCCTTTCCATGGAAACCTTCCAGCACAAAGTTCACTACGCGGTGTAGCTGTTCAGGTGTGCCATGCCTGAGTCTAAAACCAAAATGAAACTTCGGAATAGCTTTTTGGACCTTTCGGGATTCGAGCAATCTTCTCAGGATGCACCTCTCAAGTAATTTGCCATTTGCTGGAAGCAGGCTTATTGGGCGATAGGAGTCTAATTCCTCTGCTGGCTTCCCATTTTTATGGAGCATAATGATATTCGCCTTCTTCCAGGCGCTTGGGAAGTGTCCCAGTCGAAGAGAAAAATTGAAGATCAGAACAAGGAATAACAAAGCTCTGTGGGGCATCAGCTTAATGGAGCGGTTGTCAATGTGATCCTCACCAGGAGCCTTGTTGTTGCGAAGGGATTTGATATCATCTTCCAATTCCGTGAGTTTACAGGAAGAGCCATCTGCAATGGGGCTTCTAGGAATTCAGCAACCAGTTGTATTCGTCTTGGCGATGCTGTCTCGAACGGCTAGAATCTTTTCTCCAGGTTTCTGGCAAACGCTTCATCTCTGTCCTGAGGTGATTTTGCCCAAGTGTCATCTGGGTTACGAACTGGAAACTTTGGAGCAACTTGTCTCTTGAATCTCTTCGTGAGCTTCCAGAGCGCGAAATCCCGAGGAATGCGTCAGTTGCTTCTCTTTTCAGGTTGGCCAGTACTTTTCTCACCCGATTTGATATCCTTCGGTACAATCTGTCAATTATTAGGTCATTGGTCCTGATGAACTCACGGCGAAGACGTTTCTTGAGTGTTAAGAGTCCGACTGCTTCCGGAGAGAGAGCGACGCTGCTATGCATGTTGCGTAGGTGAACTGCGCCGCCAGGAGCTGCAATTTGTGCTGCATCTTTGTTCTTCTTCATAAAAGTTTCAACCGCTTTCTCGATATCGTCTGCTGTATTTATCTCTGTATTGAGGTTAAAGGCATTGTTAAGTTCGTACTGAAACAGCCTTATATTCGCACCAGGTGGAACGAGCATCCTAATAGGGGCGGTGCTATGATGTGACGTTGTTAGTGAAGCGATCAGCGGCAAGTGATCGGAAGATAGGTCATACTCTTTGCGTACTAATAGTAGACTGTTAGCTATACCTTTGTACAAGATGAAGTATATGCATGAAGGTACATTCCTCGTGTTATACGGGTAGTGAGTGGGTTTGCCTGTAGCCAGAACATGAGTTGAGCTGCCGGAGATAACATCGTGAAGTGCTGTTCCTCGAGCATTCGCTCTTATACTACCCCAGAGGCGATTCTTAGCGTTAAAATTACCTCCAATGATAAACTTTTGACCATGTTTACCAAGGAGATTATCAAACTCAGAGGAATTCCAAGGCAGGCCTGGAGGAAGGTACACAGCTGACACCGTAATTTCGCCCAAATTAGTGGAAATTTTTACCGTCGCCATTTGTAGGTGATTCATTGTGATCGAATGCAGGTGATAGTGTACTAATCCCTGCCTGATTAGGATACAAGCTCCTCCTCTGGGGCGACCTCCTGGGTGATCTGCTCTATGGCAGCTGAAACCTATCATATTGAGGTAGGATCCGTCGTGTAGGAGTGTCTCTGAAATAGGCATAACATCAATTTCGTGCTTGCTGAGAAACACTTTAAGCTCATTAGCATTTGGGATAATGCTACGAGCTTTCCAGGTTGCGAGGCGAAGTTCACAAGCCATTACCTGCGCTGCGTCAACGACTTAGAACCTCTGAGTTCTTTGATCTCCTCAAATAACTCAGCGATGGTTTTTTGTAGACCAGCAATGGTCTGCTGCATTCAGATGATGATTTGTGCGAGGGAGCCATCAATTACCGTTTGGTTAGGATGTTGAAGTTCGCCTGTGTTTGTTACAGGAGCAAACGCAGCATTCGGAAAAGTCTGGAACCTTGTATTTGAGAAAGCGTTTCGCTGTTGTGAGTATTTTCCATCAGGTCGTGGGCTCTGTTGTCCAGTTCTAGTCGCATCTGCATACGATAGGCCCTGCCGCACGATTGAGAATGGAATAGCTTGTTGCTTGATGTTGCGCATGGGCTGTGGATGTTCTACGCGGGTCATGAGAGTGATGTTGATTCCAGTTTTTCGGTTTTTGAGTCTCTGGACGTAAATTCTGCAGCCCTTGTGTGTTGCTTCATGTTTGCCTTGGCAATTAACGCACTCCAGGTCATCATAGGTGCTTGCCTGGCATTGACTGGAACCAGTCCAATGAGGCAAACTGCATCTACCACATCTGGGCTCCTTAGTGCAATGGTTTTTGGTGTGATCAAAGCCAAAACATCGGTAACATTGACGCAAAGTAACATTTTTTCTCGGCAGTTCCACTCTGACTCTTTGACGGCCAACTTTATTTATTTTTAGAGCTTCTCTGTTGTTAATAGCCTTTTTGATGTCTATAAACCAGACGTTCTGGCCAGAATCCTTGCATGGAACCGGTTCAGAGGAGTCAACATTCTGTGACTTCACCATTGGATTATAGGTATTAACCACAGCGTAACCTTGGGGGGTGAACGCATTTAAAATTTGCTCAATTGGGGTAGAAGCAGCCAAGTTGCACACCACAACCCTGTAGGCTCTGTCTTCCGGGAGGCAGAAGTGAGTGTATTGGAGATAAACTTCTGATAATTTTTTAGTGATAGCTCTGTGGGCATCAGAGTCACGGGGGTATATGCGCAAGTTGCCATTACGCGCGATCTTCAGCTCATATTAGTCAGGCGATACCGCCGAGTCGAGAAGTCTTTCTAAGGCAGGTACGTCGCTGATAGCAAGTACTGTTATGTGGCTAGGTTTAGGTGACTTTTTTGTCACTGGAATTTTTGCTTGTCCAGTTTCTTCTTCTGCAACGGTTTCGACCTGGAGAATGTCCATGCTAATTTCGCCTTCTTGACAGTCATCTAGGTTTGCAAGAGCAGCAAATTTATTTTAAGCGAGATGGTTTCTATGTTCAATTACATGGGCGCTTTTTTTTAAACTTTTCGGTGAGGTTGGTAGGCTTCTCTTCTTGGATGGAACTTTTTGCCAAGAGACTGAAGCCGGCTGGAATTTAAGCGTACTACTATTTTTTCAATTTGGGGTAATAGGCGACTATTTTCAACTGTTATCTGGTTAGGGTTGTTTAATTGACTTGGGCTGCTAGCCATAAAAGGCTCCCCTGCCAGTTGTGCTAGGCGGGGGCATGCTCTGAAAGGAGCATCCTGTTCGTGGTACCCAGGGGCGTTCAGAGGTTTTTTGGGGCCCGGGTCAAAAAAAACTTGCGGTAATTAAACTTGCTGATTTTAAAAAATAATTAAAAAAAAGTAGTAAATGTTCACAACTTTTTTATTCCTGTTACACACGATCTGAATTTTTTATTACACGGTTTTGAAGATGATATTGAACAAGTGATGGCCTCCATTTTTGATACACTGAGCTCATCACTAAAAAACACCACAGCGTCGTTAGGCCGGTTTTCGTGAAGCGCTTCGCATGCATTTTGGCGGGCAAAAAAATCGCGTTCACGAAGCTCCTGTGCCATAGCCAATTTGTAAGGATGGAATTGAAGATCCTGGTGAAGAATTCGTCTTACAGTGCGATCAGACATGCTCAAAGCAGTTGTATGTTTGCGCACCGAACGACAAGGAGATCGCAAGACAGACACTCTCACCCTCTCAACGTTTTCTTGTGTTCTGACTACCCGCTGGTTTCGTTACATTTCCACTTTCCCTGAATGTTTTCACCCACGAAATAATCGACTGCCGGCCAGGAACACGACCTGCAGGATGAATATTGAAACGAGTATGGAAGGCACGTTGAGTGGAAATTACGGAACGTCCGTTGGAAAAGTAAGCCTCGCAAGCAAACGCGCGATGCACATTCGTCCAATGCATGATGACAACTGACTGCTGGGTAGATAAAACCTCAGGAAGTCGTCTAAAAAATAAGACACTCCCCACCCTAATCAGACAACTTTCCGCCGCTTGGCGCTAAAAACAAATCAGCAAGTTTAGCTGCCGTTGTCAACAGATCTGCTGATCGCACATGATATGAAAACAATATATATCGATTATCGATTCAGCGATTGATTGATTTTCTGCGCGTTAGGTCGGTTTCTTTGTGGCACGACACATATACAGGGTGCGTTATGAAAGTAATGCGCATGGTTTCATTGTCACGTAACTACCTGTCGTAGCACGCTCGGACCTGTCTGAAAATTTGGGGCGGAGTCTCTCCTTTCCAACGCGCTCGGTCTTAGTTCGCTCTGAGCAATAGAAGTGGTAGGACGTGTCGTAGAGCGAAGTCATTTTTTCTGTTGTGTCACGGTGCGATGGAGCGTTCGCTGGAACAGTTTTGTGTGCGACTTGGCAAAAATGCATCGGAAACTTATCAAATGCTTCGAGAGGCCTTTAAGGAGGAGTGCATTTCGAGATCTCAGTGTGGAAGGTGGCACAAGGCCTTCAAGGAGGGTCGAGAGGAGGTCACCGACGATCCACGTTCCGGACGTCCAACAACAGCACGAATTGATGAAAACGTTCGCCGTGTTCGAGAAACTTTGAGTTCAGACCGTCGGTTAAGCATCCGGGCAATCGCTGACATCCTAAACTTGTCAACATTTGCGGTACATGGAATAGTGACGGAGGATTTGCAAATGCGAAAGGTCTGTGCGAAGCTTGTGCCGAAGGTGTTGACGGAGGAGAAGAAAAACGTTCGAGTTTTGCGCTGTGAAGAATTGTTGGAATCGATTAGAAATGATCCAGGTTTTTTAAATTTTACTGTAACTGGGGATGAATCCTGGATGTTCGAGTACGATCCAGAATCCAAACGACAGGGCTCCGAGTGGCACAATTTTCTCCCAGACCCAAGAAGGCGCGCATGAGCAAATCTCGTATCAAAACAATGCTGATTGTCTTCTTTGACGTCCGAGGAATCGTCCATTTTGAGTTTGTACCGCAAGGACAAACTGTCAACGGAGCCTTTTACCAAGAGGTACTCAAGAGACTGAAACGCTGAGTCGTACGCGTCAGGCCAGACATCAAAGACGTTTTCATGCTCCACCACGATAACGCCCCCAGCCACACGGCCTTCGCCGTCACCAACTTCTTGACCCAGAAGAAGATCTCAGTTTTGCCCCAGCCTCCTTACAGCCCTGACTTAGCTCCGTGCGACTTTTTTTGTTCCCCCTACTGAAGAGGGAGCTAAAGGGAAAACACTGGGAGTCGGTGGAGAGCATCCAAGCTCGCGTAACAAGGTTCCTAAAAGGCATTTCTGTCGAGGAGTTTCAGGGTGCTTTCTAGGCATGGCATACACGTCTTCGCAAGTGTTAGCGCATTACTTTCATAACGAACCCTGTATACTCGATTTCTCATAATTTGAAAAACTGCCATTCAACGTTCTGGGGCCCCCTTGACGACGGGGCCAGGGGCAAACTGCCCCGTTTACTTAATTATTTTGCCAAAAAATTTTTTTTTTGTTTTGTCGGAAAATATTTAATGAAAACAAAATCGAACTGATCCCTTTTTCAATGATGATTCGACTGGTGGTGAAACTAATAGCCGCCTCGATGCTGACTGAACTGCATTTATGAATAGAATTTTTAAGAGAATTTGATAATAAAGTGATTTTATTTATACTTTCTTGTAGCTGTTTGTTGGTTATGAATTGTTGGTTATTATTGTCTATTAGCTTGTTTAGATTCTGCTGTACATTACCAGGTCGTCGTGATCCGGTCTTCTGGCTATGCACTTCCAACCCGACCAATTTAAGATCTAGTCTTTCGTGGATGGTAGTGTTTATCTCGTGGTGAATGGTAGGGTATATTGAGCTATGAATAAGACTATTTTTGGTATGGTCCTGTATGATGTCCAATGAATTTCGGACTTAATCGATGTCGATAAGTTGTATTAGTAAAGTTGTTTATATTTGTAAATATCCGATCACTCTGGTACCATAGTGGTACCATATTTTTCCAGATTCCGTAGTAATTGTAGTGTTTCTAGTGTTAATTCTTATGAAAATTTGTCTACCCGGTTTGGTAGTTACACGTGTAGGTGTTTTCTCTCTGTTTTTGTTATGGCTTGATAGTTCTGACTTTAGTTAATTTTTAAATTTTTTCTATGTTGTCCAGTCTAGCTCTTTCGTATTAGTCTGGGTTTATCGTTACTCTCCTGCAAAAGAATACTTATAATGGTCGCTTCTTCTTGGTTGAATAAAAACTGTAAACTGTGTGGATTTCTTTTTGGAGCTGCTCTAACATGAATTTGATCGATTTTCCATAACGATGTGCTTAGGGACTCCGAAGTACAAAATAGGGTCACGTAAAGGGGTTCTAATAGCTTATGTGGCTTTTGAATTTATGATTTTTGCTTGCGCTTGTTTGCTTAAAAAATTTATGCAATGAGTACAAACTTTCTTTCAGTAGAGTAAATTTCAATGTGTAACACATGACCGGGGTATTCTGGAATTGGAGTTTCTTTAAGATCCGGATTAGGGAGATGTGTGTAATTTTTGGATTTTTTGCAAACTTTAGATTGCATGACCAGATTAATAATTTTCTGTTTCATTCTTGGGAAATGGTATATTTCCAAAGGTTGTTTTTGGTTCTCTAGAGCTTTTTTATGCGCTCCTCTATATAAAGGGGTTTTTTTTTAGCAGGTTTATGTTTTTAAATTGAAAAAAAAGGTGACAGGTTTCGGTAGAGAGCTGATTTTTATTTAAAAGATAATTCGATGGCAAATGGCCACCATGTGAGTTTTTCCGGAACTGCATCCTGAAAGTCCAACCACTTTTTGAAGCATCTTGTGCCGTATGTCGGCAATAGCTCGTTCAATGTTGGCTTCCAGCGCCGGAATCGTGGTGGGCTTGTTCGCATAGACCAACTACTCCAAATACCCCCACAAAATATAATCCAATGGTGTAATATCGCACGATCTTGGAGGCCATGGCACAGGACCATTTCTGGACCGAACACTTCGCCCAATAAGTCGATGGTTTGACGGGTTGTGTGGCAAGTTGCGCAGTCTTGTTGAAACCAAATTTCTTTTAGGCCATTCTTGCGCACTTTTGGAAACAAAAATTCATTGAGCATGGCTTGGTAGCGGTTCCCATTGACAGTAACATTCATTCTTTCGTTGTCTTTGAAGAACTACGGCCCTATGATACCACCAAACCATAAACCGCACTAAACTGTGCATTTCTCTGGGTGCATCAGTTGCTCATGCTATGCTTGTGGATTGGTGTCGGCCCATATGCGCCTCGATTATGAACACCATAAAACGGGCGAAGCAATCGGTGCACTTTCAGAAACGACTTCTGACTTTTGAAATAAAATTCAACGATTTGGTATCGCTGCTCAGCTGTTAACCTATTCATCATGTATTGCCAATTTAAATTGAACATACAACACTCGACAGTTGACAGGTAACGTCAAATATGGCCAAGCTGAACCCTATTGAAAAAAAATCTCATAAAAAACAGAATTCTTTCTTCCTGTTCAGTTTTGTTTGTTAAGTCCTCTAACCTGGACCGGATGAATCATGTTTTAATACCCTTAAAATGGCTTCAATAGATTGTTTGAGTTCTTCCCGTTATCTTCTCGGTCGTGAAAATTCCGTTTCAAATGAGGGGTTTAAATATTTTTTAGGTCGTTTAATTTGTCGTCTGAAGGGGAAATTGCGTCTGTCTATCCCATGTCTATGGTATGTAGGAAATGGGATAGAGAACGTGTAATCGGGTTTGTCTGCTTTATAGAAGAATATCTGATTTTTGAAAAAGTGTCTTTGGGTCTTTGACGCTAACGATAAGGTCCTGCTTGTGTTGAGGTAACAGTGTTAATCTGTTCTAGAGTTATACTGGAAAGTGCGACTGCAACATTTTCTTTTTACGGTTTATAGAATATCCTATAGTCATATTCCTCTAGGTTAGGCCTTCATCTATTGATTCTAGCATTTCCTTTCCAACTACTCAGAGAATGTGTTGAAATTTGGTGATTTGTAAAAATCTTAGCATTTGCCTTACCGTACAATTAGTTGTTGAGAGCCTTGGGTGCCAAAATTATGGCTAACATCTCCTTTTCATTAGCCGTATAATTCTCTTCGGCTTTAGATAGTGCTCGAGAGAGGAATGATATTGGGTGATTATCTTGCGATAGGACAGCTCGAATCTACAAATTTTAAGCAACAACATCCGGTAGACATAATTTTCGATCGCCCCTTTACTCGGGTTTTCTACTATGTTTTCATCGGGGACAACAAATTCGAGAAATTAGACTTTATTCATCATAAATTCGCATTTATGCAACTAACATTTGACAAATTTTTGGCCAAGTTTTCCAAGTGCGTGTCATCATCTTAGCTAATATGGAGCATCTGCCTTTTAGGTAAAATCCAATCTGGTGAATTATTTTGGGACCTGGAAGGTCGAATGATTTTGTCTCTTAAAAGCTATTTTATTTGTTTGTTTACTTCATATTTCAATATTATAGGATATTGAGTATACCGGATTTTTGGAAGAGGTTCGGATCGTTGTCTTTAGGTTAGTTGTGTAGGTCAGTTTTTGATTTGGGTCTGCACGCAAGTATGGAACCGATTTCAGTATTTTGTTGAGCCTAACCTTTTGTGAGTCAAAAAAGTGGGATATTCTAGGAGTGATTGTATTTACGTTGCCCTATATGGCATCGAAACATTTTACTGTGGGTAGCAGACAAAATTTTACTTTAACTTCTAAAATATTTTTTTGTGATGGGTTATTAAAGTACTGCTACCTTTTCAGGCAGCATAAAAATGTAATTCGTTTCAAATTGGGTTGTTTACAAATTTTGGTTGAATGTAATTTCTTTTTGAGTCTGTATTTATTAGTATCCTAATGAATTTTCCATTCCTCAACATGCATATGAAATATGAAAGCGAGGAGTTTTTTATTATAAAAAATGTAACAATGCGTCGTCATAATAGTCGTATGCGTCTTTGTTGTCAACGTCAACTTTATTTACCTGTTCCACGTATTTGTCTAAGTCGTCCCCAATATTATTTAGTCCCATTTTTTTCAGGCGTAGTCTGTATGTTTAAGTTTCTTTTCGGTTTTACGCCATCAGGCATTGGACCTGGCGGTCGTTTGCCAGGTTCGAAACGAGGTGTGTTAATATAATTAACCATTCTTGTCTGGATACTATGATCCACATCCATAGGTTCCGGACGACGCAGTGGTTTTGGGGCCTGTGGCCGTGGTGGCGCAAATTGTTGTGGGTGGAATGGCCTATTTTGAGGAGGTTATCGAGGTGCAGCTATAGGCTGATACCCGAAGTTATTATAATTTTGTCTTGGTAAAGCGATCGGTTGCTATCCGTATTGATAATAATTAAGTCTTGGGGGTGGGATTGGTGGTTGTCTGTTCATGAATGGGACGTTGCGAGGAGCAGGTAAAGGCTTGGTCTGGTTACTAAAGTGTCTTATTTGTCACTCTAAAACCATGTCGGCATGATGTGTATGCAGTGTAAGATAGTAGTATTTTGACATATCCTTGAAGGCACTGTAAGCATCTAAAATACGGTCTACTCCGTTTTTCCATGAGCTAAATTCGGATGGATCCCGAAAACTCACGAATGGTTTTGACTATATCTGCTACCCTGTCCAAGGCGCCTAACTTCCCTGCATTTTCTGGGGCAGTAGCGTGATCTGTCACATTGACGAATTCTTCTGCCGAGTTATGTCCTCTTAATAGCCTTGATAATTGCTGGGCTAGGATTTCTCTAATTAATAGCAGCTACAAGATCAGAATCTGTCTGCCTTTTCGACCATATTTCTGTTAAGTTACTATTCTACTTAGCGTCTGCGATGTCCAACAATTTCGGGTCTTAGTATAGGCCTAATTTGGTTATTCGCGTTGACCATAAATGACCTTTAAGTGAAAGGCATTAATGCAAAAATAATGGAACTCTTTTTTTTTCTTTCTTTTTAAATATTTGAAATTAATTAATTTTTTTTTAAATTAATTAGTTTTAAATATTTAATAAGGCTGTTACATTTTATAAGAAATTAAATGATTATTAATTTAATATGTGTTGATATGTGTTTTTCTCTTTTTGTTTTAAACCAGTGTCTGGTGTTTTCCTTCTACTAATCGTAAAGTTGCAATTGTTTATATGACTGTTGTAAACTTTTTGTGTGTTTTATATTTTACTATTTTCTGTATAAATGTCAGGCATTATAGCTAGTTTATTAGTATAGCTATGAATTGCGGAATACAAATAAATAAAGCAATGCTCTTCGCTCTATCCAAGAGAAACAAATAAACCTATTGTTTATGTTGCTGAAACAACAGCAGGAACAGACACAGCAGCAGGAGCAAATTCTCAACTTGTTCTCTGCACGTCAAGGGCAGCAAGCCAAAATAATGCCACTGTGCTTTTTAGGGTGAACGGCAATGGTGTGTCCACGAAGTTGACCGAACTTGATTGTCTAGTGCGGCGAGAAGAAATCGACATAATGCTGCTTAGCGAGACTCACTGTCGAGGGACAGGCGCGCTTAGGCTGTACGGCTTTGATGCCTATCCCGCAAACGACCTAACCTTATTAAGTCCAGCCTAGTCCACTTTCGGCTAACCCCAATTACTGCCGACAAGGTGCAACTTGCGTCTGCACCCATACAAACAGTACGCGGTGCCGTTAACTTTGGAGCAGTCTACTGCACACCGAGATTTGCATGAACTACGGAGGAGTTTTCCGACATCCTGGACCATAACTGCCCGAGGTATATTGTGGCGGGTGACTGGAACGCGTCCCACTGGTTTTGGGGTGCAGGAAGGTGTAACCAACGAGATCGTGCGTTAGCGAATCTTGCCCTGAGCACTGAGGTAATCTGCCTTGCCACAGGTGGCCCCACATGGTACCCGCCTGGCAGACGAGGCTCTCCTAGCTTCATCGATTTTGCCCTGACAAGAGGCATCCTGGGTATTCACGTTGATATACGGTCTGTCTTTGAGCTCAGTTCCGACCACCCACCGCTAATAATCACGCTGAACGCAGCCGCTATGGCATACCCGACGACGAAGAGGCTGATAACCAAGCGAAGCAACCTTTATAGCTTCATAGGACAACTTGAGAGATCTCTGCACTTTGATATTGAGATCAACTCTGGGCATGAATTGGAATACACCGTTGAATTGTTTACAGCAAAGTCAAGACGGCAGCAAAAATAGCAGCACACACTCCGCCCCGGACGCCAAGAGCATCGGTTATCCCGATCACCAACGCGATCCAGCTTCTAATCCGCAACGCAAGAGACGCCTACGCACAAGGTGGATGAGGTTTCACCACCCCCTGGGCAAATCCCTGGCGGATCAGAAAGCTGTATGGTTCAATGCAAGACTGGTGAACACTGGTATTGATAATGACGCGACGCACTCACTTTGGAAGGTCACATACGCCATCAAAAAGAGGTGCACAAAAACTCGCCGTTTTTAGACAGCAACGGGACATGGTGTCGGACGGACTTTCAGCAAGCCGATGTTTTTGCTGGGCACCTGGGTAAACGTTTTCAGCCATTTCAGCATTGAGCTAGGAGCAAGTAAGCAAAACGCATGCCAGGCTGTCTCAAGCGCTCTAATTTGAACTGCCTATCAGGCCTTTTGCCCCCAGTGAGATATCCGAACTTATTGGTCGCTTAAGCATCAGCAGAGCACCTGGCCACGATACTATATGCAACGCCACACTAAAGGCAAGTCACGCAATTCTCTACATAGCGTTGTTGTTCAACGACATAGTGAGATTACAATGCTTCCCTGCATATTATTAACTATAATACACAAACCGGGCAAGTCGGCAATGGACCCCGCGTCCTATCGGCCGATCAGTCTCCTCCCTACGATCTCAAAGGTGTTTGAGAGACTAATTGCTGCCCGGTTTGTTAGAATTATGGACATTCGGGGGATTACTTCTGAGCACCAGTTCGGGTTCCGAGCTGGTCATTGTACGGTGGAGCAACTTCATCGGCTTGTTGAGCAAGCTCTGACGGCATTTGACTGGAAACAATTCTGCAATGCCCCCTTCTTGGACATCAAGGAAGCGTTCGACCAAGTATGGCACACAGATTTACTGGTCAAATTAAAGTAGAGACTCATATTTCCGTCTACTGAGGTTATAACTTGAGGGAAGGCAGATCTCAGTTGGGTTCCATTCGGCCGTCTCTGCCAAATACGAAGCGAAGGCTGGGGTCCCACAGGGTAGTGTCCTGGGACCGCTCCTGTACAGCCTCTACAGTAGTAATATGCCGCAACCAGACAATCCGCCAACCATGCTGGGCACGTTTGCTGACGAAGTCTATATTACCCACAGATCAAGCTCTGAAGCCTCTGCGGCTGATGGAATCCAGCAGTTTGCCATAACGTTCGCGTAGTGGGCGAAACGTTGGAACATCGGCAGAAATAGCGACAAATCCACCAATGCTTATTTTTCCTTATTAAGGAAAACCCCGCCTGCTATCGACATAAAAAGAAGGCCTGTCATACAGAGCAATGCAACTAAATACCTTGGTCTTACAGTGGATCGCAGCCTGACCTGCGCCAAGCACCGCCACTAGAACCCACATACGAAATGCAGTGAACAAACATTTTTGGCTGTAGAGTTCAAGGAGCAAACTTTCAATGGCTAACAAGGTGACCATCTAGAAAAAAATTTCGCGCCGATTCTGAGGTATGGGTGCCAAATATGAGGATTAGCTTGTGACAGCCAAATCAAAAGAGTACAGACGGCCCAAAACAAAACACTTAGATTGATTACCGGATGCAAGTGGTACATTCGTAACTTGTCCCTGCAAAAAGATCTCAAGCTGCCCACAGTCTTTGACGAGATTAATAACCACTCCAGTCGCTACAATTTAAGACTACAGGGGCACAGGAACACACTGGCACAATGACTTGTCTCTGGGAAGTTGCTAAAGGAGCGGAAAACGCGTCAGCCGAAGGACCTAATAACACGATCCCCTAGGGGTCAATCCCGTAGGCGACTTTAAATTAATATTTAGTCCAATTGTTATATGTATTGTTGATTGTTTACAAGAATTAAGCTGGGCAAGTGTCTAGCCGGCGCACCGTTTTGGGCTGAAATAATAGCTAGGCTATAAAGAGGCTATAAAGAGGTCGCTGGTGACTCTGGTTGCCTTAATAAATATTTTACAAAAAAAAAAATCTACTTTACAAAATTTCTTTGGTGTATTAAGTTTATTTAGTTGGTAAAAATCTTTTTAAATGTCGGTCCATTTAATCTTACAGTACTACTTCCGACGATCCGGATTTCATCCGGTTTGTTTCGTTGAAAACTGAGGATCTTGCGATGCGTACCCAATTTAAGTGATGTCTTGTGGCCCTACCAACAGTCTCTGGGGTCAACCGAAAAAGAACAAGTGAAGTTCAATTTGCCGGATTAAACAAACGAAAATTGTTTAATTTTTCCGGAGTTGCACGTTCTTATCATCGCGATGGGCCGGTTGCTGCAAATTTGTTTGCAATCCGCGAACTTACAAGAGGTTTTGCTGTATCGTTTACGCGTACCGTTACCTGCTTGGGCGCCAATTAAATTATCCTTTGAAGATAGAAAATAAAAGATTTTGGATAATTAATTTTAGAAATTTTTTTTTTCGTTTATATCCAATTTGCAACTATGGTAGTTCCCTATTCTGGCCACAAAGTTCTGCAAGTCTTTGCCGACCATGAGTTGGCTTCGCTGTTGTAGATCGACGTTATCTTTACTTTAAATTGGCGACTTATTTGCCACGACATGGGCTGAGACAATTACTGATTGGTGTAGATACAGATTCAAAGAGTTTGTGATGATGGCTTGGCGCGTGCAAGAAATTACGCACTCTGATCTTTCTCTGGAGTGCATTGCATTGGGGCTTATTATTATTCGATTTAATTTCTTCGACGAAAACAGTAGTATATAAGTTACCAACAACAATGTTACCAATCAAAGTCAACAAAATGTCTAAAGGTTTTACTCTTCGTTTTGTGGTCAAACGAGACATAAACACAAAATAAACATGTTAGTGCAAGCTTCTAACCATTTAATGGAAAAATTTCCCCAAAACGGTTTATAAACACCTGTTGCATGGGATTAGGAAAAGAAGAAATTATTAACGAAAAAAGGAATTATTAATGACAAAAATGTGAAGAGACAAGGCTCTGAATACTTTTGAACGAGGGTTGCAAGGAGACCTGCCTCGTCTATTGGGAATCAAGGCATCAAGGGCTCACTCTACGCATAACACCTTTCCTTAAAGCTAAAAATGCAAAGCTTTAAAGCAAAGCACGCAAAAAACATAAGACAAATATCGCCTTCACCTGTTTCTCGTGTAATAGAGGAAGCTCTAGAGTAGCAAAGTATTCAACTCAGATATATGGACTTCTCTTACTCAGACATTCAGTTTTGGAAGGGTAGCGAACGGAATTCTCTTGACCTTTACACATCGGCGTGGAGTAAGTTTATTTTAGCCTTTTCTAACCTCTTCTATACAATTTGTTTTTTTTTTTAATTTCTTTTGAAAGTAGTATTTAACTCATAGCCAAAAAATATGAAAATAATTTTAGTTTAATTTAATTTATTTAACAATTTAACAATGATCATCTATATATAAATATACATACAATATAACTATTCTAAGAGAGATTCTAAGATTTTAAATTTATTAACATTAAGGGAGAGTTCAGGGGATAAAGTATGAGACATGAGTTTATAGTTTTTAAAAATAGTGGGAAAGGGATCGTGTTTACCGTAGTTGGATCTGCAAATAGGTAACCATAGGGGTCGGAAGGACCCACTTTTCCTATTAGGGATGCAAAAAGTTAGTTGGTTTAAAAGGTGCTTGGAATCAACCATATCATGGATAAGCATGTGGATAAACATGACCCCAGCACAGGTTCTGCGCTCCTTCAGGGGAGGTAAATTCAACAATTTAAGCCTGCAACGGTACGGCGGAAGGCGATTGTCAGGATCCCAGTTTAAGTTTTTAAGTGCAAATAACAGGAACTTCTTTTGCACAGACTCAATGTTATTTTGATGAAAGGAGTATTGTGGACTCCAAAAGCACAAACAGTATTTAAGGATTGGACGAACTAGGGTGATGTATAGGGATCTGTTGGTGAAAGGATCTTAAATTCTTTAGACCATCGCTTAATAAACGCTAAAATTCCTCTGACTTTATTAACTGTCCCAGAAATGTGATCAATAGACTTATGTTTATAATCAAAAAGATATTGGAAGATAATTGATTATGGAAACACGATCAAGGACGTGATTTCCGAGAGGAAAAGATCACGGAGATGAAATGTCATTAGTTTGCATTTTGAGCAGTCTGCAGCTTGACAAACCCATGTTTTGATAGTGAGATTAGGCTCTTTCATGTATGTTGCAGCTGCGATGTAATGAGTTTCTCAAGAAGTTTCTCGCAGATAGCTTAGCCAGGCCGTGGTAGTTCTCAAGGGAAGCCTAAGAGACCTTTTTATGAAAAGGTATAATTTATGAATTAGGTATGATTCTATTCATAACTTAGGTAGGGATGTTAGCTCCAAGGATATGTTAAATAGTATAGTGAGAGTAAAGCTAAGAAGATCGAACCTTCTGAGGCTGCAGCTAGGTATAATACATTGTCTGGGCCTGATAAAAATGAGATATTAATTGATGAAAGAGCCGTGAAAACATCGTGACAGTGGAATTTAAAAAGATATATATTATTTATTTAGGGTAAGCGATATGAATAATTAGAGGAGGGATCAAATGAATCCGATGAGTAGGTGGATTGAAAAAATGACGCAAAAAGATTAGCAATAACGAGATGTGATGAGTCGAAATTATTATTATATGAGAGGGAAGAGGGAAAAAGATTTGATAATTTGAATAAAAAGAGCTTGGATCCTTTTGAAAATTGAGTTTGCATTTTTTAATATAATTTTTATATAGTTGATTGTTAAGGTCAACAAACTGGTTGTGGATGAGGAGGTACTATGAAAGATGTTACAACGTTCGAGACCTTAGAGAATTTTTGTAAGCTCTTGATTTCCCATTTTAAGGAGAGAGAGCTGCTTATTAAACCATGGAGGTTTTGACGTTGATGGCGTCAATATTTCAAGGACAGATTTACTTAAGGCGTTATGAATTACTTCATAAAAAGAGTCATTAGCATCAATGATATTGCTGAAATTTGAAAGATAACTACAGTCAATATTGGCCAAGTGATTTCTTATGTCACAAAGTCGGTTTTTTTTTAAATATTTTTGACAAGACTATGCGCTATTCAGGGACTTCAGGAGAGTCGATAATCAGCGAAACCGATAGTGTTGGATGGTGTGAGTCCTCAGAATTAGATAAGGGAGGAGACTTTACTATTGTGGCAAAGGAGGTAGTATTTGACAAAACAAGGTTAAGCGACCTGCCACGGGAGTTCCTAATAGGGTTTAGTTGGAAAACGGGAGAGTCGGCTAAGCCATCAAGGAAGTCATTTTGGCTAGTGGGTTACAGCGAGTTATCATCGCCAGAGTTGATCCATTAGGTGGTGCATATAAATGATTGCATCACACAGGGGAGGAATGTAGGAACAAAAAACGTAAAGGTTAATGAACTCAGATTGAATTTTAACGGCTTAAAATTGAATTCCGAGAAAATTGATAATAGTGATACGTTCCACTGAGTAGATGACACTGAGGCAAAGAGAACGGCACCTCCAAAGGTTGGATCTTCCCGAAAGACAGTGTACTTCGATACAAAAATTTCATTGTCTATGACAGAGGAGTTTAGCCAGGTTTGTGTTAGCAAAATAGCATCAAAGTCAAGGGAAGCACTGTGGTAAAGAATAGGTTCAGTTAATCAAGAATACTGCAAACGTTTTGATAGCAACAGGAAAAAATCAGAGTGCTTAGTTTTTTTAAATAGCTACAGGACTGGAACCTTGAGAATTCCTGGTTAAGAGTTCGTGAACAATACTTGCTCGGGCCAGATTGCAGGGTCTAAAGCTTTTTCAAGGCAATCATCTAGAAAAGTTCTTTTAAATAAAGATATGCTACGTGTATGTTTAAAATTAAATTTGGTCACAAAAAGTTCTGAGGGAGCTATATTAAGAATCTCTGCAGTGTCGTCAGGCATAAGACGTGACACTAAAATAGATTTACGGGGTGCGACAGCTCTCAGCGTAAGTCCAGAAGATCTTGTTTCTGATGGCACACCCGTCAATGACTAAATCCTAAAGAATTTCCTGAGTTCTATGTCCTCAGGGCGAATCTTTTTTAAAAAAGGTCCGGCGCGACCGCGTGTGATCCTTTTATGTTTGCCACCTTTCAGCTTCGAAAGCTTTGTTTGAAAAGGTATTCGGGTGTGGAGAAATTGGCTGTGATTCTTTACACCGATGGAATCGAAATATCGAATTGGTTTCCGACCTAGGGTAACCCTAGCGCGTGCCGCGCTCCACTTTCAAAAAACAATTTTTGTTTGCCTAGGCAATGGGAAACAGGAAGTGAAACAGATAGATAAAGTCGACTATGTATCGTAAAATTTTTTAGGATAAAAAAATCTCTTCCAAACTTTCTATGCAAGATGGGGAAAGGAAAATTTAATAGTATGGTAATACTTGTAGATACAAGTTCAAATATAAACTACATTCCCCTAAGTGTGTAGACAACCCAATTCAAGGTTATTTCATATAACCTTTCTATATTACCTTAGTAGGCGGCAGTAATTTAATAACCGACCAAAAGTAGCAAACCTTTTTAATATATTATTTCAGACTTTAAAATAAAATTTTATCTTCTAGTTACATTAAAATCTTATGATGGCATATTTGGCCACGATAGTTTAAAAGAACTAAATGCTGAAATCAAAACTAGTTACAAAAATTATGAATCCTAAAAATGGTATCACAATTCATATAAAAGAAAAAAAATTCGAAGAAGTAAAGACAATTACTCCTAGAACATCCTACTTGTCCGTCACACAAAAATTCAAGCACAAGAAAATACTCAAGTCATTTCCACACTTGTTTGCAGACTCAAATCAAAAACTGACCTACACAACTAACGTGACAGCAACAATCCGAACCTCATCCGACCCTCCGGCTTACTCGAAATTCTATCAGTATCCTTTGATGTTGAAAGATGATGTAAACAAACAAATAAAAGAACTTTTAGAAGAAAAAATCATCCAACCTTTCAGGTCCCAGTACAATTCACAAGATTGGATTGTACTTAAAAGGAAGATGCTTCAGGCGAAGGAAAATATCGCATGGTTATCGACTACCCTAAACTTAATAAAATACTCAGATAAGAAATACCAGTTTTAAATACTTTATTCTCAAGATAAATAAGTTTCTTACACAATTACGAAACAATAAAGTGTTCTCAGTCTTAGATTTAAAAAGTGGTTTTAATCAAATCCGTTTCAAAGATAAGGACATAGGAAAGACAATTTTCTCTGAAAGCAACGGAATATATGAGTTTACATGACTCGGTCTAAAGAATGTGCCATCAATTTTCCGAATTGCATTGGATGACATACTTTGCGAACATATTGGTAAAATATGTTTTATTTACATAGATAATATCATCATATTAAGTAAAGATAATGACGGGCGCATGGAAAACTTGGCCAATATTTTTCAAACCCTTCAGTCTGGCAACATGAAATGGCAGTTGGACAAATGCGAATTTGTCAAGAATAAAGTCGAATTTCTCGGATTTGGCAACAAACCCGAGTAAAGTGGCGGCGATAGCAAGTTATCCCTTTCTAAAAGCTTTGAGGGATCTCGGATCCTTCCTCGCACTTTCCGTCAACCAAAGATTTATACAGACTTATGCTAAATAATCAAAGCTCCTGACCTTTTCTATAAACTGGAATAAGAAAATGTTGTTGAAGACGCACTCTCTAAAATACTTTAGTACAGACTAACACTGTTGCCTCTACCCACCATAGCGCCGAAAGTTTCAACCACGACATTGGAACCCATCAGTAATAAACGGAATTTTCGCGACCGACATTGGAACCCCTCAGTAATAATCGGAATTTTTACGACCGAAGGTATAATGGAAAAAATTTAAATAATCTGCCGAAGCTATTTCAAGGGAATTAAAAGGTGATTCACCCAGCCGAGGGTAGAAGACCTCACAACCGACACCGAATAGGAACAAATAGAACAGATATAATAGAACAGGATAAAATAGAAATACTTTAGAAAATCAAAACAAGAAACTTTCAAAAATAAACTTTTTCCCAAGAATGAAAAACAATTTTTTTTATCTGGTCAAGCAGTTTTTACGTTTGCAAAGAATTCAAATATGGCATACACCCCTAATCCGGAGCTTAAAGAAACCAGAATACCCCAGATATGTGTTACGCATTGAGCTGTACTCTACTGAACAAAAGTTAGTACTCACTGCAAAAGATAAAATTTTTAAAGGCCAGAAGTTCTATGAGCGTGGAATACTAAATTTGCCAGGAAGATGGCAAAAGGTTATCGAACAAAATGGCAATTATATATTTGATTAAAGTTCATTCTAAGTTTTATTAAAAATGCATTTACTTTCTTTTAAAAAATCCGCAATTACTTTTTGGGCAACCCAATAGAATTATAAATTCAAAAGCCACAGAAGATATTAGATCCCCTTTACGTGACCTTATTTTGTACTTCGGAGTTCCTAAGCACATCGTTATGGACAACGAAAAAGCCTTTAATTCTTCATCAATCATTACCATTTCAGACTTTCAAAAATAATGAGATGTCTAAAGAAAGAAGACACAGAAAGAAATTTTAAAGAACTTTTAGATAGAGCAGTTTACGAATATAATTACAGTTTTCATTCAACCACGAAGAAGCGACCATTATATGTATTCTTTTGCAGGAGAGTAACGATATACCCAGACTAATACGAAAGAGCTAGACTGAACAACATAGAAAAAATTTAAAAATTAACTAAAGTCAGAACTTTCAAGCCATAACAAAAACAGAAAGGAAACACCTACACGTGTAACTACCAAACTGGGTAGAACAATTTTCATAAGAGTTAACACTAGAAGCACTAAAATTATCACGGAATCTGGAAAAATATGGTACCACTATGGTACCAGAGGGATCGGATAGTTACAAATATAAACAATTTTACTAATACAACTTATGGACATTGATCAAATCCGAAGTTCATTGCACATCATACATGACCATACCAAAAATAGTCTTATTCATAGCTCAATATACCCTACCATTCACCACGAGATAAACACTACCATCCACGAAAGACTAGATCTTAAATTGGTCGGGTTGGAAGTGCATAGCCAGAAGACCGGATCACGACGACCTGGTAATGTACAGCAGAATCTAAACAAGCTAATAGACAATAATAACCAACAATTCATAACCAACAAACAGCTACAAGAAAGTATAAATAAAATCACTTTATTATCAAATTCTCTTAAAAATTCTATTCATAAATGCAGTTCAGTCAGCATCGAGGCGGCTATTAGTTGCACCATCAGATTAAGCTTCCATAAAGTGGGCGTGGCAAAATGAAAAATACTTTATTGCCAAAAAAGAAAATTTTTCAAAAAAATTAAAAGAAATAATTTGCTATTCCGCTCGATGGAAGAGGAAGTTTTCCGAAGCATCAATTTTGCATAATAAAACAACACTTCAATATATTGCAAAAGTTCCAAATGTAGAAGAAACAGAGTACCAAGACATAATTATAATACCCATCCGCTCGATGGAAGAGGAAGTTTTCCGAAGCATCAATTTTGCATAATAAGACAACACTTCAATATATTGCAAAAGTTCCAAATGTAGAAGAAACAGAATACCAAGACATAATTATAATACCCATAGTTAGGAATAATTAAATTGTACACCTAAATTCACAAAAAGTATTCGTATTTAAAAAAATTCATCTATGGCATTCCCCAAAATTTTAAAATAATACTACTACTAAACAACTATAAAGACAACGTAGCTTGGAAAAACACATAACTTTATCTAGAGGGCATCTACTTGATACAGTTATCAAATGACTATAATGATGATAATCGGCAATAAGTGGTTCAGAAATCTGGAACCAACGGTCTAGACGCATGGAGCGCATTTCGTGTAGTTCATCGCAGAGAAAAAAGACCGACTAAAGGTTCTATCACTCGAAGCACTTAAAGCATTGCATATTAATAACTCAGAAAAACAGAGACACGTAAAAGCACACTTAACGGTTAACAGCATCAGCACAATACATAAAATCAAATAATAACAAGCCCCAATGCAATGCACTCCAATATGCAAGCCCAGCGTCTGCCTAATATCCTGTACGAACCGAGCTACCAACATAAACTCTATAAAACTGTGTCGCAAGTGCTTACGTTCCCACCAGTGCATGCAATTCTAAGAAGATCGCCAACTGCACCAATCAATAATTGGCACAGCATTAGACCATGTCGTGGCCAATAAGCCACCAATTGCAAGCAACGAAGGCGACGTCGATCCGCTGCCAGCAAAACAGCAAAGCCAACTTATGGTCTGCTAAGTCTTGCAGCACATTATTAGGAGCGCAGACGACGTTGATCTGTTACCAGCAAAAGCAACGAATCTAACTTATGGTTTGCTAAGACTTGCATCACTGTAGGGCCAAAATAGGGAGTTAGTTGAAAATTGGATTTAAACGAATAAAACACATTTTTTAAAAATTAATTACCCCAAATTTTTTATGTTTTAATTATCCTTCAAAGGATAATTTAATTTCTAATTGATTCTGAAAATATTTATTATGTACTAAATGACCAAGTGCCTAAATATGTGATTGAGTGGTTGCACTAATTGCAGCTGAATGGATGCGCAGTATAGAATATTTTTTATTTGTTTTAGACCACACCACCACGGGCGGTCTTTTGGTCTATTATATAAAAGGCTAACATGAACTAGCACCTTGTAAGTGATTGCAATTTCGCGCTAAAATCTCAGTCCAGGGTAGCTAAAAAGTAAGGCTGCGGACTAGAAAAAGAAAATAAAAAACCCCCCAAGTGGTAAGGGACACAGAGAATAAAATAAATGCCAATAAGCATAAATAAAAAAAACAAAACGAAAAAGGTGGCGACCAGGGAGCAGAAAGTATCGTGGACAAGGAAGCACCGGAAAAAGAGCCCCGTCGAACAGGCAACACCGGCGACTAGGAAGCACTGGTGAGCAGAGGTGGCAAGAGGATGCATCGGCAGCATCATCGGCGGCAGCTCCGAAGGCATAGGGAGCAACATCAGCGGCAGCATCAGCGGCAGCGGCGGCGACATTATTGGTGCACCATCGGTAGAAGCAGCGGCGGAAAGTCTATCTAGTTTTGTTTTCATTTATTTTTTTTAATTTTTAAATTATAAGTTAAATTATAAGTTAAAAATGTCTACGAAAGGGAAGGCAATCCTGATTGAAGATCAGGTTAGGATAACTAGGCTAGTGGACAGTAGTAGATATTAGTGAAGGATAGTACCGAAGGGAATGATAAGGTACTATTATCATTATTAGAATCCCAAGGTTGTGAAAATTACAACAAATTATTGGAGCTTGGGCCAATAGAGCATGCATATTTTGCAAAAGATCATTCCAATACCATGCTTATAAAATTTAAAGCAGTTAAAGAGAATTTAGAGATATTGCCAAGAATGAATTCGATGCCAAGCTTAAGGGTTCCATCGACCAAGTGGTGGAATACTTCAGCAATACACATAAAGAAGTTCAGGAAAAGAAGTTTGAAACCTTCCATTAAGGTTAAAGAAATTAAAAATGTATCAGAGCAGAATAGAAATCTCCGTCTCCGTCTTTAATAAAGATTAAAGGATTTTCAAACAAATTAAGCGCACAAATTTAGGAAACAAAAAAATATAGGGATAAAAGTTAAGTACACAATTGTCCAAATTCGTAATAACGCAACAAAGTGAATACAATGTATTGTATTTACATGAAATCAACCAAAGGGTCAATGGCCCATAAATCATAAATTAATTAAAAATAAAAATTGCTAACTAAAAATCGTTTACATCCACCGCTGCAATAAATTCTAAGAATTTATCGCGGCACAGACCACCAGCGGCCAAAATAGCAATGTTGCAATTCTTGTTGACATTGCTGCCGCCTACGCCGACAGCGAAGCCAATTGCAACACCCGGAAAACCACAGCTAACTTAGGGTAGACTTAAGTTTGTAAAATCAGTATTCGATCAACATCTAAATAAAACTGTTCTTATTCTGTTTTAAAAATACTGAGTATTAACTTATATATAGAATTAATGGAGGCAAAAATCCATGATAATTCTGGAAAAAAAGTAGAAGGTAAAAAAACGATTTACCCACCCTACCAAAAGTAAAAACTCACATTCTCTGATGCGTCCAAAGATTGGGAACATATTTTCGAACCCTTTAAAGAGCTAGTTCACTCAAAGGCAGACTTAAGCTCATCATTAGAGCTATGCTACCTGAAAAGTGCATTGAAAAGGGAAGCTAGGAATGTTGTTTCCCATTCCTTCCTGAAACTGAGGTAAATAACAATATACAGAATTGGAACAAATTTTCTTTAGCCGATCCCGATTTAGATATACCTCGTGGTATTGATTTAAGAATAGGGGCTGATTTATACACTCAAATAGTGGTGCCGGGAATAGTCAAAAAAGGATCACTTTTCGATCAAAAAACGATGGATCGCATCAGGATGAACAAAGTCCACAATGATAAACTTTAATAGTTTAACTATCTTTGTGAACTTTCAAAGTGGGAAAGAATCAAAAAAGACAAAAATATACAAATCAACAAAAATATAAGAGGGGAAAAGATTCTCCAAATATCAAGAAAGATCGAATCGTATTATTGAAGGAGGAAAACAGTCATGGCCTTTGGGAAAGGTAAAAGAATTCCATAAAGTTAAATAAAACAAGTAAGGGAGCAGCAGTCGAGTTTCCCGATTGCAAAATACCCTGTACCCTTAGACATGCTTACAATTTATTTATTTAGTATCAATAAATAAATGAAACAATATTCTATTAAAAAATAAAATAAGTTTCGTGTGTCATAAAGCCATACACATTTCACTGCCAACGTCGCAGTCGGCGTCGCGCAATGCGTATTTTGGTGCGCTTCTGCTTCCCTTGGCATAGATTTCGCATGTGGCATACCTTCCGTGTTTCTTATCCGATTTGGTTCAAATTAAAAAATTAGATAGCTTTTATAAGCACCAACGCATATGCCGAATTGCACAGCATTAGGTTAATAATTGTGGGCGTGGCAGTTTTTTGCGATTTGCGGGGTAGCGGGAGGTGATATCAAAATAAAACAACAAACTTGTACTGCGTATGTTAATTACCTATCCAACGGTATATAGCACATGTCTGTAGCTATTGTAGTTTCTGAGATCTAGGCGTTGATACGGACAGACAGACGGACGGACGGACAGACGGACAGACGGACGGACAGACGGACATGGCTATATCGACTCGGCTGTTGATGCTGATCAAGAATATATATACTTTATGGGGTCGGAGATGCTTCCTTCTGCCTGTTAAATACATTTGCACCATATTATGAAACCCTTTTCACCCATTTTTAATGGGTACAGGGTATAATAAAGCTAGTCACTTCAAGGTTGAAAGAAAATTTTGTGAAAAGATCTTATAATAAAAATTGTTCTCTAGCAGTTAATGAACTTATTTAGTCAAATACAAAACAAAGTAGATCCGCATATCCCGAAGTTATTAAAAAGTGTATCACTACTTTGAGTAGTTATGGGAAACAAGAAACAAGAAATTATGGGATAGTCAAGATTAGAAAAACAACAGAGAAAAGATGGAACACCTTTAAGCCGTCAATTATTAATCATATGGCAGAAATAGCTCAACTGGCAAAGAAATTTAGTATTGAAAAAAAAACAAAACATAGAGCTGTGTCGGGCCACAGCTCACTTATTTAAGAATGATAATTACAATAATTCTAATTATAAATTATGTAAAAAAATTAAAAAAAAAGAATAAGCTGTTGCTATACACAATTTTTAAAAAAAACGCTGAAAAATATATATTTTTATGTGTTATAAATATCGATACTTATCGAACAGTGCGGACGTTTTTATTTTCGGTACTCCGAAAATATACAAAATACTCTAAGGGAAAAGTGAATAATTACCAACAATTTATCACAAAAATTTAGCGAAAAGACGCTCAATGCGATGTTTAATCGCTTATTAAAATAGTTGTGCAAGCTCCCTTCTTTGGAACAACTATTATATTTCATAAAAAATTAACAAAAACCAAGCCATGAATTCTTACAATGTCTCAAATCCACATTCGCGCTCAACGTCAATAAGAGCAAAAAAAAAACGTCGTTTCTCATCAATATGAAACAACGTGTATTTCCCATTTGTGTCTTCGCAACCAGCGGAAATGCACGAAATTAATGCAATCGTCGATCGGCCACGGTCAATCACCCCCAACCAGACACATGAACTAATGTCAACAACGAACGAGAGAGTGCATTCTTACTCAGCGGCAATTCCAACGATTTGCCAAAGATAACTGAACTCCCACGACAACCAAAACTTCGACCTCATTAACCAATAAACTCGAAACAACAAAAAATTCTGCATCGATATTGCCCGTATGCACGGTGGCGACTGCAGCACTCGTTTCTGCTGCTCAGTAACAATGCAAAAAACAATGCAAACTGGGTTGGATCACTGCATCCAAATTAAAAGAAAATTGAGCTCACAAAATTCTGCGGCAGGAAACAAAATAAAGATCAAACAGCTCACTCTAAGTCAGCGAACTGATTTCCAATAATCAAACAGATTTGGAATATTGCCAGATATTGACAAGGATCTACCCCCCACCTATACACATCCGAGAGAAAAGCTCAAATACTCTGGTTAATAAAATAGTTTAACTCGTTGAAAAAGACAATTTCCAAGGAATACCACAAAAAAGGAGCAGCATATACATATTTTTTATATAATATAATATATATATGTGATATTTTATTATTAATAGTTTGGGTATAATTATAGGTGTTTAAATTAGAATATATGTAGGTTAGACAGCGTACGATTATGAGTAACATCAAGACTGCGGATAGGAACTGCTGAACTTCTGCGTACGTAGATGACGGCTAAGTCTCGACGCACTTCCTTGTTGACTTTTAAACGACTCGACCTTTCTCTGACCTCTTTACGACTCGACCGTTCACCACTGACTGCTGACTCCAGAGATGCCCACCCGCTATTCATGGATATGCCAACTACCTTACATATACAAAACCAGGGTCCAAATAAAAGCCGGAGAAAACTTTGGGACTCTAAAACCTTTACCTTTTCTTTAGGACCTAAACAAAAATAAACTTCACGTACCAACTAAAAAGTAGTAAGGGTCACCAGGTCGTTCTCAAGAGTATAGAGCCTGACGTAATACCCTCAGAGATTACGCAGGCATTCAATGATAGGGTTTCAAGGAAAAAACTGTCCTTAACATCCTGAGCAAAGACAGGAAACCGCAACCACTGTTGAACTGGAACCTGACAATAAAGCTATCAGATAAAATGAAGTGCATCTTATCACAAGCTACAGTTTCTTCTGCATCGTAGAATTACTGTAGAAGAACCACACAAGCGCAAAGGCCTCATCCAATGCACTTATTGCCAAGAACATGGCTATACCAGAGCATACTGCACATTGCGTTCAGTTTGTGTCGTCTGTGGAGAGCTTCATGACTTCATGGCTTCGTGGCTCATTGCACGACAAACAAAAGCGATCCCTGCACCGAAAAGTTTGGAAATTGTAGGGGTAACCACACAGCAAACTATAAACGCTGTCCAATATACAAAGACCTCAAAAGCCGGATTCATCAAAAACATCCCTAGAAGTATTTTTCGCAACGGCAAAGAGGTCCTGACTTGATCCTCCGATCACCTTTCAAAATATGACCTTCGCAAACGTCACAGAACCAAGCTCTCCGAAAACAACTCTGAATGCTGTCCAAAATGAATCCCCCATCATCAACGCAACAACAAAGTAGCTTTGAAACTATGATGCATACTCTGCAGCAGCAGATGATCGAATTCAAGTCCCTCATGAGGACTACCATGCAAAACCTTTTGCGGAACCAAAATATCCTCATGAAGATGCTTGTATCCCAAAACTCCAAGTAATCATTGGCTGCTCTACGAATATCATTGTGAAAATCAAATGGCGTTTCACGGCATAAACTTCAATTAACTCAATTCTTCAAATAACTCAATTCAATCATATTCACGCCCTGCTACTGCTAGAAACAAATCTCACTGCTTAGTACAACTTTTAAATAAGAGGCTTCTTGTTCTACGGAACAAATAATCCAGATGGAAAAGCACATGGCGGAACCGGTATCCTTATTAGAAATCCCATCAAGCCCCACTACTAGCGAGTTTGGAAAAAACTAATTGCAGGCCACATCTATAAATGTACAATTAAGAAGTCTTACCCTCGCAGCGGTATACGCCTCGTTTTAATGTGTCCGAACAACAATTCCTGGATTTCTTCAACACCCTAGATGACCAATTCATTGCTACTCTTTACCCCTAAATGAAAAAAGTTGTATAACGCCATCATAAGGGCAAGCCGAAAGCTTGGCTATGTTTTTTTAAATTCGAATTTAAATTAAAATTCGAACAAAATTTCTATATTGATCTAATTTGCAATTACTAAAAATATGCCTCGAAACCTCATTAGAGCCGAATCTCTATCGGATCTATCATCTGACCACTCGCCAGTGCTTTTAAATCTCAACCTCCTCCAACGCCCTGACTACAATGCAGGCTAACATAATAACATCGAAGAGAAAAAACTGGGTCAAATACAGAAAATACATAGGTTCATACATTGAGCTGAACACAAGGAAAAACTTTGATGCCGAGATTGAATCCACAGCAAATACATTGGAAAGTGTTTTAGCATCTCAACACCTCAAATAGAGAGCGCACCTAGCAGACCCAAGGCGACAAATGCAGATATCGCGCTGCACGGTCCTGAAAAATTACGTATGCGACGGGGCTGGCAAGTTCATAGATCGCCAATCGCAAAGCAAAAATTCAAAAATGCGTCACGAAAACTCTCCAATGCGCTGAAGCAAAATAAAAATGACCAACGTCACTATATAGAGCAACTTTTAATTTCAAGCAGTAAAAACTCACTATGGAAAGCTTATCCCAGTTTAACCACACTGGCAGAAATTATATCACCATTAAGAAATATCACTGGTGGATGGGTCCGCAGTGACAAAGACAGAGCTGCTACATCTTCAACGTGTGTTCCAACCGAACCCTACTACAAGTTCGTTTGTATTACCAACGGTACTACGGTATTAATGTCTAAAATTAAAACAATACTTTCCCAAAATACCCACAAACTCGTCGTATCTCTACAATAGAACCTTTGCTATGAGATGCAACTCTGACATTTCCGACGACCACGCTATAAACGTTGGAGTTCCGCAAGGTAGCGTACTAGGACCAACGCTATACGTCCTTTATACAGAAGACAACTAACAACTTCTACCTTTGCCAACGACACAGCGATCTTAAGTCAATCCAAATGCCTGATTAAAGCAAAAACTTAACTCTCTTCTCACCTAGTGGCTGTGGAGCAGTCGCTATCTGACTGGTGAGTCAAAATAAACGAACAAAAATGTAAGCATGTAACATTTACACTCAATTGGCAAGACTGTCGATCAATCACCATAAACAACACCGTACTTCCGAAATAAAATGAAGTGACGTATCTCGGAGTGCATATTGACCGACGGCTCACCTGGAGCAATCATATCGAAGCCAAAAGAACACTACTTAAGCTTAAGGCCAGTAGTCTCCACTGGCTTATCAACTCCCGGTCACCCCTCTGCCTGGACTACAGAGTCCTACTCGACAACTCCGTATTAAAACCAATTAGAACATACGGCTTCCAACTATGGGAAAGTGCCAGCAGTAGTAATATTAAGAACAATCCCTAAAGCACCCTGGAATATCCAAAATAAAATTATGCAAAGAGACCTTAATATCAGATCCGTCAAGAAAGAAATAACCCATCAAAACAAAAGTACATGAGCAAATAAACGTAACACCCTAACCACCTTGCTAGAAGTTGAACTCAGGTTCGACCGATTCTGACTTCCCTGCAACGACCTTCCGACCCAGCGCTGATCATTAGGTACTTTTTTCCAGACCACAGTTAAAAGGATTGTCGAATATCGTTTATAATGAAGATTTGAAAACTTTTTGTTAGTCTTATAATTCATAATTTCGATTTAACTCATTTTTAGGCAATGATATTCAAATGCTGACGGAATCTGTCTCTGTATTCACTTAAAAACAGTGATAGCCATCATTGGTCATAATACTTTCTTAAATTTGTTTGTTTGAATTTGTTGGGTGTAGGCGGTGGCATTTAATATAATCAACATCATCACTGTGCGACAGAATGGTCCTGTAAAATGGGGGCTTCAATAAACTTTTTATTTTTTTAAACTGCGTTTTTTTAAAAGTAAGTGATTTTATAATGATTATAATCCATTTACTCTACATTTTTGTTTATTTTAAATGTGTTTTCCAATTTTCCTTTCTGAAGATTACCTTTTTTGTATAGAGTGACTACATCAAAATCTTTGGTCAAAATTTGTGATCATGGCCGACTAATAAGGATATTAGACGCAAGTCACTTTTCAACAATGAATGAAACCGTCGAAAATTATAAAGGCACAATTTACAAGTATAAATTATTAAGTCATAAATTATTCTAAATATAAAACTAATTCACCAGACTTTTTCTGAGAAGCCCCAAGCGAGTGGTCCTCCTTGCAAATAAATAAATATAAAACTAATTCACCAGACTTTTTCTGAGAAGCCCCAATTCTGAATAAAATATACAAAAGTAATAAAACATCTCTATCTTTTAGATAAAATTCTGAATAAAATACACAAAAGTAATAAAACATCTCTATCTTTTATCTAACTTTTTTATCTAACTCTTCTAACTCTTTTATTACTTTTGTGTATTTTATTCAGAATTGGGGCTTCTCAGAAAAAGTCTGGTGAATTAGTTTTATATTTATTTATTTGCAAGGAGGACCACTCGCTTGCGATATAAAATCAGCACTGAAGACTGTACAAATTATTTGTGACTTAAAGCTAACAGAATATGATACTCGCTAGCTCCATCAGAACTTTTTGTGACCAAATTTAATTTTAAACATACACGTAGCATATCTTTATTTAAAAGAACTTTACTAGATGATTGTCTTGAAAAAGCTTTAGACCCTGCAATCTGGCCCGAGCAAGTATTGTTCACGAACTCTTAACCAGGGATTCTCAAGGTTCCAGTCCTGTAGCTATTTAAAAAAACTAAGCACTCTGATTTTTTCTTGTTGCTACCAAAACGTTTGCAGTATCCTTGATTAACTGAACCTATTCTTTACCACAGTGCTTCCCTTGACTTTGATGCTATTTTGCTAACACAAACCTGGCTAAACTCCTCTGTCATAGACAATGAAATTTTTGTATCGAAGTACACTGTTTTTCGGGAAGATCCAACCTTTGGAGGTGCCGTTCTCTTTGCCTCAGTGTCATCTACTCAGTGGAACGTATCACTATTATAATTTTCTCGGAATTCAATTTTAAGCCGTTAAAATTCAATCTGAGTTCATTAACCTTTACGTTTCTTGTTCCTACATTCCTCCCCTGTGTGATGCAATCATTTATATGCACCACCTAATGGATCAACTCTGACGATGATAACTCGCTGTTACCTACTAGCCAAAATGACTTCCTTGATGACTTAGCCGACTCTGCCGTTTTCCAACTAAACCCTATTAGGAACTCCCGTGGCAGGTCGCTTAACCTTGTTTTGTCAAATACTACCTCCTCTGCCACAATGGTAAAGTCTCCTCCCTTATCTAATTCTGAGGACTCACACCATCCAACACTATTGGTTTCGCTGATTATCGACTCTCCTGAAGTCCCTGAATAGCGCATAGTCTTGTCAAAAATATTTAAAAAAAAACCGACTTTGTGACATAAGAAATCACTTGGCCAATATTGACTGTAGTTATCTTTCAAATTTCAGCAATATCATTGATGCTAATGACTCTTTTTATGAAGTAATTCATAACGCCTTAAGTAAATCTGTCCTTGAAATATTGACGCCATCAACGTCAAAACCTCCATGGTTTAATAAGCAGCTCTCTCTCCTTAAAATGGGAAATCAAGAGCTTACAAAAATTCTCTAAGGTCTCGAACGTTGTAACATCTTTCATAGTACCTCCTCATCCACAACCAGTTTGTTGACCTTAACAATCAACTATATAAAAATTATATTAAAAAATGCAAACTCAATTTTCAAAAGGATCCAAGCTCTTTTTATTCTGTTGTAAACTCTAAACGTAAATCAAATCTTTTTCCTCCTTCCCTCTCATATAATAATAATTTCGACTCATCACATCTCGTTATTGCTAATCTTTTTGCTTCATTTTTCCAATCAACCTACTCATCTAATTCATTTGATCTCTCCTCTAATTATCCATATCGCTTACCCTATATAAATAACATATTATATATCTTTCTGAATTCCACTGTCACAATGTGTTTACGGCTCTTTCATCAATCAAAATGTCATTTTCCCCAGGCCCAGACGATGTACCTTGCTGCATCCTCAGAAGGTGCTCCGATTTTCTTAGTTTGCCGCATGCCGACATTCACTGCTGCAAAAGTTGAAGCCAGCATTTCTTGAAATTGCATCCGAAACTGAGGCGGTGAAACCGGCACATTTAGTATGTACTACGTTTTCACACAGCCAACAGGGGATTCTAGGCTGGGACGCGGTAATTGGCTTACTGCACGATTTTATAGCGCAGATACTATAAAATTCCATGAGGACACATTTTTTATGATAAAAAACAAGACATTTAAAATATATAAAAATATATTGACACTAAATAATTATTTTTACACAAAGTAGTAGCCTTAAACCACTGTACTTGATTAACAAGAGCTGGATAGAAGGGAGAGGGAATGAAAGAAAGAGCAGAACATAAAGAAAATATGGAATAGAAGTGGGGCACAGTACCTTACTTTGATAAATAAAGTAAAATTGAAATCTTACCAAATATGGTACCGTTTTTTGCAAGGCAATAATAGATAAATTGATGAGCGCAATAAAAAAACACAACCGTTTGCTATGAAAGAGAAATGTTAAGTGTTGACTTAACACTTCTCGGATTATCCTAAATATATAGCTAAAAGAACCCGTGCGAAAACTGCGGGTGGAGAAACTCAGCGTATTATAGCTTTGCGGAAGGTAGAAATGCGTTATAAAAACAATACAAGTTGGATCAAGTGGTATATAATTCCTAGCATTAAACAGAGATTGATATTAGGGCACGATTTTGGGAAAATATTTCAAATCGTTCCTTATGTTTATAGTTCTATAGAGTCATCAATTGTAGCTGACGAATCAACAATGCCATGACGCTCGTAAGCCTAATGAGGCCACCAAAAAGATTGCTTATTTGTGACCAAGAATCGATGATATATTTTCTCGATTACCGAAAGTCAACATAATTAACGAGCTAAATCTCAAAGACGCCTATTGGCAAATCCAACCTATCAAGAGGTATAAGCCTCTCACAGACTCAGTTCAAGGTAATGCCATTTGGACTACGCAATGCTCCGTCCACCATGTGTCGTTTGATGAATCTGCCGATTTGCGGTATTGTGTGTTCGGATACGTGGATGATTTGTGTGTCGTGTCAAAGGACTTTGACAATTTGGCAATTTTCCTAAGATTTGCAGGGCAATTCCGTAATACTAAAATTACTCTGAATTTAAAGAAAAGTCAGTTTTGTTTCACGCGCATTAATTATCTAGACTACGTTATAAGTAGCGGTGGAATTTGCACGGACACCGCTAGAATTTCTTGCATTGTTTATTGGCTTCCGCCGAAGAACCTTAACTAGACTCGCAGATTTTTAGAACTTTTTAGGAGTATCGTCGATTCGTTCCGAATTTCTCTGATCTCAAATGTCTGAGTACGGATTTGGTATCGCAAAAGACAAAGTTTGAATGAACGATGAGCTCTCAGGTTGCAATTGATAAACATAAACAAGTTTGGACATCAGCACCAATTCTCACTAATCCTGATGTTAGTAAGAAGTTATATCTTCATTGCGATGCAAGCGACTTTGGAATTGGGGCAGTATTAATTCAGCTAGCAGAACGTCACAGAGTGAGAATGCTTAGCGGTTACTAGCGAACTGCAAGAATTTGAGGTTGTCACAGATCATTCCAGTCTGCTCTGGCTCATGCGCCAACAAAATGTCGCAGGTAGACTCTCTCGCTGGATTTTCCGATTGCAACAGTTTAAGTTCACGTGTTCAAATACAATGTCGAGACTGCATGAAACCTTAATTGCTGAGTTAAACATGCATCCATCTTCAATCCGAAAATATTTGCCGAAGACTCGTATATGGGTTTAATGGGTAAGTACCCAGGAAACCAGTCACGATTTCCACACATAAAGATCGTCGATATCAGCATCAGGAAGCACTTTCATGGAAATTATCGGTACCAGAGAGTCTGCGTATAGATACTATAGATCCTTTTTTACATGGATTATCCAAGGATATACGAGACTATATACGTTCGTGTGAAGTGTGTAAGCAAAACAAGTCACCAAACTACAGTCTGCGTCCACCTATGAGAGCTCGTGTACCTTCTTGTCGTCCTTTTCAACGCCTATACATCAATATTTTAGGCCCATATCCTCGAAGTAAACAAGGTCATGTGCCAGCCTTTTGAAAGCCCTCCACGTCTGCCTAACGCTTACCTTTCATCGGCAAATGCATTTTTCCGAAAATGTAGAAGTCGCACGGTTCTATATCAGACGAATACGGGGAGTGGTGGATTGTTAAAATGTGATTTTTGGTCATATAATCGGCCACAAGCGTCGATCGATAAAACGCTGCATTATCGTGCAATAAACACCAACTTCTTTTCGCAAAGATGACAAAAACATACTGACACTTAAAACACAATAACTTAACTTCTAAAAAATTAAATGTCATAAATGTAAACAAATGTACTTGAAGTCAATAAAGGATAGAAGATTCTAAGGCACTAGTCGACTATAGATGGCGTCAAATTCAAAAAGTCCGGTTTACTTTGGAACGCACCTTGTATATAAAACAGGATCAGCAGATCTCATGTTTGCTTAGGTCTGCACTGTACCAATTGTTGGGATGTTCCCCATATTGTGCATTATTTAAACTGGATATGATTACCCATGGATCCGATTACAAAAAAAGAGAATAGTTGATTTTCATATAGAAAAATTGCAGAGAAAGAAATGGGTACGTTTCATATTAATGATATACGCAGCTAAATTCCGCTAAAATTGTATCTAAAGGAAAAATAATATTCAGTGTTGTAAAAAAACGAAGAGAAATAATAATGCACGCGTAATGATGCCAGACAAGGAGTCCTACACAGCCTTACGCCAGCACCGCGTGGCACATAACCAAAGGCACCGCACCTTCCAACCAAAGGACGAGAGAGCGTACAGGTCGGTAATCAAGGGACTTCACCACTCAACGGACCAGACTGAAATTAAAGAAGAACTTCACAAATACGGCCATACTGTGAGGGATCTGCACAATCCATTGGCAGGAAATCTAAACAACCACTGGGGATATTTTTTATTAATCTAGAACCAGCGAGCAACAACACAGAGGTTTTCAAAATAAAGAGGATTTGCAGGTCAGTGGTCACCGTTGAGCCCCCATTAAAGTTCAACGATGTTCCACAATGTTTCAGATGCCAAGGGTTCGGACACACCCAGCGCTACTGTTTCCTGGAACATCGCTGCGTGAAATGTGGTGATTCTCACGACTCTAGATCATGCACCAAAAAAGATGACGAGAAAGCATGCTGCTTACATTGCCAAGCTGATCACCCTGCGTCGTTCAGAGGATGCCCTGCCTACAAAAAGGCAAAGGCGCAGCAATCTCCTAAAGCCAGACCCGTTGAGAGTAGCAACAAACCACCTCTCATCCAGATACCAACAATCATCAATGGTACGAGTTACAGGGACGTGCTTCTTGGAAACCAAGCAACACAGCCAAGAAATCCCCAACAAGCCCCTCAAACCACTCCCGAAGCCCCAAATCTCAACCAGCTTAAACCGATGTTTGCCCGCATGGAAGGAACGATTGAAAGGATGATGGAAAAGTTGATCTCACAGATGTTCTCTCAGATGTTCTCGCAGATGACGCAGTTTATAGCTCCCTTCCTCAACAGAAAGTAATGCAAATAAGGCTTAATATAGTTTTTTTGAAACGCAACCGGCTTGCAGAAGAGCAAAGCCGAAGTAGAGCACCTAATGAAAACAGACAATATTGATGTTCTTCTAGTTTCGGAATCCCACTTTTGTCCCAGATCCTACTTTAACATTAGCGGATACGATCTGTTACATGCCAACCATCCATCTGGCAGGGCACGCAGAGGAGCAGCTATGCTCATCAGAACTGGCATTCAGTACACGGAACTTCCCGCGTTTCAGGAGGAATGGGCTCAGTGCGCCGTGACCAGGATCTCTAGCCCACAGGAAGATATCACCATTGGTGCGGTTTACTTCCCACCCAGACACTCGATAATCGAGACCCATCTTCAGGACTTCTTCGAGTCCCATGGACCTCGCTTTATAGCAGCCGGAGACTTTAACGCCAAACACTCCTGGTGGGGGTCCCGCACAAACAACCCCAAAGGCATAAAGCTCTATAAGTACCTGCAGCGGAAGAGTCTAGACTGCCATTCCACTGGGGAACCCACACACTGGCCTTCCGACCCTTCATAGCAGCCGGATCTTCTGGACTTCGCCGTTTTCAAGGGCATAGGGCACTCTAAGATAACATGCTCAAGCTATGATAAACTGCTATCCGACCACAGCGCAGTAAACTTGCTCCTAAACATCTCCGTCCTCAGAAAACCCTGCCCAGAAGACTCACCGGGAAACACGCAGATGCCCCCAAGTTTACGTTCTGGATGCTTTCCTCCCTGTACCTAGATCCCCCTCTTTCCACACCAAGCAACATAGATGCGGCCATCGAAAAACTAACCAAAGAGATGCACAATGTTGCTGAGTTTGCGAATCCCATCCTCCGACTACCCCGAGAACACCTGAAAGAGACGTGCACTTGTGGTCTCCTGAAATCGCGGCCCTCGTGGCCGAAAAAAGGCGCCTCAGAAGAGTCTGGTTTTCCTCGCGCAACCCCAGGGACAAGACAGCACTTAATCGTGCCACCAAGGAACTGAAGGACAAGCTAACCATCCTACGGCAGGACTCCTTCCATAGATTCCCTAAGGAGCTGGAACCTGGAGACCCGCAGCACAATCTGTGGAATGTCACGAGGCACATTAAAAGACCTGCGAAGAAGATATCACCCGTGCGCAAAGTGTACGGGTCCTGGTGTCGGTCTAAAATCGAAAGAGCAGAAGCCTTTGCCGACCATTTACATAGTGCTTTCTCACCTTTCGATAGATGCACTGCCGAAGAGATTGCTGACATCATAAGGTTCATAGACAGCCCAAGTGCTCCTGGGACGCCAATACAGCCCGTCGAACCAGAGGATATTGTGCATGAGATCGCCTCCTTAAAAAATGGCAAGTCACCAGGTCCTGACCGAATTGATGCAACAGCAATGAAAATGTTGCCCCTAATCTGTTCCCAAAGGCTGGCTAACATCTTTAACAGCTGCCTCCATCTAGGGTACTTCCCAAAAGTGTGGAAGCGTGCTGAAATAATTGTCCTCCTCAAGCCTGGAAAACCTGAAGCAAATTTAGCATCGTATCGTCCGATTAGTTTGCTGGCAATCCTGTGTAAAACACTTGAAAGAGTATTTTTGCATAGAGTACTGCCAGTTTTGGACGAGGCCGGACTGATCCCTGATCACCAGTTTGGCTTCCGACGCCTTCATGGAACACCAGAGCAATTCCACCGGCTTGTTGAGAGCATACTTGAGGCCTTCGAAAAGAAGAAATACTGCTGCGCCGTTATGCTGGATGTCAAACTGGCTTTTGACAGAGTCTGGCACCCTGGACTCCATCCTGGACTCAAAATTAAATCCCACCTTCCAAGTTCCCACTTCGCCTTCCTCAAGTCGTACACAGAGGAAAGAGAATTCCGAGTGAGATGCGGATCATCAATCAGAAAGCCTAGGCCTATAAGAGCAGGAGTACCTCAAGGCAGTGTTCTGGGACCCATCTTATACACACTCTACACATCGGACCTTCCCATCACCCCCTCTCGGAACCTCACAGTAGCTACATATGCCGATGACACCGCTTTCCTAGACTCCGCCACAGATCCGCAGGAAGCATCAGCCATCATACAGAGAAAACTGGATGCTCTAGATCCATGGCTGAAACGATGGAACATCGTGGTCAACGCGGGAGAAATCCTCCCACACATCCTTCGCACTACGCGGGGGTGATTGCCCCCCCGTCACACTCAACGGGGAAATCATCCTTATGAATAACTCTCCCAAATATCTAGGGCTGACCCTGAACCGCAGGCTCACATGGCGCCCTCACCTGATCAACAAGCGCAACCAGGCCAACCTACGACTGAAGCAACTGCACTGGCTCCTAGGGAGAAGGTCCAAGCTCAAAGAAAATCCAAACTGCTTATTTAGAAAGTAGTGCTGAAGCCAATCTGGACATATGGGATTCAGTTGCCGTGCCTCGCAAGCTGTTCCAACCGCATCAGAATACAGCGGTTTCAGAATAAATGTCTGAAAACAATTTCTAACGCCCATCCGTACCATGAAAACTCAATAATCCACAAAGATCTGGGAATTGCTTCGGTAGCAGACGAGATCACCCGACTCAGCGAAATTTATACAAAAAGACTGGACAACCACCCCAACCACCTGGCAATCAAGCTCCTAGATAACAGCCAATTCCCTAAGACGCCTGAAAAGGAAACACCCGCTTGACCTCCCCCACCAATAGACACCTAAGTCAAACTCATAAGATATACATTCCATGTACCTCCCTAAAGTCAATGTCACCCCAAAATCATTTAATGATTGTCCATTCGGACAGATTTTAAATTCAAAAAAAATGGCCCGACTTTGGCGGTGGGTTCCAATTCTCGATGAGAGGACCGAAAACCCATAACCATAGGGAAAAAACTCGATTCGATAGGGGTAAAAACATCCAGCAAATTTAACGACACCGGAATACCTTTCAAAGCTTTCAATGAAAGGGGAAGTATAAATTAGGTAACACATGGTTACCTTTTATTATAAAAGAAACAATTGCATAGGATGAAGGAACATCTGGAGTCCATAAGCAAAAACCATATACAATATAACTTAAGACGGTCCAACGTAGTAGATTAGTTGACTTACTGTAAAAAAGATAACATGAAACCATTGAACCATTAACATTGAGCCAAAAACATGTATGCAGTCGGCAAACACATCTTATTTGCGTGGCTGCTGCGAGTCTCGATAGATAGTTTTAAGTTCAGGCAGTTTTGATATTCTGTCCAATAAAGAGCAGTTGCCCATCTATCTATTCTCTCTGTTAAGTTTCAAGTCAATAGTTAAAAGTCTAGTATCAATACCTAAAAACATCCCGCTTCTCGGATCGCCGGAACATTTAAAACACGGCCGGCTTCTGAAATCTGCAGCTGTCAGATGCAGCCACTTCTTTTTTATTCAGCTCGTCGGAGCAAGAGTGCGGCATTCAAGATCCGCACCCCCAAGCCCCAACTCAAAGATAGAATGGAAAATTCATTTAAATAATTGGCGCCCAAGTAATCTTAACATTCACCACCATCAAACACCACCCACCACCATCATCTGCAGGGTACCATATTTGGTAAGAATTCAATTTTACTTTATTTATCCAAGTAAGGTACTGTGCCTACTTTATTCCCTATTTTTTCATTTTCTGCAATTCTTGTTATTGCAAAACCTTACTCTCTCTAAGTTTGCGCTGTTTTTTTCATTCCCTCCCTGTCGTCGTCCGAATAGAGTTGCATTAAACGGCTACTCCACCTTGGATCTCGAAGGAAAGGGAAAGACTAATCCGTGGTAGTAGGCTCATTTTATTCTCACCGCAGTGTGCCCTTCAAACTCTCGTACGACAATGAGCACGCTAAGTTTTCGCGGCCAATTTAAAACTTGCGATAGCGACAAACAGTGTGCCCACACTCATTTAGCTACCAAATCCTATCACTTTCGGACTGGTTCACAACACAAGTTCATCTCAAGAAAAATAATGACTACGCCCATCGATTACAATATTCGATCCGCGACATCCCCGATCCCGTGTATAACTGATTCACTCAAATCCAGAACTGCAAGCTTAGAGACGGGTCGCATTATTGTCCTCGATAGGCCGTTGTCGTTCACGCGTACCTTGGCGCGCCTGACGACTCCATTTGCTCAGCTGTAGACTTCCTCCACGATGCCCTTGCACCACTCTCGTCGGGGCAATCCATCCAATCCAGGCGTATCCGGCAGATTGGTTACTCCCTTTAGTAAGTCATTTGGCCTCAACGGCGCCTCTTGTTCCGCATCCACAGGCACATAGGTAAGCGGACGCGAATGCACAATATTCTCCGCCTCGATCAGGGGACTCTCCCATACATGGTCCTTCGGCGCAACTTCCTTCAGGGTATGGCGCAGTACTATCTTGACGCACTGCGCCATGCTCTCCCATACTGCGCCCTCAGACGGGTTCACTGGGCAATTGAAAACCTATGCTAAGCTTCTGCTTGACAACTCACTCTGAATCTTCTCCATCTCAAACACGTCACCAAAGCGTCTGGCTTCCCTGTCAACTTCCACAAAGTTCTTGCCGTTGTCGCTGCGCAGTCTATTTACTGGCCCTCTACGCAGACGAAGTTCCTGATCGTAATTATGCAGGAATCCGTCGACAGGTCATGCGCCAGCTCCAGATGAATCGCCCTTGTCGTCAAGCACGTGAACAGTGGCCCAAAGTAGTCCAATCCAGTGTACTTGAATGGCCATCCACTTGCATCCAATCTGTTCTCTGGATGGGGTCCCATTACCGGCGGCATCGGCCGCACTCGCTACAACTTGCACTCGTTGCGCGATGAGATCACTCATCTCGTGAGCCTCATCTTCGTGATCCCGAATCTCGTCCGGATCTCAGCGGTCGTAGCATCCACATTTTGATGCTTCATCCTGCGTGGAAATGTCGCATAATCAGCTCTGTCAGACTGTATCTGTGTGATAGTATTATAGGCCTGCCCGCACTGTACAGAATGTACAGTGCGGCATCAATTCTGCCGTCAGCTCGCAGAATCCCGTTCTTGTCCAGGTAGGGTACCAAACCTCGAATGTCGCTTGAGCTAGCGACGTCCTGTCCAGTTTCCACCGACCTCATCTCGTCGGGATACGACTCCAACTGTACCTGTCTGACCAACAGGATCTCCGCGTCCTTACATTCTGCTACAGTAAGGCCATATTCCTCTAGATCGCTTCTCTGTTTGCGGCGTACGCACGCAAACCGTAGGACCCAGGCCATAATCCTCACCAGGCGATTGAAGCTCGAGAATCTCTGAAACTGAATAACAAAATCGTTTGCCACGACTAATGCAAACTGACTGGGCATCTCTTCTTCATCAGGGGCATCTGGAACACGCTCAGTTCTTTCCTCAGGCCCCGGCCAGCTGGCTGCTGGCTGCCTCAAATGCAAGTCCTCTTAGCCACCTTGAATCCTGGCTAAGGTCGACTCCCCTCTGCGACCGCGACGCATCATCCGACGCATTGTCGGCTGTAGGCACCCATCTCTATTGAGAAACTTTTGACGACTCCAGAATCTCCGCCACTCGGTTGCCAAAAAACTGGTTATATCGGCGGTGGGTGCTGTCGATCCATCTCAGCACCGTCTTTGAGTCCGTCCATAACACCAGGCCCGTGATGGCCACACTCGCAGCATCAGCTTCGCTGTAATCATGAGGCAGCACAGGAATTCAAGGGGATCAAACGTCGACATCACCAGGCTCAAATATTCCCTCTTCGTAGGGGCTCAATCTCGCCTCAAAACGCTGATTGTCACTTGATGATACTCTACGTTGAATCTGAAGTCATCCGTTGCTACCTGCCAACGCATTCCGACGATCTTTTGCTCAGCCTCACCCCATCCGACGCTCTTGACGCGTCCAGGTCCTAAAGCCGTCTCCACGGTGGGCGAGCTGGATGAAAATTGACATAAGTCGAATCCAGCATCTGCATGTATCTCCTTCACTCGGGTAGACACGCTGATAGCCTCGCTCTCTGTAGCGAAACTGTCCATAATCATCGACATAATGGTAGTCGGTGATGGCCTTGACTGCTCTCGGATCCGAATCCCGAAACTTCAGGACGTTCATCTCATAGACATCCGGATCTCTCTAGTCGTTGTCATCTCTCCAGAGAAACCGTTGGGGACATCGGTCCTCGGGTCGGATTAGCATTTAGTGGAACATCTCCTTGATGTCACCGCAGACTCCGACTGCTCCCTTTTTGAAATGAAAGAGCACAGCTGGCAAAGGCTTAAAGTGCTGAGGCCCTTTGTCCAGCTCCGAATTTAGCGAGGTTCCTGCAACTTTGGCTGCAGCATCAAACACATGCCGTACCTTGCCGGGCATGTTGGGGCTTTCGACACCAAAATTTGGCAAGTACCATAACCGGACGCTCCTCACCGCGACCTCATCCGGCTGCAGCCTCCTTGCATATCCTTTAGTCACGTAATCCTTTATAATCCGATTATATTCCTGCGCCAACGGCTCATTGCACTTCAATTTTTTCTCTACGTTAATAAGCCTCTTGTACGCCATCTCGTAGCTCTGTGGCAGCACAACGTGGTCGTCCTTCCAGAGTAATCCCGTCTGGTAGCGACGCCCCACTCTCACCGTGGGGTCTTCGAGCATCCTTTGTGCCCGTACGGTCCCTCTCTAGTGAACCACTTCTTTCTAAGTGGCAATCCGAGATGTCCGTGATCCAGGCCGATAAGCAGCTTCGGAACCACGTTGCTGTAGGGCTTCATCGGCAGACGCGCATCCCAATGCACGCCCTAGACATCCTGTCGACTCAATGATTACATCGGCAGACTCAGGCTCGAAACGGCATACACGTTTCTCAATACGTGGCGAGTGGGCTTTCCAACTCCACTTATCTTCAAACTCACCACGTTGGTAGGCTCTCTGGTTGCCTTACCTCCAAACCATTGGATATTTAGCTGACGACGCTTTCCTTGCACTCCAAGATCTCTTCGCAGCTCGTCATCGATCATCGTGACGGAGGATCCGTCATCTAGGAGTGCATACGTATCCACTTTCCGCCCAGCTCCGTACAGCGTAACTGGCAGTATACGGAACAGTAGGCGGCCTCCTTCGGCGTCGATGCACCTCAAATTCCTCTCCCGCTTCACGCGGAGCTCCTCTCTCCAGGGTGTTTCTGGGAACGGCTGGCTGCTGGTTCCCCTCTTGGTCCCTGTGACCAACTCGTAGCGAAGGCATGATGGCCGGGCTGCGTCTGGAAACTGCTGTCTGCTGGTTCCCTCCGTGGCGTCTGAAACTACCTCTCTGCTGCGGCCTTCGCTCCTCGTCCGCGCCATGTAGCAGACGGTGATGCATCTTTCGGCATCCATTGATCTGGCACTCACCTTGCTTATAGCAGGATCTTGCTATGTGCCCGCTTCGTAGGCATATAAAGCAGAGTCGGTGGCTTTTCACAATCCTCCACCTTCCCGGCGGCGAAGCTTTAACGAATTCTCTGCAACTCGTGATTACATGTTGTCCTCCACAGATAGGACAACCTCCATGCCGATCAACAGGATGATCGCATTCGTTATGGTCGATGCTTGCATGCAGAACTCGACGCCTCGGCTCCTTTCCCATGACATCCAAAACCGTGCACACCACAATCGTTGCAGCATGCCTGGCCCAGTCCACTCGCTTGCTCGTAGGAAGCTTGGCCACAAGCTCCATGAGGATTGGGTTCCCCAGGTGCTGCTCCGCCTTCGCTGACTGCAAGAAGGACACGAGGTTACTCACTCCGGTAGCGAAAGGAATGATCTTCGCCAAATTGTGCTCCGAAATTGGCTGCACCTCTCGCACGCTGTTCAGCTGGCTGAGTATAAGCTGCTCCGGTTGGCCGAACCTAAAGCGCAGCTGCTCCATCACGGCCCTGACAATCCCTGGATGAATTAGTAGCGCCTCACTGTCTCACGGGCTTCATCCTTCAGCGTCTTCAGTAATCTCTGGTTGTTCGGCTTCTAGATCTCTGTTTCGTTTCTGACCCAGATGGAATAACCCTTTCCAGAGCCATGCTACTTTCGACCCCAGAAGATCCTTACCACCCAACGCTTGAGGGGTCGATTGAAGCCCTTACTGCTGGCAACCTTCAGTCTCGCAATGGAGTTCATAAAACTCGCTGCTTTCATAGGGCTGACTTTCAGAGACTAAGAAATTTAATTTATATATTTGATTGGTCCGATATCTGGGACTGCACCGAAATTAATTTCGCTTTAGAAACATTCTACAAAATGCTTAACGCTTTCTTCGACTCTTGCGTGGCATGAAAGTATCCATCCGCCTCGACGGCCCTTCCTTGGTTTACAAGGAGCCTTAAAAACTTAAAATACATTAAAAACAGACTACTTAAGACATAAGAAAACTGGCTGTAATGTAACTTTCTCAAGATACTTAGTAGCGCGCTCAAGCTTCACCGTGCATAATGCTTAGTGTTAAAGAACTCCTTATTTCGTATGAAAATTTATCTGTGACTACTGATCGCAGGGTATTGCAGATCTATTTGCAACTTTCTTTCAAACAACGTACTAATTTCCTACAATTATGGATCAGCCTTATTTATACAATATTCAATCAGCCAATCTTATTTTCAGACCAACTTTCTTTGAAACTAGTGTGTTATCGGATCTTCTGAAAGTAAAACCAGTCCATTCGCCAGGTCGTGATGGTGTTCCTGTCTGTGTACCGAAAAACTGCGCTAGGTCATTGTGCAGACCTCTTCTAAAACTTTTCTCCTTGTCTCTGGAGTAATTCGATGACCCTTATATAAGGTTGTCAAATATCTTCCTTCCGCTTTTTTGCTCTTCATTCAATGCTTTATAAAAAGTGTTACAGTGATCGGATTTAGTTTAAACATGCACCGTTTTGTTCGATGATCTGTTTCCATCTAGACGGCAACTTCATAATACCTTCTTCGTAGAAACCCTCTCCTTATTTGCGAAGAATTCGGACAGCCACTTTTCACAAGCCTCTTTTGAGTTCAACTTCACACCACCAAGGGCGTTTGTCATGGACAGGAACAGGTGGTAATCACTTGGCGCTACGTCCGGGGTATATGGTGGATGTGATAAAACCTCCCATCCGAGCTCCCGTAGCTTCTGACGAGTCATCAACGAAGTGGGTGGTCTGGAGTTGTCCTGGTGGAACACTACACCCTTCCTGTTGGCCAATTCTGGACGCTTCTGGTCGGTCGCCTGCTTCAAGCGGTCCAGTTGTTCGCAGTAGATGGTAGAATTAAGCGTCTGGCCATATGGGAGCAGCTCATAGTGGATGATTTCCTTCCAATCCCACCAAACACACAGCAAAACCTTGCTGGCCGTCAATCCCGGCTTGGCCACTGTTTGGGACGATTCCCCGGCCTTCGACCACGACCGTTTTCGCTTGATATTGTCGTATGTGATCCATTTTTCGTCGCCAGTCACCATCCGCTTCAAGAATGGGTCGAGTTCGTTCCGTTTCAGCAGCATATCGCAGGCGTTAATTCAGTCCTGAAGGTTTTTTTGCGTCAAATTATGCGGCACCCAAACATCAAACTTTTTTTTGTATCCAGCCTTCTGCAGATGGTTCAAAATGGTTTGGTGACTAACTCCCATCTCCTGTCACGAGATGCCATATGCCGGTTTAGCTCGATGTATTCCATGATTTGATCGGTATTTGTCGTCACAGGTCTTCCGCCGGCTGGCTTATCCATGGCGTCGTTTTCACCGGCTCTGAATCATCGAAATCATTCCTCCGCGTTTCGAAGTGATAGAGTACCATCCCAGAAAACACCATTAATCTCACGGAACGTTTCTCTAGCGGATTTGCCTTTAACGAAGGAAAACTTTAAAATAGCTCGAATTTCGGCGTTAGTGAACTCCATGTTTACACGTCTATAACTGTTGAACGCAATATCCAAACTAATCATGCATAGCGTTGCTTTGTAGGTTATGTCAAGACCTTTCAAATTATGTATAGTGTTGCCTAGTACGAGCTCTGTAGCGCTTTGTACATAGCCGCGAAATTCAAAAGACAAAAAAGCTGAAGGGAGATATTTGACAACCTTATATAACTAAAAGTAGTACGGGTCATGCGTCTGGAGCACTCAGTATGGGGTTCATCAAGATCGCGTTGAATCCGTTCAAAATAAATTAAATATGTTTGCTCTTAAAGGACTCAACTGAGATACAAATCTTCACCTCCCATCTTATTTCAACAGACTCCTTCTAATTAATCTACCGTGCCTAACCAATCGTAGAAAGATGCTGGGGATCGTTTTTCTACATAACCTTGGTAATGGTAATGTAGACAGCCAGTATCTAACACGCCTTGAATTTAACATTCCAAATAGACGAAATAGAAATTTTAGTCCTCTGTTCCTTTAGTTTTTTTAGATCAACATATGCCAATCATGAGATTTTTAGGGTTTTGTGTTCTGACTACAGAGACCTATACTCCTTTACTTCACTCTGTACGTCCACTTCTACCAAATCCTCAATTTTGACCTACTTTTCAAAGGAACAATCGCACTCCACTTCTTCTTCACAATCCTTTCTCTACTTTATTCTCTCGAATCTATCCCCGCGATCCGAGGCATACGATAAACGGCAGTGCCCCTCGGTCGGTTCCGCGGGAGGTGGGCTTTACGTTATACAGTGGGAGCCGCGCGAAAAAGAAAAGTTGCGACCATCCCGGCTGTGACCCCCGAAATTAGAGTTTATGAACCTATAGATATAATTAATAGTACTCAGTGGAACGTGATTTTAGACGCCGCTGAATATTTGCCCGAATGATAATGACGCTCTGCTCTCAGGTACTTCCTGAATGACGCAGTGCCAAACTATACAAACTGTCAATTTTTTAGGGGAAACTCCTTATTATCCGTTAGCAAACGAAAAGTAGAGACAGTTCCAATGAATTTCCTTCTCGACACGGGCGCGTCTAACAACTTTATCTGACCTCACAAAGACCAAAAGGGTATCAACCCATTCAAGATTCATTCAATTCATGACGCGACCACAATCTCGCAAAAATTTTTCCCTCTCGCTTTATTTTCCAGATACCACCATAATATTGACCTCAGGTCCGAATACCACCAAATTGTCGTTGCGGAACGGGACCGCGAAAAAATTTCCTTCTTGAAAAACGGAGAAAAATATGAATTTAGGCCCCTTCCCTCAGCCTTGGCAAATGCTGCCAGCATCTTCAACAGAACCAGCAAGTTTCATTTCTTTTACGTCGACGACGTAATACTATTCTCAGAAGGTGACAATGCTCAGATTAGGCACGTTAATTGGGTTTTAAAGGCCATTTGCGAAGCAAACATGAGAGTATCGATGAAAAAGTCCTTTTTTTAAGAAAAATGTAAACGGTCTTATGTTCATAGTCACCGTCGATGGCACTACCACCGACCCAGAAAAGCTCAGGGTCATAAAGGAATTTCCGGAACCAAAGTTTAACGCCTCGCGAGCTAATACAGACGCTTCATTAAGGGCTTTGCGTTAATAGCAATAGACAAGACCATAAGTGATACTGTGGGGAAAATCTTGTTAGCCACCACGAGATAGGTATAACAAATCAATCAAATTCAACGATGAGAGCAGTCGATGTGATACAAGAATACACGGAAGACGCAAAAGTATGGATCACTGAATAAATTAGACGTGCCCAAAACTTACTAAGGGCCAGAAAGAATGCAAAAGCCATATAAGGAGACCTAGGGTCCACGGTCCTTATTGAGGGGATACATTTTTTACCTCTCTCACTCAAAAATACAAATAAAAAAAAAAATTTAATTTAATTTTTGTATATTGTAATTTAGACACTAAGAAAGACCAAAAGAAAATATAAATATAAAATTTGATATTGCTAAACTCCCCCTAAATTTGTATGGGGAAATGCAAAGAATGTCTGATGAATTGGATTTTGGATCTAATAAAATAAAATTTTTAGTTCTGAACAATACAATGAGCATGGAAATACAAATCTTAGTCGGAAGCTTTTTAATTTCGGTATCTTTGGATATAATGGGGAGAGTAGAGAACGCAAGCAACAATTAACACCTGAGACCTCGCCCAGAAGATAATATCTGAAGTCCGTTTGGTCATACATTTGTCCTAATTTCTTTTTAAATTTGATTTCATTAGTTTAAAAATAGTTTCTGGACGAATTCTAAACAATTAAAGTTATGTAGATGTGATTAGGAAAGACAACAAAAACCTACCCCACGCCGAAGAGCTCAGGCACTAGAGGATTCCGTCCACTACCCTTTCCAGAAACGAATGGCCAAGTAACAGAAGTCCATAAACCCTAGTCCATATACTTCTCTACTTCCAAAACGATTTTCGTGATGGCTTTACTGATTCTACCGTTTTCCAACTTTACCCTATAAAGTTTTCTTATGGAAGGTCACTTAACCTTACAAATGTAATCTCCTCTGCCACAATAAAAAGTTCGCCTCCCTTGTCTACTCCTGAGGACTCACGCCATCCAACACTGTCAGTTTCGCTGATTATCGACTCTCCTCAAGACTCCACCAGTAGCAGGGCACAGTATTGGCAGTGGTGTTTTAAAAGAACTGGCTATTATGCCCGATCATTTGTTAAATATTGACTGGAATATTAATTTTTAGTAATATTGAAACTGCTACAGACTCTTTTGACGATATGATTCAAAACGCTTTAAACAAATTGGTCCCCAAAACATTCCCACCATCAAACCGCCCTGGTTAAATAAGCATCTCTCTCGCCTTGACATAAAACAAAGAGGTTACAAAAAGTCTTTAAGCCTTGGTTCCTTGTTACACATTTCAAATTATTTACATTTTCGTAACTTTTGACCTTAACAATCAACTATATAATAATATCTCCAAAAGAACATTTTCTTATAACTTTGGATAGGTAATTACCATACGCAGTGCATGTTTGTTGTTTTATCTTGATATCACACCCCGCTCTCCGGCAAACCGTAAAAAACTGCCATGTCCACAATTATTAACCTAATGCTATGCAATTCGGCATATGCGTTGGTGCTTATAAAAGCTATCTAATTTTTGGATTTGAACCAAATCAGATACGAAACACGGAAGTTGTGCCACATGCAAAATCTATGCCAAGGGAAGCAGAAGCGCAGCAAAACACGCATTGCGCGCTTAATTGTTGTGGTAATCTTTTATAATGGAATATTGTTTCATTTATTTATTTATTGATACTACATAAATTGTAGGCATGTCTAAGGGTACAGGGTATTTTGCAGTCGGGAAACTCGACTGCTGCTTCCTTACTTGTCCTCTGATGTGGAGTCCTTTTTTATCATAAACGTACGTTTAATAATTTCATCTCTGTAAAAGCGAATAAAATTAGATGAATGTTCCTCTATTAATCGTTGGTAAGAAGAGTTAGACGATCCTTTTATCAGCGGCACTATATATATTACCCTAGTTTGTCCGACCGTCGAATAAAGATCTTGCGCTTGGAGTCCACAATACTCTATACAAAAAATTTTATTGACTCTGTGTCACAGCTGTTCCTATTGCTAGCTTAAATTGTTAAACCTACTTCCCCTGAAGAAACGCCAAATCTGTCCTGGTCTAGTTAGTCAAAATACCATTTTGACCAACTAGTTTTTGCCGTCTCTTATAAAATAACTAGGTCCTTGCCACCTCTATGATTACCTATCCGCAGATCCAATCATTCTGAACATGATCCTTTTCGTAGGTATATGTAAAAACTAGAAGCACTTATCCCATTTATTATCCCCCAAAACCCTTCCATATTGTAAGAAAATCTAAAATTTTTTAGTTCTTCTAAGAATAGTTGCCTATTATATATATAGTATATAGCTGCTCATATTTAAATTTAACTAATTAAAATATAAAATGGATATATTTATATTAAGATTTAAGGAAATGTTACATACCGTACTAGATGCGACTGTCCACACAATAAGATCAAAACTAAACTATAGTATTCAATGATCAAAGCACTGATGTTCATTTTTAAAAGTTCCTTTTTTATGTTTTAATTAAAAGCAGTTGAAACTTTTTCCGTGTAATTTCCTCTTCAAGCTTAGCAACAATAGATCATTTAGCGTTGAATTAAAGAAACAATGAAATGAAACAAGAATAAATGTTAGTACACAAGCCCATAGCATTTCTAATATTATTTTAAACAGTTAAATAAAATCCAATGTACACGTGTATGTAAGTTGCAACGCCAAGTTAACATATTGGACGGTGAACCGACATACTTCATTGCAAAAGTACCGACCATTATGTCTACAATATTTTATGTAGAGCGCAGCCATCTCTTCCTCAAGTCCTCAGTCTTGTGTTCAACACAAAAATACAAGGCCAAGCCAGAACAATACTTAACGTGAACACACCAGAATCCTTTTACCAATGTAAGAAAACCTGAGACATCATTATCGCCCTAGACTAAACCAAGTGGGACTAACAAGGAATATCAACAACTTGAGCGTCAATAGCATCAGAGATCTGGATATAAAAGTAAGATGTATTGCAAAAGAAATAACTGATTTAGCGATATTCGAAAACAACGAAAACCTTGTCAATACTTTAATGTCTTTACTAATACAAAGAGTTAAGGAGTTGGTGGCAGGGTCAATGGCAGTCTCGCTAATACCACCAACGAGAGTACAATCAATTATGAAACAGATAGAAAAATACATAGGATTGAATTTTTTTTAATTTAAGCCAAAAACTATTAATCGGATGAAACATGGAAAACAATAATCTAAATAATAATACTTAACACAATAACGGAAACAAACAACAGACAGTTACAAGAAATAACTACAGCGACAATAACAGACAACGAAGCCAGAATTCAAGACAAACTAATACTAGTCAACGAAATCAAAATTACAACAACCAGCAACAGAACAAGGGATATTCCAATAATTACCAACAGCCTCGAACCAAAAAAAAACAGGAACCAAAGTCAAAATATAAGAAATGACAACCCCCACAAGCCACGAGTGTGAACTTGTCAAAAGAAAATAATGAAGAAGCGAAGGTGGACCTCAACCCTTCTTTTACCCAGTAGCCTCGGACGAATATAAAATATATATAGGAGGAACTATAAAGGCCGCAGATTTTTATTTCTAGTAAATACAGAATCCACAGGCACATGTAAACACAGGCAGGGTAGAAGAAAATCTTTATAAAAAAAATAAGCGAGTATCCAAAAATTTGAAACCAACAGCTTCGTGGTAATAACAGAAGCACCAGGTGAACTTCAATATCCAAAAAAATGTACGTTTAAGATGGGTGGCTCTGCCCCTAGCCAAATCTTATGGTCCTATCGGGCATAGACTTCGTCAAAAAAAACCTAAAAAGTATAACATAGAGAAAAAACATAAAAGGTGGTAAATAATGGTAAAATTCCATTCTTGTCTAAAGCCCCAGATGTGGGCCTTTAGAAATTTAAAAAATTATTCTATAAAGAAAAACACGGGATAGCAAGAAAAAGCAAAAGTAAGTACAGTTCACATATAGTTTGGTACCAAAAAAATGTACAAATCAGGAGTACAAAAATACAGACTCTGTGTAAACTTCTATCTCTTGAATCATGTAACAATCCCTAACAAATATCCACTACCATTGATAATATTGGATAAGCTTGGTAGGGCCCAATATTTTAATAAAATTTTCTTAGCACAAGGCTATCATCAGATTTTGATTGCTAAAGAGGATATAGAAAAGACTGCATTCGTTTCACCAATGGGACTATTTAAATACGTTAGAATGTCAATCGGATTAAGAAACGTACCATAAACATTTCAGAGATTAATGGACGATATACTGAGGGACTACATAAACAAAATCTGTGTAGTGTACGTTGTGATATATTGATTTTTTCAATAACTTTAAGTAAGCATAAAAATGCTTTAGAGTAGATATTTAGAAAGCTCGAGGAGAAAAATTTAAAAATACAGGTAAGCAAATGTTCATTTATGAAACAAGATACTTAATTTTTGCAACATGTTCTTACAAAAGAAGGCATAAAGCCAAACCCGAGAAAAATACAAGATTCTCGAGCCATACCTTTACCAAGAACAGAAAAACAATTCAAGGGATTCTTGGGCATGAGTGGCTTCTATAGAAAATTCATTACAAACTACTCGAAATTTGCTTACCTAATGATTAAATAATTAAAAAAAGAAATCCAATTAACCGAAACGATCCAGAATATTTTGATTGATTTGAAAACCTTAAAGCTTTGTTGAGTTCACACCCAGTGCTAAAGTTGCCAGAATTTGACACACGATTCAGTGGGACAACAGATGCCAGTAATTTTTCCATCAGGGAAGTTTTGTCACAGCAGCGCCAACCAATGGCGTTTGTATTAACTACTTTAAATAAACGAAAAATTTTACAGTGCAGGAGTTCCTGGCCGTTGATTTTGCAGTGTACTTCTTTCGGCACTATTTGTTTGGTTCACGATTCCAAATACTAACAAACCATCAGCCGATAAGCTATTTAAGCAGAAAATATAAAAAAACAAGTGAGAAAAGTTATCTTCGGTTTACCGAAGATGGTATACCCTTGCAAACAAAAAAGTTTTCCATACACAGACTTGTTTTCATATCGGTCGTTTGTATGGCAGCTATGAATATAGTGGTCCGAACTTTCACAAATCGTGTATGGCTATGTCAAGTAAATTAATGTTGAATTTTGTTGCAATTGCTTGGAAAACAAAAAAGTTTTCCATAAAAAGACTTGTTTTCATATCGGTTGTTTGTATGGCAGCTATGTGATATAGTGGTCCGATCCGGACCAAACTTTAAAAAATCATGTACGGCTATGTCAAATGAATAGATTTTTAATACGGTTGCGATAGCTTGGAGAACAAAAAAGTTTTCCATAAAAAGACTTGTTTTCATATCGGTTGTTTGTATGGCAGCTATATGATATAGTGGTCCGATCCGCTTCCTTTAATGCGTAACACATTTCTGGACAAAATTATAATACTCTTTTCAAGGGTATAAAATGATATTAAAGACAAACACAAAAGATGGATTTTGAAACTCCATGAGTTTGACTGCGATATTTAATATTTGAAGGGAAAAGACAATAAAATCGTAGACTTTCTGAGTGGCAAGCGGTCGTGTTCTTTCGTGCGCTTCTCGATTAATTATATATTGCATTGTGTAAAACAAAGCGGTGTTTGTATAAGATAATAATTATTTAAATCAAATACTTAGCTCGATTCCTTTCGCATTCGCGTCTGCACGGTACCATATTTGGTAAGGTTTCAATTTTACTTTATTTATCCAAGTAAGGTACTGTGCCCCACTTCTATTCCATATTTTCTTTATTTTCTGCTCTTTCTTTCATTCCCTCTCCCTTCTATCCAGCTCTTGTTTATCAAGTACAGTGGTTTAAGGCTACTAGATTGTGTAAAAATAATTATTTAGTGTCAATATATTTTTATATATTTTAAATTTCTTGTTTTTTATCATAAAAATTTTTTCATAATGGAATTTTATAGTATCTACGCTATAAAACCGTGCAATAAGCCGATTTCCGCGTCCCAGCCTAGCATCCCCTGTTGGCTATGTAAAAACGTAGTACATACTAAATGTGCCGGTTTCCCCGCCTCAGTTTCGGATGCAATTTCAAGACATGCTGGTTTACATTTTTCATGCAGTGGATGTCGCGCGGTTCAAAAGAAATGCGGACGTTCATGCGACAAACTTCAAAGAGTTTCTCGGTGGTTTCTGTAAAATCAACGACCAACTCTCTGCTCTTAATTCTCAATTTAGCAGCTGTTAAATGTATCTCCAAAACGTAAAAAAACCGCTATTAGGGACTCCGTATACACTGAAATCACTTTTCAGCCGGATCAGCCGACGACCATGCAGCCAGCATTGCCTTTGCCAGCACTTAGCTACCCGATAAGATAAATAACCAAACTTACCATAAAGTAAACACAGCTTCCGCTTGGAGACCAAGCCATGATCAACTTATTGCGCTTCAATCAAACTGCATCAGTCAGCAAATTTTAATTCCACAATGCAGTGAAATAATATCAGCATAAAGCTTTTATTCAAAACATAATTGAATGTTCAAGAAGTTTCGAAAGAAAAGCTTCTGGCCTATTCTAAACATAATTGAAAGCTCAAGAAGTTTCTAAGGAAAAGCTTCTGGCCGAGGTTGATTGGATTAGAATTAAGAATTATAAGATCAGTCTGATTCAAGATCGAGAACGGTTTCCAATTAGGGATAAGTAAAAAATAAGTGTCTTGTAATAGTGTGTTAAGTAAAAGTGTATCACCAAAAAATATTAAATTATATTATATTAACATAAAAATTATTTTTTTAAATAATTAACAATAAGAATTTTAATTGGCGCCCAACGTGGGCGGTGTATGATGCTTCAAAAGTTCTAAATAAATATTAACGATTATAAGTTAAATATAAAACGAAACTCGCGCGGCCAACAACTCATATTATTAGTGGAAATATCAAAACATCCACATTAATCCAACGACATCTAACTACTGTGACAGTGATAGTGGAAAAACTTAATTGAAAATTTGGTTAATGCAATAATCCAATTAAGAATTTAATATTTAAAAAGATGGACTGAATACTTAATACAAATTACAAGAACACAAGAATAATAAAAATCAGACTCAACAACAAACAGAATTAAAACCAAACCAAAACTATAACCAAAATATTAACAAAATAAAAAAATTAACACCAAGAAGGAAGAAAGAGCTGAGGGCAATCCCTCGCCACAGCTAAATACAAAAAATATAAGGAAGATACAAATAGAAAGTAATCAGAACAACTAAACGGAAGGAAGACTCCAACGGAAAGTATCGTGATCAGAAAATAATATTAAGTCTTTAAAAGAAATTAGTAAAATAGGAGCAAGATACAGGGAATACTATAAAGCTTAAAATTAAACATTACAAAATTAATTTTAACAATTAATCAAAGGAAACAATCTTGAAAATTTAATAAATAATTTTGAAGATTTAAATTTAACAATGGCAACCGGAGGTTTAGCACCAACCTTTTCTGCGGGCGGGATATCCAGCGCCACCAATCTGACAATGGATATTAGTTAACCGATTAATAAATGTACAATTGGGTGAACTGACCAGAAAAATCTAAGGGATAGAAGGGCAGTTAAACGCTAGCAGAAATGAAGTCGAAGATTATAAAATCCACATAATTGACCCAACTATAAAATGCGAAACTACCCTAGGGGTAGTTAAATCTTTAACAAAGTTCACAGGTGAAATAACTCAATATGTAGGCTGGAGAGAAGCGGCAGAAACTGCCATGAGTCTATATAAAATTCATAGTGAACCATATTTTATCGCTTTAATAATTCTACGTAATAAAATCATGGGAGCAGCACATGATGCTCTAACTAACCATTGTAGGGGTACTATAAGCCCTCTGATTTAAATAAACAGGAACGCAGGATTTAGCCTCTTAAGTTTATTCGGTACTTTGCATTTCCAACTTTAGCAATCGACTGACTCCCTCTCCGTTAACGATCTGCCTCTATGCTTGTTGCTACAGAGCCGATGTTGCGAAACAGAGAGAATGCCACCCGAAAGCGAACCATGACTTAATGTTTATACACTTGATGTTTATATACTATGTTGCTATACTAAACTTATGTACCTCTAGCCTACTACAATTCGACCATCCTGACATTTAAGATCACCTGATCTTGTCGAGATTTTCTAACTTATACTTATTACATTGTTCTTAGTCGCTATTTGCTTAAAATATTTTTTTTTTATTTTTCTTATCTTTAATTATACAAATTTATTTTCTACTCCCTATCCAATGTTTAATATTTTGACTACTCCAGACACCTTGATATGGATTTCGCGCCAACTGAAAACCTTCAACATCTTTAATTACAAACCTATCATTTTTCAATACCTTCTCTATTACATATGGACCCTTATGTTTAGGTATTAGCTTTCTAGCAACTCCTCCTGTACTATCGAAATTCTTAACCATAATGTAATCTCCTACTTTGTACTGCGTACTTTCTTTTTTCTTATTATTATATCTTTTTTCATTATACCTCTGTGCTTTTAATTGCGATTCCGATCCTTTTCTTCTAATTTCTTTCAGGTCTCTAATTTCACTAACATTATCTAACTCTTCTAATTTTTGTCTTAATTCATCAACAACTTTTCCCTTTTGTTCAATTCCAAACAACATCTTGCTGGGAGATTCCGCTACACTTCTTTGTTTGGTATTATTCAGAGAAAATTCTACGTCTTCAATAACTGCATCCCAATGCAATCCCTTTTCAATGTCTGTTAATTTAGCTATCATAGGCCCTACTATTCTATTGACTCTTTCTACCTGTCCATTGGCCTGGGGTGAACCTGTCGCTATCTTTATGTGTTTAATATTATACTCTTCCATACATTTTGCAAAATCTTCGGATGTAAAACAGGTCCCCCTATCTGATACTATAACTTTCGGCCTGCTATATGATCTAAAATAATCCTTTAAAGCTAGAATTACTTCCTTTGTGTTCGTTGTTTTTGTTGCGTATAACCTAACATATTTAGTGAATCCATCTATTATTACAAACAGATGTTTTTTTATTCTACCATTATCTACCGGTCCATAATGATCAATATGTATTATCTCAAACGGCACGTTTCCCTTTGGGATGCTATGCAGCATTCCTTCTTCTTTTCCCGACTTCGGTGAAAATGCCACACATCTCAAACAATTTCCTATATGCCTAACAACTTTTTCCTTCATATTCGAAAACCAATAAGTCTTAACAATAGCATCTATAACCTTATCTCTCCCTAAGTGACCTAATTCATTGTGATATTTATATAAAATTTTTTCTTCCATTTCTTCTGGTACACAAAACAACAATCTTCCACCATTTGCCTTCCTATAAAGTACACCATTTCTCATTTCAAAAATTTTATCTTCCGTTTTCTCTAACTTTTTCCTAATATCTTTCAACTTTTCATCTTTTGCTTGACAAATAATTAAATTATCTTCAAAACTATTAGTTTCTATCACTAATATGTTCGTATTTCTGCTCAATGCATCCACATGCTGCATATGCTTTCCTGCTTTATGAACTAACTCAAAATCGTACTCTAATAGTTCTAATGCCCACCTTGCAATCCTAGGATTTAATTCCACTCTATTTAACGTTAGAGTTAATGCGTTGCAATCCGTAACAATTTTAAATCTCTTTCCCTGTACATAGATTCTAAATCTTCTTAATGCATACAGGATAGCCAATGTTTCAAGTTCAAAACTATGATATTTGGCCTCATCCTTTGTTGTGGCTTTCGAGTAATAAAATATAGGGTGCCATTTCATATCCTCTTTCTTTTGCAATAACACTGCACCAAAGCCTTGTGCACTTGCATCTGTATGTAACTCTATTTCATCCTTATAACAATATAACCCTAACACTGGAGCTTCCACTAACTTTTTCTTAAGTGTCTCAAAACATTCTAACTCTATTTCTTCAAACGAAAATTCTTTGTCTTTCTTCAATAAGTCATATAAAGGTTTTGCAATCGTTGAAAAACCCTTAATGAATCTTCTAAAATATGAACACAATCCTAAAAAGCTTCTGACATCATGCACCTTATCTGGTATTGGAAAATCTCTAATTGCTTCTATTCCCTTGTCATTGGCCTGTATTCCCTTACTTGTTATTAAAAATCCTAAATATTGTACACTCGATTGCAGAAACTCACATTTATCCATTCTCAGCTCTAATTTGTTCCTCGTCAACCTGTCAAAAACTTCCCTAAGTACTTCCATATGTTCCTTAATTCCTTCGCTAGCTATCATAATGTCATCCATATATACAATAACTTTACCCTGCCTTATCATATCCTCGAAAATTCTATTAATAAATCTCTGAAAGACCGCCGGTGCATTTTTCAGCCCCATTGGCATCCTTAAAAATTCAAACTGTCCTAAAGGCGTCATAAAAGATGTATATTTCATGGATTCCTTATTAACAAAAACATGAAAGTAGCCATGTTTAAGATCTAACTTCGAGAATATCGTTTTATTTACTAATCTATCCAACAGATCATCAATCAATGGTAAAGGATAATTATCTTTGACCATTATTTTGTTAAGTTTTCTGTAATCAACACATAATCTTAGGTCTCCTGTTTTCTTTTTCACTAACACTATCGGAGATGCATACTCTGAATCACTCGGTTTAATAATTCCGTTTTTTAGATACTCATCTAAGATAATCTGCAGCTTTTCTTTTTCAGTATATGCTAATCTTCTAGGAGAACAACTAAACGGTTTCGGGTCATTTAATCTTAATTGTATTTCACACCGAATCTCCGGTTCATTCGGTCTTTCTTTATTAACATAACAGTTTTCTACCAACTCAATAAATTGACATTTCATATTATGATCCACCTGATCACCTATTTTGTAATCAATTGAGTCATCTATTACATTAATTTCAAGCAATTCCCTCTCCGCTGTGCTTATTTCAGCATTGACAGCTTTCTCTAATTTATTTTTAACCTTGTCACTAATCACTTGACTTTTACTACTACCTTGACTAACACTATCGCTAACTGTTTTACTCTTGTTGTACATATTTGTTTCTTCTAACATTTTATCGCTTTTCTTGTTACATCGATTGTCAATTTTATCCACTGTAATCATTTTCAAGGTGTCCAGATTCAAGCATAAGTTGCATGCTTCCATAAAGTCTCTTCCCAATACTACATCATGACTCATAGACTCGTTTGCCACTATTATTAAATTAAAATGTATTTTATTCACATTTTTCATAATGTAACACAATATTTTTCCATATGTTTTCAAGTAACTTTTGTTTAATCCGTAAAATGAACTTAAAACTGGTACTTCAATAACATCTTTAGGTACTTTACTAATTTTTATGAACGAAATGGGGCTTCCCGTGTCTATGAGGCATGGAGTAATAAATTTTGATTTAGAATTGTTCATAAAATTAATTTCAAAATATCTTACATAATTGTTTTCATCCCCATTCTTGTTTTTCAGGCACTTTGCTGCAAAGTGCCCCATCTCACCACAGGCATAGCATGACCCTTTTTCGCGCTTTGGCTTCCTGCACTCTTTGGCCCAGTGTCCCTTCGAATTGCAATTGAAACAACGCAAGAGTGTGCTGCCATTATTGTTCACCGATGCCACCTTCTTGTCTGTTTCAATCATTTTCGGTAGTTTCACTTCCGCAAATGCCCGCTTTAAGTGCTGGATATCTTCAAAGCATTGGATACGGGCTTGGTTACGTAGCATTTGATTCGGAATACCTTCAATGAGGAGCGCCACTAATTCTTCATCATCCATTTTTATTCCATGTGCAAGCATCACCTTATCGTCTACATAAGCCACAAAGCTTTCGCCAGCTGTCCATTTTCGTTCCTCAAATTTTCGCCTTGTTTCTAACTTCGACTTCCTCTCACCAAACATTGATATAAGCTCAGCCGCCAACTGCTCTGTTGGTAGCAATACACGTTCTGGATCTGCATGCAACCACATGCATGCTTTTCCTTTTATCTTACTGATGATCAACATCTTTATATATGGTTCATGTATTCCATAAACGCTGGCTATATTTTTCACTTGTAGGATCCATTTGCGTGCACATGTATCTCCCGAAAATTCATTCACTGCATCGGTTGCCATACGCAATAATAAATCCATATTTTGCCGAGCTTGTCCCACTGTATTTCGTTTGTTCCCGCCAAATTCTTTGTTGCTTTTCTCACCGCTGCCATCTTCGTCGCCGTCTTCGTTGCCGCAAACTTCGTTTTCGTCGCTATTCCCGTCGCCGCTGTTTTTGTTGCGGGCGCCGTCTGCACTGTTGTAACTGCGTACCCCGCTTCTGTCGTCATGTTCGCCGTTACTTTTGTTGTTGCGCACAGTGCTCTTCTCATCGCCGTCTTCGTTGTTACCTCCAGCTTCGCCGTTACTTTCGTCCTCTTTATGCTCTCCGTCTTTTGCGTTATTTCTTTTTCCTTTTTGAACATTATTATTGCTGCTTCCGTAGAAATCTTCTTCCTCGCTTTTTAATAATAATTTCAATTGATTTCGCTTTTCGTTTGTTAAATTATTCAAACGCAAAATCAATTCTCTTTTTGTTCCCGTGGTCGGTTCTTTTAATTCACTCAACCACCCTTTTAACTGCTCCGTCGATGCATTGCTTATATTCATTTTTTTTTCTTTGGCTCGTGATCGGCCCACTTCTGATATTGTAGGGGTACTATAAGCCCTCTGATTTAAATAAACAGGAACGCAGGATTTAGCCTCTTAAGTTTATTCGGTACTTTGCATTTCCAACTTTAGCAATCGACTGACTCCCTCTCCGTTAACGATCTGCCTCTATGCTTGTTGCTACAGAGCCGATGTTGCGAAACAGAGAGAATGCCACCCGAAAGCGAACCATGACTTAATGTTTATACACTTGATGTTTATATACTATGTTGCTATACTAAACTTATGTACCTCTAGCCTACTACACCATGGTACAGTTTTAAACTTTCAAGCAATTCTTTTCGGATTCGATTTTATTTATAACGATAACCAAATTATAACCAATCCATATTCTCGAATCAGAATTAAGCATCCTAAGACAGGGACGCTTAAGCATTACAGAATTCTATTACGAAGTAAACAAGAAAATGACATTACTCATAAATAAAACTATAATGAATATGGAAGAGAGAGCGAAATAACCAAGGAAACGAATAAAACAATTAGGAGCACCGCTCTTAGAATTTTTATTTCTGGATTGAACTGTTCAAGCATGGTGAACCAGCTCAAACCACTTCTAAGGCTGATATCCACCAAAAGAAGGTTATGCTGTCTGTTTGGTGGGATTGGAAGGGTGTCGTATATTTTGAGCTGCTTCTTAGGAACCAAACGATTAATTCGGATGTTTACTGTCAACAATTGGACAAATTGAATACAGCCATCAAGGAGAAGCGACCAGAATTGGTCAATCGTAAAGGTGTCATATTCCACCAGGACAACGCTAGACCGCACACATCTTTGGTCACTCGCCAAAAACTGAGTGAGCTTGGCTGGGAACTTTTGATGCATCCACCATATAGCCCTGACCTTGCACCATCAGACTACCATTTATTTCGATCTTTGCAGAACTCCTTAAATGGTAAAACTTTCGGCAATGATGAGGCTATAAAATCGCACTTGGTTCAGTTTTTTGCAGATAAAGGCCAGAAGTTCTATGACCGTGGAATACTAAATTTGCCAGGAAGATGGCAAAAGGTTATCGAACAAAATGGCAATTATATATTTGATGAAAGTTCATTCTAAGTTTTATTAAAAATGCATTTACTTTCTTTTAAAAAATCCGCAATTACTTTTTGGGCAACCCAATACAAAAAAAACAACTAAAAATATTAGTTGACACAGAAGCCTCATCTTGCTATATCAAAAAGGGAATTTATGAAAATAAAAAAGAATTGCCAACCTACAAGAGAGTATCTACAGTTCATGGACACTCAATTATGAAATATTACCATATATTGACAATATTTGAATCAAAACTGTAATAGCGCTTGTCGCTCCAAATAAGTCTGAGCTACACCTAAAAGTAGGCAACCGTAGGAAGCAGTACGTTGGCTTTAGTTTTAGTAATAAACTGCGACGATTTGAAAAAGTAGCAAGTTAAAATAGCCGCAACATAAATATATAAAACTAAAAAAAAAAACACCTTGCCCCTGGTTGTTTTAGCGAAACGGGAAATAAAAAAAGGGAAATTTAATGACATTTTAGTTGGTATTGATAAAGAATCGTATCATTGCCAACAGAGTAGGGGTGAATGGCTTTCCCGTGGAAAGATGACTAGGCAAAATTACCGCATCATTTTAGGCTTGTGGGAAAAAGGCGCCAAAAAGGTTTCCTGGATAGGCCAAGCCTTGGCTCTGCTTATTAGCCACTCAATCCTTAAACCGGACAGATCATTCTACAAAGAAAAAAAATACGAGCAAGCCTGAAGTACCTTCATACATACTGTTACTATATATATTTTCATATAGGTATATAGATCAGCGCAAGTTCCTGAGTTTGCAAGGTTGTCTTGCAAACAGCTGTTTTCTGCAAGATTTTGCATTACACCGCTCTCCGCTTCAAGCAACAATACCCAGTTGTTTCGAGAGATGCGGAGCGAGAAGAAGCCCAGCTGGCCCGGGCTGTAGGAGAATCCTATTTTTTTTGGTGTGGAGCTAAGCTGACTAAGATCTTTAACCTCCAAGGCTGATGGAAGTAAAAGTGGAGCTAAGCTGGCTAAGATCTTTGACCGCCAAGGTTGATGGAAGTTTAATTTGAATGCAGGGACTTGCTAAAAACTTGCTTGTACTAAAAAAAGAAAAAAGAGATGTCGGTAGCATAGGTAGAAAGTGTGTAAAGTGTACAGTGCAAGGCAACGGAAAGAGAAGCGACCTTTGCTACCCGCTATCGATGCAATTCCCAGCTGCCAAATTCTTATATTTTTTGTTATTTTAATTATGTTTTACAGGGTCCGGCACTCGAAGTGTAACCAATTAAAAAATCCGTAAATTCAGTTTGGAAAATTACTTTTACTCGATTCAAAGTAAAAAATGTGTTAAAATAATACAAAATTCAGAAACAATTTACTTTTGCTCGATATGATCACCTTTTGCCTTGACTATGGCCTTCAGACGCTCCAAGGAGTTGCTTCGCTTGGCCGAAAGTGGTCAATTTCCGAACATTGTGTTTTCTGACGAGACAATTGAGCAATTCGTAAACTCTCAAAACGATAGGGTTTACTTCACCGACCGTTCAGAGAAGAATTTAAGTCATCGATTGGCCATCAGGAGGCAGAACCCGCCCCTCTCCAATCGTTTTTTTCGAACCTGGCGTCAAGATAAATGCGCAATATTATCGGGAAAATATTCTGGAGGTTGCTCTGAAGCCATGGGCAGACAAACATTTCGGTGGCAGACCATGGACATTTCAACAGGACTCGAGTGAACCAAGAATGGCTGAAAAACAACGTCCCGATGGACCCATTGTCCAACCGTTGCTGAGGCAGCACTTCTCTTTCACAGCTTCTTCGCCGAAAGCGCTTACGTCGATGGACAGCGGCAAACGGGGTAAGTGACTAGGCGATATTTCTATTACAAACTTACACCGAGCAGTTATTTTTATTCTCGCCTGAGCTCTCGTATGAGTAGGACGTGTTTGTTTCTCTGGTTCACCTTTTTTCTTGTACCACTTCAACAAAGACTCACTCTGAGTTATATGGAAAAGTCCACATTTGTGGCAATATTCTAATTAATCTGCGAGTGCAGAAAGTGCGAACTAAGTGATTTAGTTGTCTGTGCCATTCAAATCAAATAATCATCTATATTTTGTCGCCGCGCCTGCTATCTGGTAGCCCGCGTGGCGATCAGCTGCTAAAGCTTAAGCTTTAAGCTTGATTAACCGTCACCTCACCTCACCTCACCTCACCTCACCTCACCTCACCTCACCCTCACCTCACCTCACCTCACCTCACCTCACCTCACCTCACCTCACCTCACCTCACCTCACCTCACCTCACCTCACCTCACCTCACCTCACCTCACCTCACCTCACCTCACCTCACCTCACCTCACCTCACCTCACCTCACCCTCCTCACCTCACCTCCACCTCACCTCACCTCACCTCACCTCACCTCACCTCACCTCACCTCACCTCACCTCACCTCACCTCACCTCACCTCACCTCACCTCACCTCACCTCACCTCACCTCACCTCACCTCACCTCACCTCACCTCACCTCACCTCACCTCACCTCACCTCACCTCACCTCACCTCACCTCACCTCACCTCACCTCACCTCACCTCACCTCACCTCACCTCACCCTCACCTCACCTCACCTCACCTCACCTCCTCCACCTCACCTCACCTCACCTCACCTCACCTCACCTCACCTCACCTCACCTCACCTCACCTCACCTCACCTCACCTCTCACCTCACCTCACCTCACCTCACCTCACCTCACCTCACCTCACCTCACCCTCCACCTCACCTCACCTCACCTCCACCTCACCTCACCTCACCTCACCTCACCACCTCACCTCACCTCACCTCACCTCACCTCACCTCACCTCACCTCACCTCACCTCACCTCACCTCACCTCACCTCACCTCACCTCACCTCACCTCACCTCACCTCACCTCACCTCACCTCACCTCACCTCACCTCACCTCACCTCACCTCACCTCACCTCACCTCACCTCAACCCACCTCACCTCACCTTACCTCACCTCACCTTACCTCAAGATGTTTCCTATAAAAGAGCCGGGTCAGCTCTTTCCCCCAAAATAACCCATAAAAAGGCAGTCCCTCATCAGGAGGACAATGTCCGCAAAAATCGTTTCCAGGATTAAACAGACATCGAAGACATGGAACCCTCTACCACGCAAGCAGCGATCAGTCGTGCCGAAAAGAAGCGTAGAACCAATCAACAGCCCGCAAATACTGGTAAGCCTGTTCCCGGCGCTCCCTCACTAACTCGCCGTCAATCAAAAGTTCCAAGAATCACAGTCTCCGGCGTGGTTAACTTTCCGGAATTTGCCAAAGAACTGGACACCCTCATTGGACCCACATTCACAATAAAAACCTTAAATTCAAGTGATTGTGCTATTCAGTGCAACTCATCTGACGACTACAGGATTGTGGGCCGTTACTTCCGCGACAAGGGTACACTCATTCACCACCACTACCATTGCATTGTCATGCGCAACATTCATCACGGTGTTCCGTCGGAAGAAATTACCGAATGCCTTCTGAAAGAAGGTCACCATGTCCTCCGCATCTACACACCTCTTAACAAAATCACGAAACTCCCACTGAACATGAGGTTCATTGACTTTAAAAAAGACGAGAGTAACTACCTCGTAAAAAACATCTCTGCTGTCTGCAGACACAAAATTTGCTGGGAGAAGCCGCGTAAGCAAACCGAGCCTGTCCAATGCATTAGGTGCCAGGAATACGGGCACACCACGGCATACTGCACTTGCAGGCAGCGCGGAAGGAACCATCCAACTTCCGAATGCAATCTCGGACCGGACGATCCTAAATGCTGCTATCACTGTGGCAACTCTCACGCAGCCAACTTTAAAGGTTGCAAAAAATATTTACAAATCAACTTTAAAAATAAGCAGCAGCAGAAAATCATTCCATCGCCTCTACCAAGTACTATCCCTTCCTTTGGCAAGCAAACTTACGCGAGCGTAGCAAGCGTTAAAAATACGGTCACTCAAATAGGACAGCCCAAAATACCACCAGTTACACATCTTCATGTTGTCAGAGACGCACTTCAACACACGATCCCGCTTTAGAATTCCCGGCTTCACCCTACACTCTGCCAACCACCCGGATGGCAGGCTGCACGGAGGAGCGGCAATTTTTATAAGATCCACAATCTCCCATCAACCCTCCTTTACACTGTCGGAAGAACACCTACAAGCAGTCGGCATTAAACTATCTGCAAGCAGAGATTCTTTCGATGTTCCCTCGGTCTATTGCCCCCTGCCTACAGGTGGGCGGAGACAGACTTTCTGCCACTTTTCTCCCAACTCGGCAGGAAAATTTCTTGCTGCAGGGGACTGGAACGCCAAACATAGGTGGTGGGGCAACCACAGAATGTGTGCCAGAGGCAGAGCTTTGTCTTATGCTCTAGCAGACGAGGGCATTGACATTGTAGCTACAGGCGAAGCTAGATGCTACCCCTATCGGGTGAGAGCCTCTCCCAGCGCCATAGACTTTGGCATAACAAAAGGCTTCAGACAGCAACAAATCCAGGTGAGAGCTCTCACGGAGCTTTCATCTGACCATCTCCCGCTTCTCTTTGAACTGGACGAGGAGGCCCAATACTTTCAGGACCCCTAGAACACTGCCCCCACATGCAAACGTTGCTCCATTTAAAGCTCACTTTGAGGATAATGTCGAGCTCAATGCGCTCATCACCACTTGCGACGAGCTGAATGCTTATGTCGACTGCTTCACTGCTACTGTCATTGAGGCAGGACGACAGGCTACTCCTTCACCACGCCAAGTAAGAACGAAAACTGTTAGTAGACCAATACTAAATCCGGGGGCAAGAGCTCTTCTGAACCTCAAAAGACACCTCAGGAGGCGTTTAATAGCCACAGGAGATCCTGCAACTAAGCAGTCCGTCTCTAGTGTCACAAACAGACTGCCTCGGATGCTTGCCAAAAACCGCCAGGAAAACTTCAACAGCCTTCTTGAGGGAGCCGGCCTTGACAATAGCAGCGACTTCTCAGTATTGAAGCTAACGAGAGGAATAAAGAGGCAGCCGCTCTGCCCATCGCCCGTTTTGGGACACAGTGGCCTGTGGCTGAAAACAGATTGTGACAAAACGAACGCATTTGCAGAGCACTTGTTTTATACTTTCACCCCCTTCTGTTTGACGGACGACTCCCACCGAGAAGAAGTCGTTAGCTTTTTGGATGTGCCTTCTCAACCAACCCATCCCATAAAACATACCACGCTCCAAGAAGTCACTATGCAGTTAGAGGGCCTCCAACTGAAGAAGACACCTGGACACGATGGTATTGACAACCGTGCAGCCAAATACCTTCCTCATAAAGGAGTTATTAGATAAAATTTATAATGCTATGCTTAGATTAGGGCATTTCGTTATGATCGTTATGATACCCAAATCCGGCAAACCTCCAACGCAGATAGACTCCTACCGCCCAATAAGTCTGCTTCCAACCTTTTCTAAGGTCTTCGAACGAATTCTGACGGTTTGGCTTCAGGAACAAGTCCACCGCCAAGTCAATCGCGTAACGCACGCCCTTGAGTCCAATCTCTACACGGTGGCAGTCTTCCTCGATGTCAAGCAAGCTTTTGATAAGGTATGGCACGAGGGACTCCAATATAAAATCAAGGCTCTTCTTCCAGGACCCTAATATACTTCTTCAATGCTCTTCTTCCTGAGATCCTTCACCACCGATCGGACTTTTGAGGTGGCAGTAAGAGACTCTCGATCGAGGATACTGGCCATGAACGCAGGAGTTCCTCAAGGAAGTGTGCTCGGCCCTTTTTTGTATACCCTGTAGAAAGCAGATATGCCAGTTCCGTCCCCCACTGCTCCAACTGCTGAGGTACTACTGGTTACATACTCCGACGACACAGCCATGCTTACGTCTCACATGTCTCTTCAAACGGCCTCGAATGCAGTACAAGAATGGCTGCACGACATTGAAGTCTGGGCAGCCAAGTGGATTACAGCCATCAACTGTGCTAAGTCCGCTTGTGTGACCTTCGCACTCCGTCCCGGCACCTGCGCCGGCCTAACATTTAACGGTGGGTTGATAGGCAACGTCAATTCCCACTGTTACCTGGGAGTCCACCTGGACCGGAAACTCATCTGGCGGGCCCATATCACAGCGGTCAAGTCCAAGTGTCTTTTAAAATGAGAAAACTGGACTGGCTCCTACGGTCTAGCAAACTACAACTCCAAACTAAAGTGCTACTCATCAAGGTAGTACTAAACCCTACTTGGACCTACGCCATCTAAGTATGGGGTACGGCCTCCAAGCACTAGCTTGACAGGCTGAAAGCTGTCCAGACACGTGCTTCTCGTCTTGCACCCGGGCTCCCTTGGTACGTCACCAACCACGCTATCCTAAGGGGTCTCCGGATTACTCTGATTGGTGATCAGATCAACCTCCACAGCAGCCGATACGCGGAGAAATTGGCAACTCACCCAAACTCTCTGGCAACTGATCTTGCCAATGCTCTCTGCCTCCGTCGTCTGAAGAGGATCCACCCCTCTGATCATCCTACCCGCATAATATCGTAAGATTATAAATTCCCCGCCAAACTCTTAAATGTAAGTTAGTTAAGTGTTTATGTAGCAAAATGTAATCCTCCATTACCCTCGTCTGGTTACATTCAGAAGGCTCTGAACTGATTCCAACGCTAAATAAAAAAAAAAGCAATTATTTTTCACATTTATCTGTAATCACAATTTTACCTTTGGTTGCTGATTTTTTACTCTAGTATGAGAACATTGAATACCCTAACATAAATATAGAATGAATAAAACCTAAACTTTAAACTATAATATTATATATATTTATTTATATTAGTTTTAAACCTTCAAATAACAGTATTATATTGCAAATGCTTTTATAAAACGCCATATTTTTCCTCCACAGCCTCATTCTCAGCCCTTTTAATATTTTAATCGAAATTAATTATAATGTTATTTGCTAGCTATAGTCATAATAATTAGTATTAATAAATGTCCACTTTTAAAATGAACTCTTGCTAGAGCGGTTATTAATAGGGTCATGCTCCGTAGAAACAAGGTAGGGTACTAATCCATCGACTCGATCGAAGGGACCATTTGAGAATGAAGACAAAGCAAAAACGGATGAAATGGTCAAGGTAGGGCGGGCAAGCTAAACATCACCAGCAAGTAATCACGATCGAGCCGAAGACAATCAGATATGTTTATGTCCTTTTTCTTTCCCTCTTTTCTACTTCTTCGCTTATGTTGTCCTCTTCTACTGTCAAATCAGGTGCATTTAAGTTTTTTTCAATCCCTAACAAGCACGCGAAATCAAATAAATTCTTGGTAGACTCAGATGCATATATATAAAGCACACCAAATCAGATGACCCGCCCCACTTCTCTCACCCGAAGCTTAGCCGGTTGTATCGCGTGCAGTGCTAAAATGTAATGGCCATCCGCTGTTTATAAAATAATCAAATATTTCTACGTTATGCTTTCCATTAAAAGAATGTTTTATAAAAAATACTTTGATGAACAATAAGTATTTAAAACCGAAACGGTAATGGGTGAAGGAAGTTTATATCAAAGATCCTGAGCACGCCGACGTTGAATTATCCGTCAACAAAAAAACTAATAGGTTAGGATCAAGGAATCCTGAGCACGCCGACGTTGAATTATCCGTCAACACAAAGACTAATAGTTTGGGATTCACAAATCCTGAACACGCCGTCGATGAATTTTCCGACAAAGAAAAAATTCATAATCTAATAATAATTTCAAATCAAATAAAAGATTTCGAAAATAAGATTATGAATAAAATTGAAAAGGAGCATTCTAAAATAAATATGCAACTTCCTTTTCGAACCGATGTTCGAGGATATCCTTATGCTATGTCAGCCTCAGATTTCGTTAATAATGAAATCGATAGATTGCTAAAGGAACAAATTATAAGACCACGTAGAAGCCCTTATAATTGACCAGTCTTAGTAGTACCCAAAAAGGGTAAAAACGAAGATGGAACTCTAAAACATCGACTAGTTATTGACTATAAAAAATTAAACGAAAACACAATACCGGGCAGTTACCCGATGCAAGTCCCGTCTGTATTATTATCTAATTTAGCAAAGTCAAAATATTTACAATTGATGGAACCAGGATTCCACCAAATTTTAATGAAAGAGTCAGATATGGAAAAACAGCCTTTTCTTTTAACAATGGGAATTCTTACGTATGCCATTTGGGTTAACAAACGCTCCTAGAATATTTCAAAAAGCAATGGATGATATATTAAGAGAACAAGTCGGAAAAACTTGCCATATTTATATGGATGATATAATAATCTTTTCAAATACAATTGAACAACATTATACTGATCTAATTCAAATAAATAATATTTTACAATAAGCAAATATGAAAATCTCTCTTGAAAAATCTAAATTCTTTAAATTAAAAACAGCATTTCGTGGTTATATTGTTTCTCACAATGTAATTAAAACAGATCCTGAAAAAATTTCCACAATTATGAAGTATCCGATTCCACAAAACATTAGAGAGCCTTGAAGTTTTTTAGGCCTCACTGGCTATTACCGAAAATTTGTCCGAAATTATGCAAAAATTGCCAAACCTTTAACCAAAATTTTTGGGAGGAGAAAATTTCTAGGAAAATGTCTACAAAAATTACAATACAGTTAGATGACCCAGCTGTTAACGAACTTAAAGATAATTTAATTGCACAAGTTGAATTGGTTCAACCAGATTATAACAAACAAGTGAGAAAAGTTATTTTCGGCTTGCCGAAGATGATATATCCTTGCAGATCTTTACAAGGGCAGCTGGTCCGATCCGGACCAAACTTTCACAAATCGTGTATGGCTATGTCAAATGAATAAATGTTGAATTCCGCTGCAAATAGCTTGGAAAACAAAAAAATTTTCCATAAAAAGACTTGTTTTCATATCGGTCGTTTTTTTGCAGCTATGTGATATAGTGGTCCGATCCGGACCAAACTTTAAAAAATCATGTATGGCTATGTCAAATAAATAAATTTGTAATTCGGTTGCCATAGCTTGGAGTAAAAAAAAGTTGTCCATACAAAGACTTGAAATCTGATTGCTCGTTTGTATGGCAGCTATATAATATAGTGGTCCGATCCGACCGATTTTTAAATTTGATCTGCATGCAACAAAAATAATGATATGGTAAAAATTTTAAACCGCTAGCTTTAATCCGTTCTATTTTTTGCATAGAAACAGACGGACAGAAAGACGGACAGACAGACGGACAGACAGACGGACAGACAGACGGACATGGCTATATCGACTCGGCTGTTGATGCTGATCAAGAATATATATACTTTGTAGGGTCGGAGATGCTTCCTTTAATGCGTTACACATTTCTGGACAAAATTATAATACCCCCTGCAAGGGTATAAAAATTCACTTTGACAACAGACGCATCAGATGTAACTATCGGAACAGTTTTATCACAGGATAATAAACCAATTACTTTCATATATAAAACTTTAAATAAAACCGAACAACTTTACGCCACAAATAAAAAATAATTGTCAGCCATAGTTTGGGCTTTTAAAAATCTCAGATATTATTTTTATGGAGTAATTGGTATAGAAATACAAGCAGACCATCAATATTTATCATTTACAATCTCGGATAAAAACCCGAACGTAGAAATGAAAAGATGGTATTCTTTCATAGAAAGTTTCAAAATTGTATTATTGGCCAAATGTATTTATAAAACAAGTAAGGGAGCAGCAGTCGAGTTTCCCGACTGAAAAATACCCTGTACCCTTATACATGCTTACAATTTATTTATTTAGTATCAATAAATAAATGAAACAATATTCTATTAAAAAAAGAAAATAAGTTTCGTGTGTCATAAAGTCATACACATTTCGCTGCCAACGTCGCAGTCGGCGTCGCGCAATGCGTATTTTGGTGCGCTTCTGCTTCCCTTGCCATAGATTTCGCATGTGGCATACCTTCCGTGTTTCTTATCCGATTTGGTTCAAATTAAAAAATTAGATAGCTTTTATAAGCACCAACGCATATGCCGAATTGCACAGCATTAGGTTAATAATTGTGGGCGTGGCAGTTTTTTGCGATTTGCGGGATAGCAGGGGGTGATATCAAAATAAAACAACAAACTTGTACTGCGTATGTTAATTACCTATCCAAGGATATATGGCACATGTCTGTAGCTCTTGTAGTTTCTAAGATCTAGGCGTTGATACGGACAGACAGACGGACAGACGGACGGACGGACAGACGGACATGGCTATATCGACTCGGATGTTGATGCTGATCAAGAATATATATATACTTTATGGGGTCGGAGATGCTTCCTTCTGTCTGTTACATACATTTGCACCATATTATGATACCCTTCACCCATTTTTAATGGGTACAGGGTATACAAAATTAAACGAATACATAAAAAATTGTATAATTTGCAACGAAAATAAATATAACACGCATCCAATTAAAATTCCTATTGGGGAAGCTCCTATTCCAACTAAAGAAGGAGAAAATTTACACATCGATATTGGTTACGCGCAAGATCCTTTTTTTAATCATTTTTTTAACTTGCATTGACGCGTATTCAAAATAAACTGAACATCGAGAGTAAAGTAATGGAATGGAGAACATCATTCTCTGATATTCTCTATAATAAAATTGAACACGAAAACATTTCAAAAATTCTAAAGAACACTTAAGAAAAAATGTTAGAAACACATAATGAAGGTCGTAAGGAAAAAAAATATTATGTAGGGCAAGTTGTTTATGAAAAGTAACATTGAGAAAGAAATAAGCTAAAAACGAGATATAAGAAACAGGTTGTTAGGGAAAACTTACCTAACAAAATTATAATAATTATTAGTAGAAACAGAATTATTAACAAAGACAATATTGAGTTTTAACAAATATATATCTTTTAAAATTACAGAAAATGCTTTTCTTATTACTTCTAACAGCATTCGTAATGATAGCCACTTCAGAAATAATTGATTACTCCAATCACGAATTTTTCCTGTTCAAGGGACAAAAAGGATGTTCTTACTTATGAACGTGCCGACGTATTCCATGTAACTAATTTAAGTTTTTATAAAGAAAAAATCGATCTAGAATCAGGATATATAAAAAAGGATACAAATAAAAGGTCACAATGGGAAATTACTTACGAACTACAAATAATCGAATTAATTTTGTCACAGCTGATATCAACAAGATAAGAAAGGGGAATAAGTGAGTTAGGCACTGTTTGGAAATGGTTAGCTGGAACTCCGGATCACGATGATTATAGTACATTAACATACAGAATAAAATAAATGACTTAATGGAAAACAATAAACAACAATTAATATCAATTCCATATTGTTTAACGAGATAATATCACTTTCCGATCATTTTGAAAACATTTTTATTGATAAAAAATTGCCGTTACGAAAATATGGTTTACGATTATTAACATTCGACTTCGATACCATTTTACAAAATGATGGAAATTTACTAATAAGTAATCAGGTCGAAAAATGCGAAAATATTTTTTATGAAATATCTAATTTTAAGAATGAGCATTTTAATAACTATGGTATAATAAGTAAAGATAAAACTTGTTTACTAAACCGCTTACTAAATGGAGAGAAATCAATATGCACTAAAATACGAGAAAAAAATAAGAATATAGATATCATTCAAGAAGGTGCCATTCTAATAAATGGAAATAATATTGTAAACAATTCTCAGTTAGACGGGTCATATTTAATGACATTCAACGGCACAATTACAATAAATAATATTTCATACACAAATTTAGAAAACAAAATACTTGAGTACATAACCATTAACCACTTTAAGAAACTGATAGTTACAGATTATATGAAATCTAACAATTCAGAACTTACTCTTGACAACATTAATATTTTAAGCCCATTTATTGAAATTTACAATTGAAAAATATCAATTTCATTTATATTATTAATTTTAATCATTTTGTAGTTGATTACTACATTAATAATAAAATTCAGATATATTTATTTGTAACCAAAAAAAACGGCCGGAACTAAATAGAAAAACCAAATACTGAGGAAGAATTTTTAACAGAATTAAGAGAGCGTTTAAACGAAATTCATAATGAAGTGGGCGCATCATTTTAGAAGGGGGAGAGTTATCCACTCCGTAAATATAGCGCTCTTCCCCAGTTCATAAACAAATTTCAAATTCCAGTTTATAAACAAATTTTAAATTCCAATCTCGGCGGCATTTCCTTTGTCTTTGTTTTTGTCATTGCCTTTGCCAGCACTACCCGATAAGATAAATAACCAAATTTAAAGTAAACACAGCTTCCGCTAGAGACCAAGCCATGATCAACTTTTTGCGCTTTAATCAAACTGCATCAGTCAGCAAATTTCAATTCCACAATGCAGTGAAATAAGCTTTTATTCAAAACATAATTGAAAGTTCAAAAAGTTTCAAAAATAAGCTTTTGGCCTATTCTAAACATAATTGACAGTTCAAGAAGTTTCTAAAGAAAAGCTTCTGGTCGAGGTTGATTGAATTAGGATTAAGAATTATAAGATCAGCCTGATTCGGGACAAGATCGAGAACGGTTTCCAATTAGGGATAAGCAAAAAACCAGTGCCTTGTAATAGTGCAAGTGAAAAAGTTTATCATCAGAAAATATTAAAAATATATTAAAATGAAAATTATTTTCTTAAATAATTAAACAATAACAATTTTAAATTGCACACACACACATACTAACGAACGGATATGTACTTAGTTCGCCGCACTTTCGAGTAAGAGCGGTAAGCTCCCGAACATATTTGGAATAAAATAAAAACAGCCTTGTGATACAAATGAAACTGAAATGTTCTTACCTTATGGCGACCGTGCCCGGACTAGAACCCTAAGGTCACAAAAATACAATATAAAGAAAAATCTATCAAGCAAATCCAAAAAAAATAAGAGAAAAAAAAATTTATGTTTTTTGTAATAAGAGCAACAAATAATACTTCCCAAATAAAAAAATTCAAAAAACAAAACTCACCTCACCTCACCTCACCTCACCTCACCTCACCTCACCCTCACCTCACCTCACCTCACCTCACCTCACCTCACCTCACCTCACCTCACCTCACCTCACCTCACCTCACCTCACCTCACCTCACCTCACCTCCCACCTCACCTCACCTCACCTCACCTCACCTCACCTCACCTCACCTCACCTCACCTCACCTCACCTCACCTCACCTCACCTCACCTCACCTCACCTCACCTCACCTCACCTCACCTCACCTCACCTCACCTCACCTCACCTCACCTCACCTCACCTCACCTCACCTCACCTCACCCTCACCTCACCTCACCTCACCTCACCTCACCTCACCTCACCTCACCTCACCTCACCTCACCTCACCTCACCTCACCTCACCTCACCTCACCTCACCTCACCTCACCTCACCTCACCTCACCTCACCTCACCTCACCTCACCTCACCACCTCACCTCACCTCACCTCACCTCACCTCACCTCACCTCACCTCACCTCACCTCACCTCACCTCACCTCACCTCACCTCACCTCACCTCACCTCACCTCACCTCACCTCACCTCACCTCACCTCACCTCACCTCACCTCACCTCACCCCCACCTCACCTCACCTCACCTCACCTCACCTCACCTCACCTCACCTCACCTCACCTCACCTCACCTCACCTCACCTCACCTCACCTCACCTCACCTCACCTCACCTCACCTCACCTCACCTCACCTCACCTCACCTCACCTCACCTCACCTCACCTCACCTCACCTCACCTCACCTCAATCCACCTCAAACGTTGCTCTATTTAAAGCTCACTTTGAGGATAATGTCGAGCTCAATGCGCCCATCACCACTTGCGACGAGCTGAATGCTTATGTCGACTGCTTCACTGCTACTGTCATTGAGGCAGGACGACAGGCTACTCCTTCACCACGCCAAGTAAGAACGAAAACTGTTAGTAGACCAATACTAAATCCGGGGGCAAGAGCTCTTCTGAACCTCAAAAGACACCTCAGGAGGCGTTTAATAGCCACAGGAGATCCTGCAACTAAGCAGTCCGTCTCTAGTGTCACAAACAGACTGCCTCGGATGCTTGCCAAAAACCGCCAGGAAAACTTCAACAGCCTTCTTGAGGGAGCCGGCCTTGACAATAGCAGCGACTTCTCAGTATTGAAGCTAACGAGAGGAATAAAGAGGCAGCCGCTCTGCCCATCGCCCGTTTTGGGACACAGTGGCCTGTGGCTGAAAACAGATTGTGACAAAACGAACGCATTTGCAGAGCACTTGTTTTATACTTTCACCCCCTTCTGTTTGACGGACGACTCCCACCGAGAAGAAGTCGTTAGCTTTTTGGATGTGCCTTCTCAACCAACCCATCCCATAAAACATACCACGCTCCAAGAAGTCACTATGCAGTTAGAGGGCCTCCAACTGAAGAAGACACCTGGACACGATGGTATTGACAACCGTGCAGCCAAATACCTTCCTCATAAAGGAGTTATTAGATAAAATTTATAATGCTATGATTAGATTAGGGCATTTCGTTATGATCGTTATGGTACCCAAATCCGGCAAACCTCCAACGCAGATAGACTCCTACCGCCCAATAAGTCTGCTTCCAACCTTTTCTAAGGTCTTCGAACGAATTCTGACGGTTTGGCTTCAGGAACAAGTCCACCGCCAAGTCAATCGCGTAACGCACGCCCTTGAGTCCAATCTCTACACGGTGGCAGTCTTCCTCGATGTCAAGCAAGCTTTTGATAAGGTATGGCACGAGGGACTCCAATATAAAATCAAGGCTCTTCTTCCCCCCACTTCTCTCACCCGAAGCCTAGCCGGTTGTATCGCGTGCAGTGCTAAAATGTAATGGCCATCCGCTGTTTATAAAATAATCAAATATTTCTACGTTAAATATTACAAAACATCTATTTCATGAAATAAAGGTTTAGAATCTGACTTAAAATAGATGTAGAAAAAGTTATTATGGAATATAATGGAAGAAAAGAAAAACTCAAATATTTCGACAATGAGGAAAAACACAATTTGTGTTTAATTGGAGAAAAATATGCTCTTCCATTAAAAGAATGTTTTATAAAAAATACTTTGATGAACAATAAGTATTTAAAACCGAAACGGTAATGGGTGAAGGAAGTTTATATCAAAGATCCTGAGCACGCCGACGTTGAATTATCCGTCAACAAACAAACTAATAGGTTAGGATCAAGGAATCCTGAGCACGCCGACGTTGAATTATCCGTCAACACAAAGATTAAAAATTTGGGATTCACAAATCCTGAACACGCCGTCGTTGAATTTTCCGACAAAGAAAAAATTCACAATCTAATAATAATTTCAAATCAAATAAAAGATTTCGAAAATAAGATTATGAATAAAATTGAAAAGGAGCATTCTAAAATAAATATGCAACTTCCTTTTCGAACCGATGTTCGAGGATATCCTTATGCTATGTCAGTCTCAGATTTCGTTAATAATGAAATCGATAGATTGCTAAAGGAACAAATTATAAGACCACGTAGAAGCCCTTATAATTGACCAGTCTTAGTAGTACCCAAAAAGGGTAAAAACGAAGATGGAACTCTAAAATTAAACGAAAACACAATACCGGACAGTTACCCGATGCAAGTCCCGTCTGTATTATTATCTAATTTAGCAAAGTCAAAATATTTACAATTGATGGAACCAGGATTCCACCAAATTTTAATGAAAGAGTCAGATATGGAAAAACAGCCTTTTCTTTTAACAATGGGAATTCTTACGTATGCCATTTGGGTTAACAAACGCTCCTAGAATATTTCAAAAAGCAATGGATGATATATTAAGAGAACAAGTCGGAAAAACTTGCCATATTTATATGGATGATATAATAATCTTTTCAAATACAATTGAACAACATTATACTGATCTAATTCAAATAAATAATATTTTACAACAAGCAAATATGAAAATCTCTCTTGAAAAATCTAAATTCTTTAAATTAAAAACAGCATTTCTTGGTTATATTGTTTCTCACAATGTAATTAAAACAGATCCTGAAAAAATTTCCACAATTATGAAGTATCCGATTCCACAAAATATTAGAGAGCTTTGAAGTTTTTTAGGCCTCACTGGCTATTACCGAAAATTTGTCCGAAATTATGCAAAAATTGCCAAACCTTTAACCAAAATTTTTGGGAGGAGAAAATTTCTAGGAAAATGTCTACAAAAATTACAATACAGTTAGATGACCCAGCTGTTAACGAACTTAAAGATAATTTAATTGCACAAGTTGAATTGGTTCAACCAGATTATAACAAACAAGTGAGAAAAGTTATTTTCGGCTTGCCGAAGATGATATATCCTTGCAGATCTTTACAAGGGCAGCTGGTCCGATCCGGACCAAACTTTCACAAATCGTGTATGGCTATGTCAAATGAATAAATGTTGAATTCCGCTGCAAATAGCTTGGAAAACAAAAAAATTTTCCATAAAAAGACTTGTTTTCATATCGGTCGTTTTTTTTGCAGCTATGTGATATAGTGGTCCGATCCGGACCAAACTTTAAAAAATCATGTATGGCTATGTCAAATAAATAAATTTGTAATTCGGTTGCCATAGCTTGGAGTAAAAAAAAGTTGTCCATACAAAGACTTGAAATCTGATTGCTCGTTTGTATGGCAGCTATATAATATAGTGGTCCGATCCGACCGATTTTTAAATTTGATCTGCATGCAACAAAAATAATGATATGGTAAAAATTTTAAACCGCTAGCTTTAATCCGTTCTATTTTTTGCATAGAAACAGACGGACAGAAAGACGGACAGACAGACGGACAGACAGACGGACAGACAGACGGACATGGCTATATCGACTCGGCTGTTGATGCTGATCAAGAATATATATACTTTGTAGGGTCGGAGATGCTTCCTTTAATGCGTTACACATTTCTGGACAAAATTATAATACCCCCTGCAAGGGTATAAAAATTCACTTTGACAACAGACGCATCAGATGTAACTATCGGAACAGTTTTATCACAGGATAATAAACCAATTACTTTCATATATAAAACTTTAAATAAAACCGAACAACTTTACGCCACAAATAAAAAATAATTGTCAGCCATAGTTTGGGCTTTTAAAAATCTCAGAAATTATTTTTATGGAGTAATTGGTATAGAAATACAAGCAGACCATCAATATTTATCATTTACAATCTCGGATAAAAACCCGAACGTAGAAATAAAAAGATGGTATTCTTTCATAGAAAGTTTCAAAATTGTATTATTGGCCAAATGTATTTATAAAACAAGTAAGGGAGCAGCAGTCGAGTTTCCCGACTGAAAAATACCCTGTACCCTTATACATGCTTACAATTTATTTATTGATATCAAAATAAAACAACAAACTTGTACTGCGTATGTTAATTACCTATCCAAGGATATATGGCACATGTCTGTAGCTCTTGTAGTTTCTAAGATCTAGGCGTTGATACGGACAGACAGACGGACAGACGGACGGACGGACAGACGGACATGGCTATATCGACTCGGATGTTGATGCTGATCAAGAATATATATATACTTTATGGGGTCGGAGATGCTTCCTTCTGTCTGTTACATACATTTGCACCATATTATGATACCCTTCACCCATTTTTAATGGGTACAGGGTATACAAAATTAAACGAATACATAAAAAATTGTATAATTTGCAACGAAAATAAATATAACACGCATCCAATTAAAATTCCTATTGGGGAAGCTCCTATTCCAACTAAAGAAGGAGAAAATTTACACATCGATATTGGTTACGCGCAAGATCCTTTTTTTAATCATTTTTTTAACTTGCATTGACGCGTATTCAAAATAAACTGAACATCGAGAGTAAAGTAATGGAATGGAGAACATCATTCTCTGATATTCTCTATAATAAAATTGAACACGAAAACATTTCAAAAATTCTAAAGAACACTTAAGAAAAAATGTTAGAAACACATAATGAAGGTCGTAAGGAAAAAAAATATTATGTAGGGCAAGTTGTTTATGAAAAGTAACATTGAGAAAGAAATAAGCTAAAAACGAGATATAAGAAACAGGTTGTTAGGGAAAACTTACCTAACAAAATTATAATAATTATTAGTAGAAACAGAATTATTAACAAAGACAATATTGAGTTTTAACAAATATATATCTTTTAAAATTACAGAAAATGCTTTTCTTATTACTTCTAACAGCATTCGTAATAATAGCCACTTCAGAAATAATTGATTACTCCAATCACGAATTTTTCCTGTTCAAGGGACAAAAAGGATGTTCTTACTTATGAACGTGCCGACGTATTCCATGTAACTAATTTAAGTTTTTATAAAGAAAAAATCGATCTAGAATCAGGATATATAAAAAAGGATACAAATAAAAGGTCACAATGGGAAATTACTTACGAACTACAAATAATCGAATTAATTTTGTCACAGCTGATATCAACAAGATAAGAAAGGGGAATAAGTGAGTTAGGCACTGTTTGGAAATGGTTAGCTGGAACTCCGGATCACGATGATTACATTAACATACAGAATAAAATAAATGACTTAATTGAAAACAATAAACAACAATTAATATCAATTCCATATTGTTTAACGAGATAATATCACTTTCCGATCATTTTGAAAACATTTTTATTGATAAAAAATTGCCGTTACGAAAATATGGTTTACGATTATTAACATTCGACTTCGATACTATTACATTGGCAAAAATTGATGTATGTAACACAAAAATGTAAAATAATGACTACATTAAAGAAATATTAAATCACCCACAAAAACCTGTAAATGTTGCAGATTTAATGGATATCTCCGTATTCAAAATTATACCACATAAAAAACTCTTAATTATTTCTATAAAATACCCTGTAATAACAAATAGATGCGTAATTTATTATGCCATATCCATTTCACAAAATGATGGAAATTTACTAATAAGTAATCAGGTCGAAAAATGCGAAAATATTTTTTATGAAATATCTAATTTTAAGAATGAGCATTTTAATAACTATGGTATAATAAGTAAAGATAAAACTTGTTTACTAAACCGCTTACTAAATGGAGAGAAATCAATATGCACTAAAATACGAGAAAAAAATAAGAATATAGATATCATTCAAGAAGGTGCCATTCTAATAAATGGAAATAATATTGTAAACAATTCTCAGTTAGACGGGTCATATTTAATGACATTCAACGGCACAATTACAATAAATAATATTTCATACACAAATTTAGAAAACAAAATACTTGAGTACATAACCATTAACCACTTTAAGAAACTGATAGTTACAGATTATATGAAATCTAACAATTCAGAACTTACTCTTGACAACATTAATATTTTAAGCCCATTTATTGAAATTTACAATTGAAAAATATCAATTTCATTTATATTATTAATTTTAATCATTTTGTAGTTGATTACTACATTAATAATAAAATTCAGATATATTTATTTGTAACCAAAAAAAACGGCCGGAACTAAATAGAAAAACCAAATACTGAGGAAGAAGTTTTAACAGAATTAAGAGAGCGTTTAAACGAAATTCATAATGAAGCGGGCGCATCATTTTAGAAGGGGGAGAGTTATCCAATCCGTAAATATAGCGCTCTTCCCCAGTTCATAAACAAATTTCAAATTCCAGTTTATAAACAAATTTTAAATTCCAATCTCGGCGGCATTTCCTTTGTCTTTGTTTTTGTCATTGCCTTTGCCAGCACTACCCGATAAGATAAATAACCAAATTTAAAGTAAACACAGCTTCCGCTAGAGACCAAGCCATGATCAACTTTTTGCGCTTCAATCAAACTGCATCAGTCAGCAAATTTCAATTCCACAATGCAGTGAAATAATTTCAGTATAAAGCTTTTATTCAAAACATTATTGAAAGTTCAAGAAGTTTCTAAAGAAAAGCTTCTGGTCGAGGTTGATTGAATTAGGATTAAGAATTATAAGATCAGCCTGATTCGGGACAAGATCGAGAACGGTTTCCAATTAGGGATAAGCAAAAAACCAGTGCCTTGTAATAGTGCAAGTGAAAAAGTTTATCATCAAAAAATATTAAAAATATATTAAAATGAAAATTATTTTCTTAAATAATTAAACACTAACAATTTTAAATTGCACACACACACATACTAACGAACGGATATGTACTTAGTTCGCCGCACTTTCGAGTAAGAGCGGTAAGCTCCCGAACATATTTGGAATAAAATAAAAACAGCCTTGTGATACAAATGAAACTGAAATGTTTTTACCTTATGGCGACCGTGCCCGGACTAGAACCCTAAGGTCACAAAAATACAATATCAAGAAAAATCTATCAAGCAAATCGAAAACCAAATAAAAGAAAAAAAAATTTATGTCTTTTGTAATAATAGCAACAAATAATACTTCGCAAATAAAAAAATTCAAAAAACAAAATAAAAAAATTAAAAGTTTTTTTAAAAACAAACAGTTAGTATAGTAAATGTATGGTAGGCAATTCGATTACGATTCTTTTTAGTTTCGGCACAATATAATTTTAATCTAAACTTATGCTTACTTGGCTTATTTTCACTACTATTAAAAATATGATTTCTGACTTCATTATATCCATATAGGGGCTGCTTGGGAAGAATAAGTTGATTCGGCTCGCTTTGAAATTACCAGGCATGGGTGTGGAGTGGTTCACCTCCTCTTTTGTTGGGTTTTTTTCCATGGCAATGGGGGAATCTGGTTGTTGTTAGACGTTGCCGCACGTAGGTTTTCAAACTTCTTGTTTATGCAATGTTGAAATTGTGGCTTGTAGGCATTTGGCTTGCCACAGCCGTAGCAAAATATCCGGGCTAAGCAATACTCCCAAATATGACCTACTTCTTCGCAATACCAAAATTTGAATTTTGCGAAAGAAACATGCAATGTGTGCACTTCTTCTTCTTTGGGATCATCATCCGCATTCGGTTCATCCAATTCTACTGCGCAGACTTGCCGGCGATTTAATGTGGCTCCTGGTTTAAGCCCTGCTTAGGGTTTTCACCTATCTGAAGCTAGGTTTTCACTCATCTCAGTTAACTGACGCGAGTGTCCGGATGAATGTACTGGCTGGTACAATAGCTTTTGCCGAGCTTGAGACAGAAGGTTATTCTTTAAAATTTCTACCTTATCGAATATGGTCGCTACTGCCTCATAAAAAGACGATGATTCTCGGAATTTTTGTTTGCGGGCTCTGCTGATCTCCATACTCCTGAACTCGGAGCGATAATCTTTCTAATGTTGACGTAAGGATTCACACATATTTGTCCATCCAATTTGATTCGCCTGTTTATGGTATCTCCATTGCCACGATCTTGCTTTTCCACTAAACAGCGCTTACACATATTTGTGAAATTTCTGTCCAGCGTTTCATTTGTTAGTGAGTTGACTCTAAAAATGAATTAATCTAACCCTAATACAACTACAGATCCGTCAAAGTGTACTCCCCATTTTTTCAAAATCCTATCCTAATTTTCCTAATCCTAATCCTAATTTTCCTATCTATCAAGACTGCAAAGACAAGATATTCCAGGGCGAGATTTCCCGACTGACCGACGCCATTGGGGGTTACTTTGTTGTGTCTGCGGAATGACCGTTTACGCTGACATAACTCTGGCGCTGGATTATTCGATAATTCCCCGGATGATGTTGTAGTCTTCAGGCTAACTACGTGTATTGTTCGTGCTGCGGCTCAATCTAACAGTTCGTAGTCTACCTCTAACCGTTCTCTCTACTACAGCTTCGGCCTGATTAGGGATCTCGCTAGTGTCCAAGGCTCAGGTGTTTTCTTCACTTATATTTTCTACTGGAAGTCCAGCTGATATTATCGGAATCGACGGCTCTTCCATTATTCCTCTTCTGGCTAAGTTTCTGGTTGTCATACCAGGTATTTATTCATATTTAATCGATATTCGAAAAGTGCAGACGTGTTTATTTTCTGTGCTCTGAAAATATACAAAATACTCCAAGCAATTACCCACAAAAATTTTGCGAAAAGACGATCGTTGCGATGTATAATCGCTTATTGCAATAGTTGTGCAATCTCCCGGCTTTTGAACAACTATTATATTTTCATATATATATAAGAATATTTAAGAAAATTAATAAACAAAAACCAAGCCACAAACTCTCACAATGAGACAAACGCTGTCTCTCATCGATACGAAACAACGCGTTTTTATCATATGTGTATTCGCAACCCGCGGAAGTGCAGGAAATAAATGCAAGCGTCGATCGGCCACGGTCAATCACCCCCAACACGATACATGAACTTAAGCCAACAACAAACGAGACAGTGCGTTCTTGCTAACCGGCAATCCCAACGATGTGCCAAAGAGACCAATCAGAGATTATGCAGGCACTTAACGATAAGGGTTTTAAAACAAAAACTGTCTTTAACATCCTGAATAAAGACATGAAACCGCAACCACTCTTTAAAGTCGAGCTGGAACCTGACACTAAAACTATCCTATCTAAAAGCTACAGTTTCTTCTGCATTCTTGCACGACAAACAAAAGCGATCCCAGCACCAAAAAGTGCGGAAATTGTGGGGGTAACCACACAGCAAAGGATAAAGGCTTTCCAATATACAAAAACCTCAAACGTCTGCACGCCTCCATAATGCACAGAATATCCCTATTCAATCAAAAACATCCCCATAAGTCTTTTTTGCAAAGGAAAAGAGGTCCTCATTTCATATTACGACCACCTTCCAAAATGTGACCTTCGCAAACGTCCTAAAATCGGGATTTACAGAGTCAAGCTCTACGACAACAGCTCTGCATGCTGCCGAAACTGATCCAACACCGTCTCCCCCATCATCGACGCAACAACTAAGTAGATTTCAAACTTTGATCCGATAATCGAATTCATGTCCTTCATGAGGACTACCATGCAAGACCTTATACGGAACCAAAATATCCTCATGGAGATGCTTGTATCCCAAAACCCAAAAAAATCAACGGCTGCTCTACGAATATCACTGTGGAACGCCAATGGCGTTTCAAGGCTTAAACTTGAGATAACAGATCAGATGCGATCTAACACTTAACTTCCAGAGTCTACCAAATTCTCTTACTGTAGAAGCTGTGTACAACTCAGCAGAAGCAAAGTGCGGTTGCCATATCGGCCAACCCCCGCTCAATCGTCCACAACCTAGAGTATGGATTGGTATGCCCCGCGCGGGCCGCCAAGCTTGGCAAAACAACGCCCTTCAGGCAGGCTCTCAAAGCAAGAAAGTGCAGTTCGAGCAGCGGGCGTAAGCCCGTTCGTAAAAGCAAGGAGAGGATCCTGACGTCACGCCTAGCACCACCGCAACTCTGCATAGCAAGCTGGCAAACAACTTCTTTGCCCCCCTCTCAAGCAAAGAAGATGACGACAAACATGACGAGCCCAAACCTGCTGCAGAGGCAGTGGCATCCAAAACAGCAGAGAAACCGAACCCGACGCCGAAAACCCTCAAGCCTCCCCCGAGGCTAGATGATAACGACTCTAGTGGGTACCAAAAGGATTTCTCGTACAAAACGGAGAGAAACAACAACATACGAGTAATGATGCCAGACAAGGAGTCCCACACAGCCCTACGTCAGCAGCTCGTGGCACATAACCAAAGGCACCGCACCTTTCAACCAAAGGACAAGAGGGCGTACAGGGCGGTTATCAAGGGACTTCACCACTCAACGGACCAGACTGAAATTAAAGAAGAACTCCACAAATACGGCCATACTGTGAGGGATCTGCACAATCCATTGGCAGGAAATCTAAACAACCACTGGGGATATTTTTTATTAATCTAGAACCAGCGAGCAACAACACAGAGGTTTTCAAAATAAAGAGGATTTGCAGGTCAGTGGTCACCGTTGAGCCCCCATTAAAGTTCAACGATGTTCCACAATGTTTCAGATGCCAAGGGTTCGGACACACCCAGCGCTACTGTTTCCTGGAACATCGCTGCGTGAAATGTGGTGATTCTCACGACTCTAGATCATGCACCAAAAAAGATGACGAGAAAGCATGCTGTTTACATTGCCAAGCTGATCACCCTGCGTCGTTCAGAGGATGCCCTGCCTACAAAAAGGCAAAGGCGCAGCAATCTTTTAAAGCCAGACCCGTTGAGAGTAGCAACAAACCACCTCTCATCCAGATACCAACAATCATCAATGGTACGAGTTACAGGGACGTGCTTCTTGGAAACCAAGCAACACAGCCAAGAAATCCCCAACAAGCCCCTCAAACCACTCCCGAAGCCCCAAATCTCAACCAGCTTAAACCGATGTTTGCCCGCATGGAAGGAACGATTGAAAGGATGATGGAAAAGTTGATCTCACAGATGTTCTCTCAGATGTTCTCGCAGATGACGCAGTTTATAGCTCCCTTCCTCAACAGAAAGTAATGCAAATAAGGCTTAATATAGTTTTTTGAAACGCAACCGGCTTGCAGAAGAGCAAAGCCGAAGTAGAGCACCTCATGAAAACAGACAATATTGATGTTCTTCTAGTTTCGGAATCCCACTTTTGTCCCAGATCCTACTTTAACATTAGCGGATACGATCTGTTACATGCCAACCATCCATCTGGCAGGGCACGCAGAGGAGCAGCTATGCTCATCAGAACTGGCATTCAGTACACGGAACTTCCCGCGTTTCAGGAGGAATGGGCTCAGTGCGCCGTGACCAGGATCTCTAGCCCACAGGAAGATATCACCATTGGTGCGGTTTACTTCCCACCCAGACACTCGATAATCGAGACCCATCTTCAGGACTTCTTCGAGTCCCATGGACCTCGCTTTATAGCAGCCGGAGACTTTAACGCCAAACACTCCTGGTGGGGGTCCCGCACAAACAACCCCAAAGGCATAAAGCTCTATAAGTACCTGCAGCGGAAGAGTCTAGACTGCCATTCCACTGGGGAACCCACACACTGGCCTTCCGACCCTTCATAGCAGCCGGATCTTCTGGACTTCGCCGTTTTCAAGGGCATAGGGCACTCTAAGATAACATGCTCAAGCTATGATAAACTGCTATCCGACCACAGCGCAGTAAACTTGCTCCTAAACATCTCCGTCCTCAGAAAACCCTGCCCAGAAGACTCACCGGGAAACACGCAGATGCCCCCAAGTTTACGTTCTGGATGCTTTCCTCCCTGTACCTAGATCCCCCTCTTTCCACACCAAGCAACATAGATGCGGCCATCGAAAAACTAACCAAAGAGATGCACAATGTTGCTGAGTTTGCGAATCCCATCCTCTGACTACCCCGAGAACACCTGAAAGAGACGTGCACTTGTGGTCTCCTGAAATCGCGGCCCTCGTGGCCGAAAAAGGCGCCTCAGAAGAGTCTGGTTTTCCTCGCGCAACCCCAGGGACAAGACAGCACTTAATCGTGCCACCAAGGAACTGAAGGACAAGCTAACCATCCTACGGCAGGACTCCTTCCATAGATTCCCTAAGGAGCTGGAACCTGGAGACCCGCAGCACAATCTGTGGAATGTCACGAGGCACATTAAAAGACCTGCGAAGAAGATATCACCCGTGCGCAAAGTGTACGGATCCTGGTGTCGGTCTGAGATCGAAAGAGCAGAAGCCTTTGCCGACCATTTACATAGTGCTTTCTCACCTTTCGATAGATGCACTGCCGAAGAGATTGCTGACATCATAAGGTTCATAGACAGCCCAAGTGCTCCTGGGACGCCAATACAGCCCGTCGAACCAGAGGATATTTTGCATGAGATCGCCTCCTTAAAAAATGGCAAGTCACCAGGTCCTGACCGAATTGATGCAACAGCAATGAAAATGTTGCCCCTAATCTGTTCCCAAAGGCTGGCTAACATCTTTAACAGCTGCCTCCATCTAGGGTACTTCCCAAAAGTGTGGAAGCGTGCTGAAATAATTGGCCTCCTCAAGCCTGGAAAACCTGAAGCAAATTTAGCATCGTATCGTCCGATTAGTTTGCTGGCAATCCTGTGTAAAACACTTGAAAGAGTATTTTTGCATAGAGTACTGCCAGTTTTGGACGAGGCCGGACTGATCCCTGATCACCAGTTTGGCTTCCGACGCCTTCATGGAACACCAGAGCAATTTCACCGGCTTGTTGAGAGCATACTTGAGGCCTTCGAAAAGAAGAAATACTGCTGCGCCGTTATGCTGGATGTCAAACTGGCTTTTGACAGAGTCTGGCACCCTGGACTCCATCCTGGACTCAAAATTAAATCCCACCTTCCAAGTTCCCACTTCGCCTTCCTCAAGTCGTACACAGAGGAAAGAGAATTCCGAGTGAGATGCGGATCATCAATCAGAAAGCCTAGGCCTATAAGAGCAGGAGTACCTCAAGGCAGTGTTCTGGGACCCATCTTATACACACTCTACACAGCGGACCTTCCCATCACCCCTCTCGGAACCTCACAGTAGCTACATATGCCGATGACACCGCTTTCCTAGACTCCGCCACAGATCCGCAGGAAGCATCAGCCAAAATACAGAGAAAACTGGATGCTCTAGATCCATGGCTGAAACGATGGAACATCGTGGTCAACGCGGAGAAATCCTCCCACACATCCTTCGCACTACGCGGGGGTGATTGCCCCCCCGTCACACTCAACGGGGAAATCATCCTTATGAATAACTCTCCCAAATATCTAGGGCTGACCCTGAACCGCAGGCTCACATGGCGCCCTCACCTGATCAACAAGCGCAACCAGGCCAACCTACGACTGAAGCAACTGCACTGGCTCCTAGGGAGAAGGTCCAAGCTCAAAGAAAATCCAAACTGCTTATTTAGAAAGTAGTGCTGAAGCCAATCTGGACATATGGGATTCAGTTGCCGTGCCTCGCAAGCTGTTCCAACCGCATCAGAATACAGCGGTTTCAGAATAAATGTCTGAAAACAATTTCTAACGCCCATCCGTACCATGAAAACTCAATAATCCACAAAGATCTGGGAATTGCTTCGGTAGCAGACGAGATCACCCGACTCAGCGAAATTTATACAAAAAGACTGGACAACCACCCCAACCACCTGGCAATCAAGCTCCTAGATAACAGCCAATTCCCTAAGACGCCTGAAAAGGAAACACCCGCTTGACCTCCCCCACCAATAGACACCTAAGTCAAACTCATAAGATATACATTCCATGTACCTCCCTAAAGTCAATGTCACCCCAAAATCATTTAATGATTGTCCATTCGGACAGATTTTAAATACAAAAAAAAATGGCCCGACTTTGGCGGTGGGTTCCAATTCTCGATGAGAGGACCGAAAACCCATAACCATAGGGAAAAACTCGATTCGATAGGGGTAAAAAACATCCAGCAAATTTAACGACACCGGAATACCTTTCAAAGCTTTCAATGAAAGGGGAAGTATAAATTAGGTAACACATGGTTACCTTTTATTATAAAAGAAACAATTGCATAGGATGAAGGAACATCTGGAGTCCATAAGCAAAAACCATATACAATATAACTTAAGACGGTCCAACGTAGTAGATTAGTTGACTTACTGTAAAAAAGATAACATGAAACCATTGAACCATTAACATTGAGCCAAAAACATGTATGCAGTCGGCAAACACATCTTATTTGCGTGGCTGCTGCGAGTCTCGATAGATAGTTTTAAGTTCAGGCAGTTTTGATATTCTGTCCAATAAAGAGCAGTTGCCCATCTATCTATTCTCTCTGTTAAGTTTCAAGTCAATAGTTAAAAGTCTAGTATCAATACCTAAAAACATCCCGCTTCTCGGATCGCCGGAACATTTAAAACACGGCCGGCTTCTGAAATCTGCAGCTGTCAGATGCAGCCACTTCTTTTTATTCAGCTCGTCGGAGCAATGTTAATGGTTCAATGGTTTCATGTTATCTTTTTTACAGTAAGTCAACTAATCTACTACGTTGGACCGTCTTAAGTTATATTGTATATTGTTTTTCCTTATGGACTCCAGATGTTCCTTCATCCTATGCAATTGTTTCTTTTATAATAAAAGGTAACCATGTGTTACCTAATTTATACTTCCCCTTTCATTGAAAGCTTTGAAAGGTATTCCGGTGTCGTTAAATTTGCTGGATGTTTTTTACCCCTATCGAATCGAGTTTTTTCCCTATGGTTATGGGTTTTCGGTCCTCTCATCGAGAATTGGAACCCACCGCCAAAGTCGGGCCATTTTTTTTGAATTTAAAATCTGTCCGAATGGACAATCATTAAATGATTTTGGGGTGACATTGACTTTAGGGAGGTACATGGAATGTATATCTTATGAGTTTGACTTAGGTGTCTATTGGTGGGGGAGGTCAAGCGGGTGTTTCCTTTTCAGGCGTCTTAGGGAATTGGCTGTTATCTAGGAGCTTGATTGCCAGGTGGTTGGGGTGGTTGTCCAGTCTTTTTGTATAAATTTCGCTGAGTCGGGTGATCTCGTCTGCTACCGAAGCAATTCCCAGATCTTTGTGGATTATTGAGTTTTCATGGTACGGATGGGCGTTAGAAATTGTTTTCAGACATTTATTCTGAAACCGCTGTATTCTGATGCGGTTGGAACAGCTTGCGAGGCACGGCAACTGAATCCCATATGTCCAGATTGGCTTCAGCACTACTTTCTAAATAAGCAGTTTGGATTTTCTTTGAGCTTGGACCTTCTCCCTAGGAGCCAGTGCAGTTGCTTCAGTCGTAGGTTGGCCTGGTTGCGCTTGTTGATCAGGTGAGGGCGCCATGTGAGCCTGCGGTTCAGGGTCAGCCCTAGATATTTGGGAGAGTTATTCATAAGGATGATTTCCCCGTTGAGTGTGACGGGGGGGCAATCACCCCCGCGTAGTGCGAAGGATGTGTGTGAGGATTTCTCCGCGTTGACCACGATGTTCCATCGTTTCAGCCATGGATCTAGAGCATCCAGTTTTCTCTGTATGATGGCTGATGCTTCCTGCGGATCTGTGGCGGAGTCTAGGAAAGCGGTGTCATCGGCATATGTAGCTACTGTGAGGTTCCGAGAGGGGGTGATGGGAAGGTCCGATGTGTAGAGTGTGTATAAGATGGGTCCCAGAACACTGCCTTGAGGTACTCCTGCTCTTATAGGCCTAGGCTTTCTGATTGATGATCCGCATCTCACTCGGAATTCTCTTTCCTCTGTGTACGACTTGAGGAAGGCGAAGTGGGAACTTGGAAGGTGGGATTTAATTTTGAGTCCAGGATGGAGTCCAGGGTGCCAGACTCTGTCAAAAGCCAGTTTGACATCCAGCATAACGGCGCAGCAGTATTTCTTCTTTTCGAAGGCCTCAAGTATGCTCTCAACAAGCCGGTGGAATTGCTCTGGTGTTCCATGAAGGCGTCGGAAGCCAAACTGGTGATCAGGGATCAGTCCGGCCTCGTCCAAAACTGGCAGTACTCTATGCAAAAATACTCTTTCAAGTGTTTTACACAGGATTGCCAGCAAACTAATCGGACGATACGATGCTAAATTTGCTTCAGGTTTTCCAGGCTTGAGGAGGCCAATTATTTCAGCACGCTTCCACACTTTTGGGAAGTACCCTAGATGGAGGCAGCTGTTAAAGATGTTAGCCAGCCTTTGGGAACAGATTAGGGGCAACATTTTCATTGCTGTTGCATCAATTCGGTCAGGACCTGGTGACTTGCCATTTTTTAAGGAGGCGATCTCATGCAAAATATCCTCTGGTTCGACGGGCTGTATTGGCGTCCCAGGAGCACTTGGGCTGTCTATGAACCTTATGATGTCAGCAATCTCTTCGGCAGTGCATCTATCGAAAGGTGAGAAAGCACTATGTAAATGGTCGGCAAAGGCTTCTGCTCTTTCGATCTCAGACCGACACCAGGATCCGTACACTTTGCGCACGGGTGATATCTTCTTCGCAGGTCTTTTAATGTGCCTCGTGACATTCCACAGATTGTGCTGCGGGTCTCCAGGTTCCAGCTCCTTAGGGAATCTATGGAAGGAGTCCTGCCGTAGGATGGTTAGCTTGTCCTTCAGTTCCTTGGTGGCACGATTAAGTGCTGTCTTGTCCCTGGGGTTGCGCGAGGAAAACCAGACTCTTCTGAGGCGCCTTTTTTCGGCCACGAGGGCCGCGATTTCAGGAGACCACAAGTGCACGTCTCTTTCAGGTGTTCTCGGGGTAGTCAGAGGATGGGATTCGCAAACTCAGCAACATTGTGCATCTCTTTGGTTAGTTTTTCGATGGCCGCATCTATGTTGCTTGGTGTGGAAAGAGGGGGATCTAGGTACAGGGAGGAAAGCATCCAGAACGTAAACTTGGGGGCATCTGCGTGTTTCCCGGTGAGTCTTCTGGGCAGGGTTTTCTGAGGACGGAGATGTTTAGGAGCAAGTTTACTGCGCTGTGGTCGGATAGCAGTTTATCATAGCTTGAGCATGTTATCTTAGAGTGCCCTATGCCCTTGAAAACGGCGAAGTCCAGAAGATCCGGCTGCTATGAAGGGTCGGAAGGCCAGTGTGTGGGTTGCCCAGTGGAATGGCAGTCTAGACTCTTCCGCTGCAGGTACTTATAGAGCTTTATGCCTTTGGGGTTGTTTGTGCGGGACCCCCACAAGGAGTGTTTGGCGTTAAAGTCTCCGGCTGCTATAAAGCGAGGTCCATGGGACTCGAAGAAGTCCTGAAGATGGGTCTCGATTATCGAGTGTCTGGGTGGGAAGTAAACCGCACCAATGGTGATATCTTCCTGTGGGCTAGAGATCCTGGTCACGGCGCACTGAGCCCATTCCTCCTGAAACGCGGGAAGTTCCGTGTACTGAATGCCAGTTCTGATGAGCATAGCTGCTCCTCTGCGTGCCCTGCCAGATGGATGGTTGGCATGTAACAGATCGTATCCGCTAATGTTAAAGTAGGATCTGGGACAAAAGTGGGATTCCGAAACTAGAAGAACATCAATATTGTCTGTTTTCATGAGGTGCTCTACTTCGGCTTTGCTCTTCTGCAAGCCGGTTGCGTTTCAAAAAACTATATTAAGCCTTATTTGCATTACTTTCTGTTGAGGAAGGGAGCTATAAACTGCGTCATCTGCGAGAACATCTGAGAGAACATCTGTGAGATCAACTTTTCCATCATCCTTTCAATCGTTCCTTCCATGCGGACAAACATCGGTTTAAGCTGGTTGAGATTTGGGGCTTCGGGAGTGGTTTGAGGGGCTTGTTGGGGATTTCTTGGCTGTGTTGCTTGGTTTCCAAGAAGCACGTCCCTGTAACTCGTACCATTGATGATTGTTGGTATCTGGATGAGAGGTGGTTTGTTGCTACTCTCAACGGGTCTGGCTTTAGGAGATTGCTGCGCCTTTGCCTTTTTGTAGGCAGGGCATCCTCTGAACGACGCAGGGTGATCAGCTTGGCAATGTAAACAGCATGCAAAAATTTAGGTTGGTGGTAGATTACAGGAATCCCAATGAAATAACTGTCAACGACAAATTCCCCATTCCCCGAATGGACGAGATATTGGACAAACTTGGTAGATGCCAATACTTTACGACAATTGATCTAGCCAAGGGATTTCATCAAATTCAGATGGACGAAAACTCCATTGCGAAAATTGAATTTTCGATTAAGCATGGGCACTATGAATACACACGTATGCCCTTTGGCCTGAAAAATGCCCCTGCAACATTTCAGAGATGCATGAACAATCTGTTAGAGGACTTAATCTTTAAAGATTGCTTAGCATACTTAGATGACATTATAATTTACTCCACTTCATTGGAAGAACACATCTTGTCTTTAAGTAAAGTATTTGGAAAACTCAGGGTTGCCAATTTAAAATTGCAGTTGGACAAATGTGAGTTCATGAAAAAAGAAACCGAATTCTTGGGTTGTAACCACTAGTGGCATAAGACCTAATTAATCCAAACAAAACAAATGCAATTACAAATTTTCCATTACCGAAAACACCTAAAAAAATTAAATCATTTTTGGGTTTATGTGGATTCTATCGCAAATTCATTCCCAATTTTGCGAAAATAGTTAAACCTATGACCCTTAAGCTGAAGAAAGGTGCAGTAATCGATACTAAATGCAAAGATTACATATCAATAACTGAGCGACCAATCAATTTCTTCTCTAGACAAATAGAAATAGAAAAGGGCGATAGTGATACAACAAGTGTTAACCATTTCTTCCAGAAATTAAAAATCAAAATAACCTACAAAGAAATGACACTTGAACTCGCTAAAAACATCATTAAGGAATATGTGTGCACAGAAAAGCGCAATATTCTTCCCTAATGATAGTGACTTTCTGATTTTCCAAAGGGCCTTCACCGAAATCATAAGCCCCAACAATTTCAGGAAACTGTTGAGATGTACGGAGAAACTAATTGATATACTCACTTATGCGGAATTTAAGGATTTAATCCTAAAGAGACATAAAGAAGTTCTACATCCAGGTATAGAAAAAACTATTAATTGGTTCAAAGGAAAATACTACTGCCCGGATAGTCAAAAGCTAATCCAAAACATTATCAACGAATGTGAGATCTGTAATATAGCGAAAACAGAACACAGAGACACGAAATTAATATACGAAACTACACCAGAAATAATGAATGCCAGAAAAAAATATGTAATAGATTTTGATCTCACAGGAAATCAAATCTTCTTATCTTGTATTGATGTCTATTTGAAATTCACATCACTAGTTGAAGTAAAAAGTAGAGATTGGCTGGAAGCGAAAAGAGCCATCATGAAGATATTCAATGACATGGGAAAACCCCAAGAAATAAAAGCAGATAAAGATTCAGCATTTATGTGCGTTCCCTTACAAAATTGGTTAAAATCCGAGGGCGTAAATATTTATGATTTGAAAATCATAGATAGATGCACAAGATTTGAAACAATCTTCTACGTCTTTAATCACAAAACAACACATAACACTACTAAACGATCCCCGGCAGATATCTTTCTATATGCAGAAAGCCCAGATTTTAATGTTTAAACAAAAAAATATCGACAAAATTGAGCAGCTCAATAAGAAGAGACATGATTTTGAGGTTGACGTAATATAAAAGCTCCACTTATAAAAAGCAAAATTACCAATCCATTTAAGAAAACAGGCAGGATTGAACAAGTGAATAATAAACACTTTAAAGAGACAAATCGAGGCAGGAAAATAGTACACTATAAATCTAAATTTAAAAAGCAAAAGAAGATTAATAAGAGAAAATACGATACTTCCAGACCAGTCGAGGAAGAGTAAAGGATACATTCCAATAATGCTTATTTGTATGATCTCCCTTATCAATATGGTCCAATGCAGTAAAATCGAAGTAAACCCACTCAGTGTGAAAAATGGATACCTTATATTCCAGACAGGAACAGTGGAAATCCCTACAAACTACGACTACCATTCCTTGAGTATAAATATAACAAAGACAATGTTAACATTCGAAAACCTAATAGAACAAGCAAAGAATTTCTCCAGCGTACCACAGGTGCAGTATTTAGTTGAAAAATTAAAACGAGAAATCAATGGTTTACGAATTGTTGGGAGACATAAAAGAGGTCTTTTAAATGTGCATATAAGTATTTATTCGGCACTTTTGACCAAAATGATATAGATGAGCTAGAAGAAAGAATTAGTAACCTGTCAGAAAATACCGTACATGATTTAGATATGGTAATAGACGTAATTAACAGCGGAATTGACGTTATTAATAAGTTCGGAGTAAAGAGAGAAAATGATCAACAAATAGCGATATTAATTTTCAACTTGCAACAATTCACGGAATATACAGAAGACATCGAACTAGGAATGTAGTTAACTAGGTTGGGAATCTTTAACCCAAAGTTGTTAAAGAACGACTACTTAAAACAAGTAAATTCGGAGAAAATCTTGAGAATAAAAACGTCAATTTCTAATTATTTCTCATGTCCCTAGCGAGATTGCACAAATTCCGATTTTTCAAGTAGTACCTTACCCAGACGAGCATGGATAGATTCTAACCTAGCATACATTAGACAAATTCTATATTCATAATAATCAAGTATATCAAAAAAAATACAGAAAAGTTAATATTTGACAAACGTAAAGTTGGAATTATTAAACAGGAACCAAGTCAATGTAAATATACGAAAACTCACAAAAATTTTCAAATAAATTACATAGAACCAAATATTCTGATTACCTGGAATCTACCAGAGACAATAGTAAATCAAGATTGCACTAACAACAAGATTATAGTATCAGGCAACAACATTATAAAAATTAAAAATTGTACAACCCAGATTAATGAATTTATAATTTCAAACAGTTTAGCAGATTTCACACAGACAGTTTATATCACCAATAACGTCACAAAATTAGAGCCTATGGCATATTTGCAAACTAAAGAGATGATAAACTCACATGTAAAATACTACAGTATATTCCAAATTATATGCATCACTACATTTGTCATTACAATTATTAGCTTGACCCTGTATTTAGCGTATAAATTTAAGAATATACCTAAGAAACTAATTGTAAAATATTCTAAGCAAAACGAAGAACACACGAACCAGAATATCAATGTAAACGAACAAATTCAATCGGAAAACAATATTATGATGTACCCAAATTTAGCTGCCTGCGGACAAGCCAAATTTAATGGTTGGGGGAGTGACATATCCACAGTACCTAAGTACTTAATGCCTACATTAAACACACGCTTACTTTATAAGTACCTACCATACCATAAGCACTACCATATACTATTCAAATGTAATAAATACCCCATACTAATAAAACCAACACACCCTATGTTACCCAATCCAGATCAATAAGTTAAGTTCAGTTTGAGACCTAAATTAACTCGGTCGGTGCTCTTCAACATAAATAACTTGTAAAACTAAAATTCGGTAAAATAAAATTATATATTTTTACTTACACATAAAGCAAGTATTTAATTATATAATATACGTGTTAAATGAGTTAACTGCATATACAATAAATTGCCTCTGTTGCAGCTTATTAAACAAAGTGGTTTCGTGTTTTGATGATCTGTATCGTGGATCAGTTTTTGGACTCATTTTAGAAACATAACTCTTGGCATAACTAGCTGTGGGTCAATGGCAATCGACGTAGTCGACGTTGGCATGCGTGGCAGAAGTATAGACAGAACTGCTAAATTGACATGTTGGTATAGTCATTTATTGAAATTATTGAACTTTAGGCTTTAGAAATATGGTATGTGATTAAATTCAGGCTAGATAATGTGGCAAGCGAAATTTTTATTTTTAATTCTGTTATTTAGTGTTTTTAGTGGTTCTTGTTGTAAGGATAGAATTTTTCACGTGATCCGTGATCGGCCGTTTTTTGAGTCCCTTTCTATGGTTTAATTGTTAACTCGTCCGTGAATCCACTTTGATTGGAACATTTGGAACTTCTTAAGTCGGTTGTACCTGTGAAATTGGAAATTGTCCCATTTTTTTGTATTACTTGCTTTAATAGTAGAAAACATATCTTGCAACGAAACGCAGTTTGTCGCATATTTATATATCAAAAACTCCACTATTGTTGTAGCAAAATATCGAAGATACGCTAGTATGTAGATCCGCCATGAGTGAATGTTTTCTGGTCAATAACGGGTGCTTGAAAATATAGATGACGACGAATGTTTGAACTCTATTACCAGGTTGATAAACTGCATGTGGGTCGATAAAGGTATTCTCTACCTTCACGTTTTCTTGTGATGTATGGAATTCTGTTATTGGCTTCCGGCCTCTGATATGGTTACGAAATTGGTAGAAGTATCATTGGAGTAAGACCTTTTTTTAGGACACTTCTTAAATAGTCTGTTCAGCTGTATAGAATAGTAATCTATCTGTTCTCAAGTTTCCACAGTGTGTCCGTACGATGCCATTCTTCTTCTGATGACGCTTTTGTCACCTTATATTCCTCGTCCTTACTTGAAGTTGTATCGGTCTAAAAAGTAAAATTTCTCTGCCTTTCACCTGCATTGTGTTGCAATACTATTTATAGAATTGAACTTTCAGGTTATGCAATCCCGACGTCCATCGGTTTTGGTCGTGGTAACGGTTTGGCCGTTACAAGTCGTGGTGGTTAATATTGTCGTAATTGAGCGATAGGATCAAGCCTGAACTGTTCTGCAATCGTAAAGAATGGCCTTAGTTGAAACTGTCCGAAACTAGTATAATTTTGTCTGGGAATTAAAAATGGGGGTGGCTGTGGGGCCATATCAAATATGACAGGTATTCTAGCCTAAAAATTCAAATGAATGGGTATTAATATAGGGCGGTATTAATAATCTCTTTTATCTGCGAATTGGTGAATAAGACATTTTGAGATAGTTTGCCAGTTGAAAGATCATTATAGGATTCTAAGGAGAGAATTGTGTGTAATGTACTTAAAAATTTAAGTGTGCCACTAGTATTGTATATTCCTAAGCTTCATAAATTCCCTGCGGATATTTGGTCAGAAAATTTCTGTCTGACAGTTTTTTCTATTTCAATGTGTGACATGGTTCTATTTTGTTGATGAGCTTCTTGTCTTTTTATTACTTTATGCTGTGACAACAAACCGCTGATCACATTTGCTCTGTGTATAACAGTGGTGGTCTGATTAAGTTATCAGGGTTGGCCATTCGACATTAAAAAAATTTAACTGCCCGAAATATTTTAATATTTTGTTGAGAAAATGGGAAAATATGTAATGTACGAGTATTATTAATTCATCATATTACCTAAAATATTGTATATATTATTTAATCGGAATAAAATTTTATTTTTTTTTTTTAGGAAAATTATTTAAATTTAAAACAACACTTTTTGTTTCTTTTTATTTCTATGTTTGACAATTATGCGAATTTACTTGTTAGATAAAACTTATGGTATTTAAGTGTAATTTAATTTAAAGATGTTAAATTTATTTGTTCATTATGTTTTACATAAAATCCAGGAGTCTTACCCTTCTATCCTGTATGTTTCTATGGGCAGGATTTACAGGATTGGGTTATGTTATACTATTGTTAGCAATGTTTTTAAATTATAATTTTTCCGTTTTTTTATCTTTATCTTTTTATCTTTATCTTCTCTCTTGAACAAAATAATTTAATCTTAGATCGCTTAACACTTTTTACTACACTTATTTTAAAAATTTTTTTTTATAAAAGTTTTCTTGTTTAAATTTGTTTTAACAGTTAAGATGAATTCTGTGATTTTTATTGTTTCGTTGAGTTATTCATTAACTTACACTACTTAATGATAAGTGTACTGCACCTGGTGGACCCCTGTGTTGTCTACTACAGATCCCGTTACCGAGAGTTGCGATCGGGCGGATGTTTGTGTTTTCATGATTTTTTGTTTCTACTATTAAATTTTTAATATACATAGTTCACCAAAGTTGTGTACTTAAATTAAGTGGCTGCTCGCGGTGAGTTGTTTTAGACCAAGGTGCATTTTATTCAGGTATAAGAAGAGAATAAGAAGATAATATAAGATAAGAATGTATTCAGTTTACTCTTGCGGAAAGTATTACAATATTGGTTTCAAGTGTGCAACGCAGAAGAGAAGATGTATATATTATTTTTTATTTTATTTATTTAAAAATTAAACAATGATCTGTTAAATATATATACTATGTAACTATTCTAAGAGGAACTTTTTTTTATTTGTTTACATTAAGGGAGAGTTCAAGGGATAAAATATGGGATGAGAGGTTATAATTTTTACATATAGTACGAAAGGAAGCGTGTTCAGCGTTATTGGATCTGAGAATAGGTAACCATAGGTGTCGGAAGGACCTAGTTACTCTATTGGGAACGGAAAAATTATGATATCATGGATATAGGAACTGCTTTTGCAAAGATTCGATCCTATTTTGATGCGAAAAGTATTGTGGACTCTAAACGCACGAGCAGTATTCAAGGATAGAACAATCTAGGGTGAAATATAAGGAAGTGGTGGTGAAGGGATCGTTAAAATCCTTTTACGCTTAATAAAGGCAAACATTCCTCTAGATTTATGCATTGTCACACATCTCTGTGTCATTAAACCTAAGACTATGATCAAAAAGGACACCAAGATCATTGTTGTGGAAATCGGTGAGCGCATTTTCTGTGCTCTGTGTACAAAATACTCTAAGTGAAAAGTGAATAGTTACCAACAATTCGCCACAAAAATGTAGCAAAGACACGCTCATTGCACTGTATAATTTCTTATTAAAATAGTTGTGCAAACTCCAGGCTTTTGAACAGCTATTATATTTATATTATATATATTATATTAAAAAAAACACAGAGCCACGAAGTCTCACAATGAGTCAAAACGACATTCGTGCTTAACGTCAACAAGAGCAAGACATCGAAACGAAACTACGTGTATTTCTCATATGTTCGCAACTCGCGGAAGTGCACGAAAGAAATGAAAACGTCGATCGGCTAAGGTCAACAAGAGAGAACGAGAGAGTGCATTCTTGCTTACCGGCAATTTGAACGATGTGCCAAAGAGAACTGACCTTTTACACGGCAACCAAAACTTCGATCTCATTAACCACTGCACTAGCAACAACAAAAAATACTGTAACCTCGTTTCTGCTGCTCAGTAACAATGCCAAAAACAATGCAAACTGGGTTGGATCGCTGCATCCAAATTAAAAGAAAATTGAGCTCACAAAATTCTGCGGCTGGAAACAAAATAAAGATCAAACGGCTCACTCTAAGTCAGCGAACTGATTTCCAATAATCAAACAGATTTGGAATATTGCCAGATATTGACAAGGATCTACCCCCCAGCACTGACGAAGGGGACAAAAAGAAGCTAAAGCCCCCACCTTTACACATCAGAGAGAAAAGCTCAAATACTCTGGATAATAAAATAGTTTAACTCGTTGAAAAAGACAATTTCCAAGGAATACCACAAAAAGGAGCAGCATATACATATTTTTCATATAATATAATATATATATGTGATACTTTATTAATAATAGTTTGGGTATAATTATAGGTGTTTAAATTAGAATATGTGTAGGTTAGACAGCGTAAAATTATGAGTAACATCAAGACTGCGGATAGGACCTGCTGAACTTCTGCTTACGTAGATGACGGCTGAGTTTCGACGCATTTTCTTCTTGACTTTTAAACGACTCGACTTCTCTCTGACCTCTTTACGACTCGACCGTTCACCACTGACTGCTGACTCCAGAGATGCCCACCCGCTATTCATGGACATGACAACTACCTTACATATACGAAACCAGGGTCCAAATAAAAGCCGGATAAAACTTTAGGACTCTGGCACACTACCTAAACAAAAATAAACTACACGTACCAACTAAAAAGTAGTAAGGGTCACCAGGTCGTTCTCAAGAGTATAGAGCCTGACGTAATACCCTCAGAGATTACGCAGGCATTAAACGATAAGGGTTTCAAGGAAAAAACTGTCTTTAACATACTGAGCAAAGAGAGGAAACCGCAACCACAATTTTAAGTCGAGGTGGAACCAGACACTAAGGCTATCAGGAAAAATGAAGTGCATCCTATTTATATGCTACAGTTTCTCTGCATCTTAGAATTGCTGTAAAAGAACCGCACAAGCGCAAAGGCCCCATCCAATGAACTATTTCCCAAAAATATGGCCAAACAAGAGCACACTGCACATTGCGTTCAGTTTGTGTCGTTTGTTCGTGACTCTGTTCATTGCACGACAAACAAAAGCGATCCCAGCATCAAAAAGTGCGGAAATTGTGGGGTTAATCGCGCAGCAAACTATAGAAGTTGTCAAATATACAAAGACCTCAAAAGCCGGATTAATCACCAAGTGACGTCTGCACGCCTCTATAACGCACAGAATACGCCATATACCATGAAAACATTCCCAGAATTAGAAAAATTGCCAGGAATGAATAAAATGCTTAGCTTAAGTGTTCCATCGAGCAAGTGGTGGAATACTTAACCCGTACATACAAGTATAAAGAAATCCAGGAAGGGAAGTTTCAAACCTTTTCATTGCGGTTAGAAATTACTAATGTATCGGAGCAGAATACAAACTACGTTTGATTTGATATTTATTAAAGAGTTTCCAAATAAATTCAAGGCTGAAACTTCGGAAATAAAAGAGGATACAGAGATATATAATATATAGAGCTAATGGAGAAAAAAAACCAAGAAAATGCAGGAAAAAAAGTAGAAGGTAAAAGTCCCAAAATGGACGATTTATCTGCCCTACCTAAGATACCCAAAGAGGTACCCATATTCTCTGGTGCGTCCACAGATTCGGACCATTTTTTCGAGCTCTTTAAGCAGCTAGTGCACTCAAGGGTAGACTTAAGCTCATCATTGAAACTAAGCTTTCTCAAAAGTGCATTAAAAGGGGAAGCTAGGAATGTTGTTTCCCATTTATTGCTGGGTTCTGGCAATAATTATGCGGCACCTTGGGATCTACTAACGAGAAGGTACGAGAATAATAAAAAAACGATCTCGGACCTATTTAATCAACTAATGGAGCTTCCAAAAACAATCATATAGGCATTTAAAAAACTTTATTGACTCTACTAATGAGTCTATTTATATGATGAAACTCAAAGAAAATTAACTTATGGTAAGCTTAATTTTCTATTGAGTCTCAGTTTTAGCGGCATTATTCACCAAAATGTACTAGTGAGTTATTCTGCTTATTTTGCAATGAAAACCATATAGCCGATAGCATTTTACACATTAGAAAAGATTTAAACATTCATTACTTCTGAACAGGCGATATTGGCCACAGCTTATGTTCAAATTAAACGTAAAGATAGAAAGTTCCAAACATATAGAGATTTGATTGATAAGCCTTCACAGAGCATAATAATATCAGAAAAAGCGGCACAGAAAATCAGGCCTTATAGTGATTAGTGGTATTTAATCCACTAATAAGTTTATATCAAAAAAAATCTTAAAGTTGCCTATTAAAAAGACAAGTTCAAAAATATTAAAAGTTAATGGAATTAGTTTACCGAAATGAATACAAAATTCCTCCGAAACTAAGGTACCAAGGTAGTAAATGTAAATAAACAGGATTGGAAAAATTGTTGATAGCCAAACCAGATTTTGATATACATAAAGATACATACATAATACATAAGATACATTGATAATACATAGATACATACATACAATACATAATGATATACATAAGCGATAATTAGAAGAGAGATCAAATGAATCAGATGAGTAGGTTGATTGAAAATATGATGCAAAAAGATTAGCAATACTGAGATGTGAAGAGTCAAATTTCTTATTATATTATATGAGATGGAAGGGAGGCAAAGATTAGATTGACGGTTAGAGTTTAATGAAAAGATCCATTCGAGATCCAAAATCAAGCTTACATTTTGAGATATAATTTGTATATATAATGTAGTTGATGTTATGCTCAACAAACTGGTTGCGGATGAGAAGGTAGTTTGAAATATGTAACAACGACTGTGCGCTACTATTGGGGTACAGGAGAGTCGATAATCGGCGAAACCGGGAGTTTGGGATGGTGTGAGCCCTAGGGAGTAGATAAGGAAGGAAACCTTATTATTGTAGCAGAGGTGGTAGTATTTGAGGTAGTATTTGAATAAGGTCAAGCGACCTGCCACGATAGTTCCTAATAGGGTTAAGTTGGAAAATGGCAGAGTTGGCTAAGCCATCAAGGAAGTCATTATGGCTAGTGGGTAACAGCGAGTTATCATCGTCAGAGTTGATCCATGAAAAGAGGGGCAAATTGAAATCACCCAAAACTAGTATAAGATCAGAATCATTTAGCAAGGACATAACTCATACATATGTTCAGCCAATTCGCATTATCCATATACACATATACATTGAATGCACGTTCTTTTCCACTATAAGTCTTGAATAAATAAAGATTTTCCAACAATATTCATCCATATAAATGTTAAATAAATAAAGATTTTCCATCAACATTCATCCATATAAAGCTTGAATAAATAGGGATTTTACATCAATATTCATCCATTAAATATATGCTTGTATAAACATCAATAAATCCATTTAAAAAAATCCATACCGAATCCAAATAAATTTGAAATAAATTGAAATTACAAAAATACCATAAAAACAGAACGAGACTATGATAAAGGGTTTTCTATTAAGGGCGCTTGATCTTTGAAATGAAAAATACATGTAAGAGAGATATTTGCGAAATTTATTTTTATTTGAAAGGTTCATCGACCCCATTATGTATGGAACATGATATCATTCAAATGACCGCCACGGTTTCGGTTGGTGGCGCGCACACGAAAGGTCAAATTTTCGATGACTCTGGCGCACAAATTGGGCTGTATTTGATCGATGGCGTGGCGTATGTTGACTTTGAGGGCATCGGTGGTTTGCGGCTTGTTGGCATAGAACTGCGACTTAAGAAAACCCCACAAGAAAAAGTCCAGCGGGGTCAAATCGCACGTTCTCGGTGGCCAGTTCACGTCGCTTTTGCGCGAGATGACTATATCCGGAAATTGCTCGTGCAGAACATTCATCGTAGCGTGTGCTGTGTGGCACGTAGCGCCGTCCTGTTGAAACCACATGTTCTCCAAATCCATATTCTGGATTTCAGGCCAAAAGAAGTTGGTTATCATCGACCGGTATCGCTCACCATTGACGGTGACGGCCACACCATTATCGTTTTCGAAAAAATAACGCACCAATCACGCCTCCGTCCCAAAATCCGCACCAAACAGTCACTTTCTGTAGATGCATTGGCATTTGGTGAACCTCGTGTTGGTCTCGTCACTGTAATCTGCCATGGTGATTTGGAAGGACTGAATGAATATAACACATTGCATTTAACATCTGTCACTCAAACAACATAGCCGCAATGAGCTGTCAAAGTTTGAGCGTCTCTATTGGAAAACCATTTAGTATCTCCTTTGAGCTCTCGTTTTTGTGTCCATCTGTTCCCACATCTAGCTCCGTGTGGAGCCTACTATGTCCATGGGAAGAAACGTGTAAGCAAAATTGTCCATTTCTTCGAGCTCTTTGACGATGCTCAGACCAAAGAGTGAGTCGTCTGCATCTTCTTCCGAGCAGACTAACTCAACGGCCCATCCCGGCTATAGTCGTTAGTAAGTAAAAAAGAACACGAAACAGCGAGTCCGTGCTCTCTTCAGCCCAAATGAAAGCTAACGTTCCGCCCCCGTTCGTATTTACTCCAGTCACCACCAGCGCTTCCTCGAAAATGTCCCAAGCCCGATCTGCAGCTGCGTTGACCAAATTCATTGCATTTATGGATCGCGTCAGCCAGTTTAAAGCTCGCTTTAACACGCCGAGCAGAAGCTGAGGGTGAGGGCGAAACTGTTACAGCCATGCAGTCTAAGTATGACTTCTGCTAGTCCGTCTACGAAGGCTTTAATGCCCAGCTGAGTGAACACATTGAGGCCACAACCATAAGAGGACAGCAGCCAACGAAACCTCTAACATCTAGCGGGTGTGGGCTGCATCACTCCACGGCAACACAGATATTGTTCCCTGGGCTGTAGTAAATTCCTAATAATAATAATCGCATCCAATCATTCGAAAGTATAGTTGATGTCGTACCGTAATCCTGCAAACTATGTTCGAAAGAGAACCATCCTATCCGGATGTGTTCGAAATTCCTGCAGATGTCTGTTCAAGATCGATGCACGTACATCAAACAGCAGAATTGAATTGATTCGCGACCACCACCAAGTCTTGAATTGTACGAGCATTTACAATTGTTTCACATGCAGATGACGTTACAATACATTACTTCACCGTGGTGGCACTCCACATGCTCCTGCGGTTCCCTCCACTTCAATCAATTCCAATGATTTAATACAGTCCACTACTTCTCCAAATTTGCAGGACTACTTTGCATCCGGCCATCAAAGTGGTTTCTTAGGAACAATGAACAACGTCTGCTATCGTGGAACAAACTATAAGAAGCGTGCTTTGATCGGCACTTGCTGAAAATCCTGAGAAGTTATGTAACTTCGATATTGACTCTCCTTCTAAATCTCGCATCAAGATCAAAGCCTCAGCGTTCGTCTTGCGCCAACTCGCAGGGGTCTTGCCTTCGTATCCGATTTATCCAAATTTTTTAAGCAGGCTTCTTAATCTACCTCTGGCTGATCCACTCTTTTATAGGAACTCGCAGATTGATGTGCTGACTGGTGCAGATGTCCTTCCTTCCATTATTCTAGGCGGCTGCTTTCCTAATATTTGTGGACCACTTTTGGGTCAAAAGACCATTTTCAGGTGGATACTTTCAGGTCCATTGAAAAACCTATTAAACACAAGATACGTATCCGCTTTCACCAGTCGCATTGCAATCAGCCAAGATTAATGCCTTGAACCTTGTCACAAGGTTTCGGGAGGTGGAGGATCTACCATCCAAGCCGATAGACCGACCAGATGTGGAATGCGAATCCGATTTCGCCCGCACTACATCCAGGGATAAAGACGGAAGATACGTTGTAACATTCCCTTTTAAAAACACTGAAGGGGTGAACTTAGGTCATTCCAGATCCATAACTCTCAATTTCTCAGGAGTGAGAAAAGGCTTAAGAAAAACCCTGCGTTCAAAATCCAACAAGACTCAGTGATTAAAGATTACTTGGATTTCGTTCATATGCGAGAAGTCCAGAGAAGGCAGCGACAATTGTTGCTTGCCTCATTACAAAGTTTTTAATGCAGCTTAAAGTGCCACCACCAAGCTTCGTATTGTGTTTAACGCCTACAGTGCTTCCTCTAACGGATAAAGCCTTAATTATGTTTATATCCTGGGTCAGTCTTTCAAACTGACCTCACGACCCCGATACTCAAATGGCGGTTCTTCCGTTTTTTTTCAATTCCGTCATAACAAAAATGTATCGACAAATTTGCGTCCATCCACAGCATACGTATTTTCAACGGATTCTGTTTCGCAATTATGACGGCAGACTCTGTGCCTACGTGCTTTGAACTGTCACTTTTTTAGTTAATTGTGCACCCTTTTTGGCCATCCGAGTCGTCAAACTACTTTTATACGACCTTTTCCACCATTATCCATTAGTCCACCAATATCCAGCACTGATTCCTTTCCTTCCGAAGGCCTCAAGCGTCTATTTCTGGACCGACTCTACAATTGTTTTGGCATGAACCTCCATGCGCTTGGACGATATTTGTGTTGAAGAACCTCCGAAGTTAAAAAGTGCTAAAAGCCATCATAAGCTCATGTCACGTCTGCACAATCTATAAATAAAAGCTCCAATCTCAGCTCAAGGGCGCCCTCCCTTCCGAACGATCTACGTTCTCTCGACCCTTCACACATACAGGTGTCGACTTTGCCGGACCGTTCGTGATTCAAAAATACACCGGCAGAGCGTGTCTTATTATCAAACTGTATGAATGTGTATTTAAATATTTAGCACTAGATCCATCCATCTAGAAACTGCCCTCGATTTGACCACCGAGAAATTCCTCTGAGGTTTCGCTCGTTTCGTGTGGAGACGCGGCTGACCCACTCAAATCTTCTTCGACAATAGGAAAACGTTGGTGGGGGCGTCCAATTTGCTGACTCCAGACTTCTTGGAGGCGACCAGGTCAACTGTAGTAACCAATTATTACCACCATAAGACATATGGGTGGTCTTTGAGGAGAAGGGCTTAAGAGTTTCAAAATTTTTTTCTACAGGGCTACTTCTTCCTACAAATATATAGTACTTTCGAAGAGTTTTCAACTCTCTTATCGAAGATCGAAGCCTGTTTAAATCCAAGACCTCTTTCTCCTCCATCCAAGGACTCCACTGACCCATTGGCACGGACGCCAGGTCATTGGCGACCTCATTGGCGACCCACTACTCGCTGTTGCTGAGCCTGAGCTAAACTCTAATGAGGCCTCAATCATTAACAGATAGCAGCGCCTCAAGGCTCAGAATCAACAGTTCTGCTTGCGCTGGAAGCACGAATACCTAAAGGAGCTGGCCAAACGGAATAAATGGCAGTCTCCCGAGAGGAATATAATATATCGGTAAATGATATGGTTATTATCAAAGACGACAATCTTTCACCAAATGAATGGCAATTCGAAAGGGTAACTAAAGTTTACCCAGGCGAAATTGACCTTATTTAATTAATATTTCTCTCTATCCGTCCATAAGTCCCTTAGTTATCTCTCCATATTTTTGAATCGGCAGATATTTTAGACACAATGCTGAATGGGATGGAATATTTAATGGTTATAAAAAATATATAACTTCAATTTTAGAAACAAAAGTCCTTTTAAAGTTGATTTATTTAGAATCCTATTTTCCGTGTGCCCGCCAAGTGTACATTGTCTTGAAGAAAATACAATTTTGGGAAGGCCGAGGATCGATAATCTTCTAGAATTTTTGTCACGCCTCTTTAAGCCTTTAAAAATGAATATTCAAACTTTATTAGGAACTTAAAACCTTGGAAAATGAGTTTCTATTAAGCTAATTAAAAAAATGACCCAAGAAATGCTATTCCTTTTACGCAAGTACCGGGTATACATAGTCTAAGCATTCTTGGTGACTTTTCGGCACTTTATTGGACTCGGAAAACTACTTTTTCCTCTCAGTACACTAATCTCCTGTTGTAAACGAATCCGCCTATTCGAATCCGAGTTTTTCATCAAAAAGACTCGGCCTCGAGAACTTTATGATCCCCTTCCAGCAGTGTCCTGGGAGGACCCATGGCTGGCAAATGGGTAATTGGAAAAATGGCAAACGGCATCTTCAAAGTGTCGTTGGCAAAGTTCTGGTCACAAACATAAGCACAATTAGGGGAGCAGTGGCAAAGCTGGTGCTACTTCCCCTTAAGTCCTAGACCTGATCAAAATCCTGTTATTTTGTCATCCTTCATAGTAAAATCTAACATTCATTTTTATCATCCACAAGCAGTTTTTTAATAATAATAGCTCCAAGGAATGTCAACATCCGGACTTTGCAATGCTAGAGTGCTTTTCGCTGTCGAGTCTGCCGACGAGTTCTTAAGTTCACGCGCTGCAAATATGCAATCGCTTCTTTCAGCTGAGCGCAGAGAAGAGGCTCCGTGCGGTGTTAGCGAACCGCTATTGCCCGAACTGTTGGCCCATCAATACTCTGGAGGAAGTTGCCGGTCCACGGGCACTTGCCGTGTGTGCCAAGACAAACATTACACCTTGCTCCACCAGACGCACCCGGTCAGCGAAAGACTGCAAAAAAGGAAAGGGTCCCACGGCAAAGACCGACGTTCAAACAACGATACTCCTGTAGTTCCTAGGGTCTCCTGCTTATCGCTCATCCAAATAAGAAGCGTGAGCGTGCTACCAACGGCGTCCTTTCGGGTAGAAACGGGAGCCAAGACGTTCACCACCTTCTTGGACCCGTGCGCGCCCCGCAGCTGCATAAACACCTCCATGGCATCGGCATTTGGCTTCCTTGTCGCTCGCGTTGGCTCTGAATGGGCAGGCACCGTCGTTATCCGGTCTCAAACGGCGCAGACAATAAAGCTGGATATGGTGGTAAAGACTGCATCCAGAGAGATTCCTGAGACTCTCAAGGACGAAATCGCCAGCGTGATACTGGCTAATGAGTGTAATCCCTGGCCACCAAAAAGCTCCCTTGACCCAGAACAACGTATTCAGATGGGTCCTCTCTGGTTCCTGTAGCTGCCGATCTCTAGATGCCCCCTTCCTGTCCGACGAACATTGCAATTATATTGCAAGGGAATGTTCAGGTGGAATTTATTGGTCCAGCTGTTCCAATATTGCTCCAAATGAATGTTCAGTATTTTTATCGACCATTGTCGGCATATTTCCTGCTCATCCCCTATCGGCGGATAACTTGTATTATTCAACTTTGGCTGATCATCTTGCACTTTAGAATAAAGACGGAACCTACACCACCAGCAAATTATTTTTGTTATTCTGAATTATTTGCCATCACAACATCGTTGAGTCGGCTAAGCCATTAAAGAAGTCATTTTGGCTTATGGGTAACAGGGAGTTATCATCGTCAGAGTTGATCCATGAAAAGAGGGGCAAATTGAAATCACCCATAACTAGTATAATAACAAAATCATTTAGCAGAGACAAAACTGATTTAATGGCAGATACGTGGTGTATGTAAATGATTGCATCACACAGAGGAGGAATGTAGGAAGAAGTAACGAACAGGTTAAAGGAATCAAAATTAATTTTAACGGGTGAAAATTTGATTTCGAAAGGATTTCACTAATCCGTTCACGTTCCTCTGAGTAAATGTTGTTTACGACAATGAGAATGCCACCTCCAAAGGTTGGGCGATCTTTCCGAAAGACAGTGTACTTCGATACAAAAATATCATTGTCTATGACAGAGGAGATTAGCCAGTTTCAGTTTAGCACAATAGCATCAAAGTCAAAAGAAGCATTGTTGGTAAAGAATAGGTTCAGTTTACCAAGAATACTGCAACAAAAAAAGATTAGTTTGCTTAGATATTTGAAATAGCTACAGCACTGGAACCTTGAGAATCTCTGGTCAAGAATTCATGAACAATACTGTATTGCAATACTGTACTGCATCTGGTATAGTTTGAATAAAGATATCGTTTATGTTTAAAATTAAATTGGGTTATAAAAAGTTCTGAGGGTGCTATATTAAGATTATTTGAAAGGTGACACTTAACGTCATCTGTAGTGGCGTCAGGCATAAGACGCGACACAAAAATGGATTTGCGGGTAGCGACAGCTCTCAGCGCAAGTCCAGAAGATCGCGTTTCTGATGGCACACCTGTCAAACCCGACTTTCTTGATATCACCACGGGTTGGCGGTGCGGCCGGCAGGCATATTGACCGGCTGGCTGATGGCATGACGGTTGAAGATTTATCCAGCATGGGGCCAAGTGCGAGATTCCTACTGCCAGGTTCCGTCGGATCAACTTTTGTAGTGGGAAGACCCCGTTTTTGAAGAGCTATGCTGGCTGGCTGTTCGTCAGGGGCATCATCCATAACATAATTTAGTGGCAATTGTGAGGCTGGAGTGGTGCATATATTAATTTGATGGTTATTGTTAGAAATTTTCCGACTTGGTGATTCACTTAGTAGTTTAAGGCCCAAAAATAGAGATTCGTGATTGAGAAACGGTTAATTTAATAAGGCAAATTGTTTCCGACCCCGGAAACCAATACGAGTTTGTCGCATGAACATGCGCATATCTCCATCTTTCTCTCGACAGGCCAAATAGGACTAGGTCAGACCGATGCCTTTATCCAAGAGATCACCAAGTCGGCGAGAAATTATCGCATAGCCAGCAAATCAGGTAGGAGTCGCCCGTAATGGCGCCTCCAAATTTGCACTTCTTTGATGAATAAATTAATGACATTTTGAGTTAAAAAAAATGCACTCAAAACAGATGGTCCAGAGAATGCAGAGAAATGCGAAGAGAGCGATTCAACGACAGTAACGTGGGAGCGGTTTGAGCGTGAAGCAGGAGCAATGCAGAGGGAGATGAAGAAGCTCCACAGAAAGAAGGAAAGTCAAAAAGAGCAGTGAGCAGATTATGGTTAAAAAGCAAAACAACGAATTGCTTTGGTGTCTTTGTTTTTGTTTGCGACTAACAATTTAATCGGAAGTTACAAAAAAATTAAGAATAGTCCGTTAAAATAAAACTTTCAGAATGTTATTCAGTGTGAACATTTCCGCGGATCGGCAGATAAATTTGATCATTAAATTTAAATAGATAACTCGCACGGGAAACGTTAAAAGAGCTTTTGGAGACTTATTTTAATTCTGTCAAATTGTCTTTATGGACCACCGCTCCTTTTATTAAGACTGCAGTCCTATTCCTATTTGGGCAGTCTTTCGATATGTGGCCTGCTTTACCACACACAAAACATATTCTGTTTTCTTCTTGGTATTTACCGTTTTTTTTCGCTCCTTCTGTTATCTTTGTCTTTTTGACCATTAACGTACATAGCTTTCTGCTTGCCGCAAACTTCCTTCACTTTACGTGCTTCTGATTCCTTTAGACTCTTAGTGCGTAATACATCGAGATGCGGGAAATCATCTCGTGCCTCCATTGCGCACCGAAATGTTTCGTACGAATCAGGCAAACTTTACAATAACAAGATCTCTAATAAATCATCGCCTATGATAACACCAATTTCCTTAAGTTTTTTCACTACATCGAAAAACTCATTTTCATGATGGCGCACGTCGTCACCTAGATTTATGAGCGACAATGCTTCTCTCAGGATGCTTGGTTTTCACACAGGCTCCTTTGCAACTAGGCAGCTTCGTGATTAGCATAATTGCCAGATCGCTACTTTGTATAAGTAAACGTTACAGTTTAAATGGGATGCATATCACAACACTGAGGAAAAGACTGTTTTGCATAGTTGATATATATTATAGCAAAGAAAAATCGCAGGAATTACCTAATTTAAGAAGCAAAATGATATGATATTTCGAAAACGACAAACCTTTCCATTATCCTCCAAGGGTGTTTTATACCGAAAACGCCCAGGTACATTACATTTTAAATGAGTAAATTCTTAAGTTATTAATATTTCTATCGGCTGTACACAAGCGCCCGGTCAGAATGCTATGTCAGCAGGTTGACCAACGATAAGCCATGGTTAGCGGGGCTGGCTTACTTTAGTTAACTATCCTCAAGGCCAAAGCCACCCTCGGACGATCCTATATTGGCTACTACTTCTCTCAGCTCCGCCGCGTACCTCCTAGCACCGATGAATCGTTGACAGGTGAGGGCGATACAGATTAAAGCACAAGATAAGTTTGCGGTGAGACCTATCCAAAAAATGCGGTCGAAACTGGCATCCTCTTCAATCTTCTGGATGGACTCCAAGTTTCGTTCATTTAACCGGTGAATGTACGGAAGACTCAGAATTTCTTGGCTGAGAGTGATGTTTATGAGCCTTGCCACTCCAGGGGACCTTTTTGGGATGTTACCGTGGTTGGTGAAGAGAGTCTCATTGATTATGGCGCGGTCGTTGATTGGTGCGTGCCACGCACTCAAACAACGGTTCCATTGTCGATTTGTATGATGATCATTAATGATCATTGTCGATCATTGATGATTACTGGAGTGTAATTGGAAACATTGGGTTTTGTATTTCTGTTATTGACATTCTATTTCACGTTAGTAACATGTAGTTGGCTTGTGTCGACTACTGAATTTTTTGAAAATTTTAATATTTTATTGACTGATGAGGTTCGATTACATATTTTTTGTTGGATTTTAATGTTGATTTCTATTTGTTAAATGATGTAGTGCTTAACCACCACCGAATTGATTTAAGCTTAAATTACTTTAGTTCTATTGGTAGTAACTATGCCAAGTGGCTCTTAAAATTGAAACTGGAAGATTTATAACATCAAGTTGTTTTTGTGGAGCACTCTCCCTTTAATTAGGACCGTGGTCCCCAGACCTGCTTCTATAGTTCTTTCCTCACATAGAGAAGTTAGTTTATTGCCAAGTCTTCGGTTGGACTTTACTATAATAGAACTTTCTCACCAACGTCGAAGACCCTGTTTTGCCAGAAAGCGTTTTCCCTGGACGTAAGTGCATTTAGGTGCTCTTGATTTTCGGTTAGACTTCCAATTGCAATTCATTAGTGTCGGTTTCTACCACATCAACTGGTCTCTTGTCAATAACCGAATGAATCGATTTATTGTATCGAGTGGCTGCTAGAAGGAGTTCCACGATGTCGTTGATACATTTGTCGATTTTGATGCATCCTGCGAGCTGTGGAAGCGCTCTATCTGGCCGTTCGAAACTATGTAGTGGCGGGTCGTTTGAAACGCTAACGCCGAAGTGGTTGTTGAGCATGGTCAGTATTGTGTGCAAGATAGGTAGCAATAGCTATTTTTGTCCATGGGTAAGAAGTTCATGAGCTGAAGAAGTGGTGATTTGAGGTCGTCGATAGTTCTCGACGGGATGTTTTGCACAACGGCGAATTTAAAGAACTTCTCTGTCGAGAAAATGTCTATGTTTAACATTTCTCGAACGTGCGAGGGAATCGGTGATTTACCTATTTCATGTTTCTTTGGGTTCTTATTGTACTTGGCCTTGGTGCAGGTTTTGCAATTGGTGACAATTTCGTTTGCCAATTTAGCCATTATTGGAAAGTATTGTAGTACACAGCGAGTACATGCTTAACGTTTTCTTGGGCCGAACTATGCGCTCTATAGTGCTAGTGAAGGTGAAGTTTATTAAGTGCCGCATTTTGTTTCCAAAAATGGCGAAGGTGCGCTTTGGCCGAAGAGTTCGGGCCCCTTCCGAAACTATTGGATTCTGAAGCAGTTGAGAGGCTTACCTCCAAAGTGTGGGTGACGAAAACTTCGCTGTGAATTTTTGCTGTGCATGATTCTGCTCTCCGTGCATCTAACACATTAAGCTGCTGTCAGATAGAGCGTCCGTGACCATGTTTTCCTTCCCCGGTTTGTGGAAGATTTTCGCGTCCTCTATGCGCTTCTTTTAACTTTTGCGTTCAGATGGAAATCCAAAGCGGATTACGTTGATGGTTAGTGATCTGTATAGGTGCTTAGATCGCTAACCGAGTTAGATAGTGCCGTAGTTTGGCCAGGGACCAGTCTATAGTCATCTGTTTCCTTAGTGTCATAGTTGGCTTCTCTGTCTGACAATGTCCTCGAGATCATTGTGAGCGGACGACCCTCTTGGATAGTACTGCGCCAAGATCATGGGCTGAAGTATCTGTTGTCAGAACAAATGGCTTCTTGTAGCGCAACATGACGTCTTCGGACGACAAGATGTTTCAAATGTGGGAGGTAGCTGAGGAATGATCAAGGAAGCCAAGGAATTATCTTACGTCAAACACATTTTTGGGTTTAGGGAAGTCCTTGATTGCCTTAACTTTTTCTGGGTCTGTGGTTGTTCCACGATTTGTGACGATGAACCCTAAGAAGTTGAAGCTTTTTTTTAAAGATGCTATTGGGTTGCCCAAAAAGTAATTGCGGATTTTTTAAAAGAAAGTAAATGCATTTTTAATAAAACTTAGAAGGAACTTTAATCAAATATATAATTGCCATATTGTTCGATAACCTTTTGCCATCTTCCTGGCAAATTTAGTATTCCACGCTCATAGAACTTCTGGCCTTTATCTGCAAAAAACTGAACCAAGTGCGATTTTATAGCCTCATCATTGCCGAAAGTTTTACCATTTAAGGAGTTCTGTAAAGATCGAAATTAATGGTAGTCTGATGGTGCAAGGTCAGGGCTATATGGTGGATGCATCAAAAGTTCCCAGCCAAGCTCACTCAGTTTTTGGCGAGTGACCAAAGATGTGTGCGGTCTAGCGTTGTCCTGGTGGAATATGACACCTTTACGATTGACCAATTCTGGTCGCTTCTCCTTGATGGCTGTATTCAATATGTCCAATTGTTGACAGTAAACATCCGAATTAATCGTTTGGTTCCTTGGAAGCAGCTCAAAATATACGACACCCTTCCAATCCCACCAAACAGACAGCATAACCTTCTTTTGGTGGATATCAGCCTTTGAAGTGGTTTGAGCTGGTTCACCATTCTTGGACCATGATCGTTTTCGACTAACGTTGTTGTAAACAATCCATTTTTCATCTCCAGTTATGATTCGTTTTAAAAACGGATCGAATTCATTGCGTTTAAGGTGCATATCACAAGCGTTGATTCGGTGTGTTGAATGAATTTCTTTCAATACATGTGGTACCCAAATATCAAGCTTTTTCACCAGTCCAAGACTTTTTATGTGATAATGAACGGTTGATTTTGGTATATTTAACTTCTCTCCTATCTCACGCTCAGTTACATGACGATCCAATTCGATTAATGCTTTGATTTGGTCATCATCAACTTCATTTGGCCGACCTGAACGTGGCTCATCTTTAACGGAAAAATCTCCAGAATGGAATTTGCGAAACCAATTTTGACACTGTCTTCCTTTTAAGGCTTCATCACCATACACATCTCGTAACTTTTTAGCAACCTGCTCCGCGTTTTTTCCTTTACGGAAATAATAAAGTAAAATATGACGAAAATGCTCCTTTGTGGGCTCCATATTAAAATTGACGCCAAACAAACAAATGTAAACAAAATTTCGCGCCCTTTTTTTCTAAAGCAAGCTAAAAGTAACAGCTGATAATTGACAGAAGAAAGAATGCAATTACAGAGTCACAAGCCGTTGAAAAAATTTGTCAACGCCGACTATATGAAAAATCCGCAATTACTTTTTGGGCAACCCAATAGTATTTTTTTAAAAGACGTCATCAATTGTCCTTTTGAAAATACTGGCAGAATTTCTCAGGCCAAAGGGTAACCTTCGAAACTTTTACTTTCCTCCTTTACTGAAAAGGAAGTCTTTTCGTAGTGTTGTTCTGCCAGTAAATTTTGGTGATAGCCAGATTTAAGATCAAGCGTGCTAAGAAACCTGGCTTTGCCTTAATTTCCTAAAATCATGGCAATCTTAGGCATTGGGTACTTGTCAGGGATTGTCCTTTCATTGAGTTTGCGGAAGTCGATGACTAAGCGCATGTTCTTCTTGCCGGCTTCATGAGTGCTTTTTTTATCTACTACCCATATGGGATTGTTGTAGGGCGAGATTGATTTTTGATTTATCCCGTTTTTTCGCCGTTCTGAGACGAAATCCGCTACTCCCATAGGGTACGGGTATAGCCTGGCGTATATTGGTTCCTCGTTTGTTGTCCTTATTGTGGCGACAACTGTCGTGTTTTATGGCAGTCATTGATTGGGGATGGCAAACACCTTTTTTCCGGTTGAGGAGGACTTTTTGGTAGGCGACTCTTACAGTGGTCGGAGCGTCTTCCCCATTCGCTTTAATAAAGTTTATATCAATGCCAGGATGGAGTAGGATTTTCTCGATTTCCGTGCCGCACTTGAGATGATCAGAGCCGTAGAGTAGATCTATCTTAGCTTGTCTGAAAAGATCGAGGCCGATTAGCCCTTCAAATGATTCAAAATCTGGTAAAATGAAAAATATCGCTTTTGTATTAAAAATGGGAAAGAGGCATTCTTCTGTGACAAGTCAATCCCCGGGAAGATTTTATGAGGTTTTAAGTAATTTTTTGCGGAGACCGTGTCAATGTGGAATGTCATATCTGTCCCCGATACTCTTCGTCTGATGAAAGAGGGCGAGGATGTGCGTTTAAAAAATTAATCCGATCCGAATCATTATCGTAGATGGCATCATCATTGATTTCTGATTCGGCTGCTGCAGCAACGGCGGAGGATGCCTTGGATTCTTGGGCTATGCCTGGAGTCAAATTTTTTATTCTTTGTAGATTTCTAATTGCGCCTATGCGTTTGGAGGTCACCGGCCTTCTGTTTTGTTAGGCCGTTGCCTTGGTGTTCTGTAGCATTCGCGACATCGAAGGGTCCATCGGCTTCCATCGGTACCTACGCGTTCCTAAGACTTGGATGCCTGTAAATGCGAGACTTTGCGTGAATTTTTGCCTTATATTGGCGGCTGAAGTTTAGGTCCTTCATGCCGCTGAGTTCAAACGGTTTGTCTTATCTTTTTCTTCCTGGCTTTTTGAGAAATTTTGCCGCGAAGGCATATCTTTCTTGGTTGGACTTTGGTCAAGGCCAGTGCCTACGGCAAGTCCTTGGGCATGGCCGCAAACAGAACGTCGATGAGATAACGCCTTAATCCAGAAATGAATACTCGAAGGGCGACTTCTGTGAATTTTTCGCAAAGTCCCTGCGCGGAAACCCAGTCATATGACATGTCGACCTTGTTGGCAAGTAGTGTACACTTTTATTCAACCTCGTCGTAGTATGAGGTTGCCCTGTCTTAGAGTGTTTAACTCTTGTTTGAAGACATGCATAGGTCTTTTGTCACTGTAGGTAAAATCTAGGCGACTTATGATAGTACTGAGAGGATAGTACTGCATATGCGGCACCCCTAACTTTGTTCCTTATGTTGGTATCAGCTTCTTAGTACCGCGAGCTACCATCATATGGTCTGAATAACTTGTAGGTAGCTATGGCAAATTGTCTCCACGGGACGTAGGACTCTTAGGTTCCGCAAAACTCTGGGAGGTATTTTATCGCATCGACGGGCTTCTCAATTTTACTGTGGGGTCAAACTTGACCTCTTTATATGTTCTAACTTGGACGGCTGGGGTGTGCGAAGGTTGCACTTGTATAGTAGCTACCAGTGCGTCCATTTGATGACGCAACCGCTGTTTTATTTGTTGGTTTACCCTGACTTGTTCGGCTAGAGAATTCAACGCTGTTTGCGTGCCGTGCCTTTGTGGTCTATATTGTAAGAATTGCTTTCTCATGGGGTGTTCAAAGCCCATTAGTTTCAATTATTGTAAGTGGCTAAAAGTAGTTTGGTATTTTTAGGTATTGTTAACATCGGTGTTTCCCGTCGTTTTGATGTTTTTTTCCGATGATTTGAAATTTAAAAGAAAAAAATTCTTAGAGGAATTTTTTAAGTGTATAGATTTTTCACGACACTTTTTGTTTGTGTTTTATGAGTTTTTTTCCCGATCATATTCAATTAAAAAAAAATTCCTAGAAGATTTTTCTCAGTGTATAGTTTGTTCACGACATTTTTGTTTGTGTTTTATGATTTTAACAAACTTTATGTCGCGGATACGTATTGTTATTGGGTGCCAATTATAAAAATATAAATATTTCTACCAGTTATTCTTTCTTTCTTTTTGGGTATTTAATTGAGAAGCATGGCTTCTCAGAAAAAGTCTGGTGAGTTAGTTTTATATTTATTTATTAGCAAGAAGGACCGCTGGCTTCTGATATAAAATCAGAACTGAAACATAAAATATAAATATACGTCGCCAGAAGATGCTGTTGAAGTATTCAAAAACCATGTTTTGGAGGTGTCTCAATCGGAGTGGAAAAAGTGCTTCGAAAATTGGTTTGAGCGCATGCAAAAGTGTATAAATGCTAATGATGAATATTTTGAAAAACAATAAAACCATTTTCGTTGATAAATATTCGTATTTTTAATATTAGGTCAGAAACATATATAGCTGCCCTCTTAAAATAGGCTCCTTTTGCTTTAAAACAGCTTTTTTCACGGCCCAAAAGCATGTCGAACGAGTGTTTTAGCTGGTGGCCGCCAGTATGCCGATGCAAGGCTCCACGTCTGCATATGGCCGCTTTTGAATGGCCTCCACGTCTGCATATTGCTTTCCTTTCATCGGCAAATGCAGTTTTCCGAAAAGGTAGAAGTCGCACGGTGCCATATCAGGTTAACAAAGGGAGTGGTTGATTGTTAAAATGTGATATTTGGTCAAATAATCGGCCACAAGCGTCGATCGATAAGACTCTTTGTTCGAAGCTCATTTTGATGATTTTCTTTTTAACGAAGTTAAATATTAACATACTTCAGGCGGCATATAGAAAATTTCATTTCAAACGCAAAACCATTGAATTGCTTAATCAGAATGAAAAAATAATAATATAAAAAATAATAATATAGCCGATATGATACAACCGAATACAGGGCACTATGTTTCAGAACAATTATTTTGCAGAGGAAAAGCAACAAAAAGCTAAGCACTGTGTTTACGCATTACATTATTTACGCATTACAGAGATTTAAAATTTACTTGCCGGGCATTCAATTTAAAATTGAATAGACTAGCTGCAAACTGTGGTCCCCATGTCTTCCTCTACTATTTCTTCCGTGAACAAAGCTGTAAGTTTATTTCATAATATCCTAGTTAATTTTATGAGGATCTTGTCTTCTACTTGGAAATTTCTGTGCATTTTTTAGTTTTTCCTTAATTTGGGCGATGGATTATGTCAATTGGATGGTTCTTTCGTATTATGTGGCTGCGTGGTGTATTAATTTAAATGTGTCTCCAATTTTTTTTTTGCCTGTCTCGAACTGGATGGTTGTCGCAATATATTGTTTTAGTTCGCTGATAGAAATTCATGGGCTTTAAGATGGCAGTTTGAATGTCTATTGTTCTGAAAGCGATTGGTTGGACAATTGAAAATTTAATAAAAATATTTTAATTTAATAATTTAAAGACATATTCTTGTCAGTTGAGAATATGTCAACGTGCAATATTTCACCTTCGACTGAAGGAATTGGCGTTTCTCAAAGATCTGTCTCTGGGGGTGGCGATCGTATTTTGCCTTTCAACAGATTTTTATATTTTCTTTGAATAAATTGTTCTCTGTCCGAGAAGTATAAGAGATGTAGAGTTTATTCACCACATAATGACTGTTCTAACTAAAGAAGTTCTATTTCTTTTATTATTATTTGGCTCCTAAAGCAGTGGACCGGTTCACCTATCTTTTTGACAATTTAGGTGAGTGATGAATCGCTGTGTGTCTATGAAAATGTTAAAATTTTTCACGTCGTATAAGTAGTCTCTGATGTTTTTAGGACCTATAATATGGCAAGAAGTTCCATTTAGATAGAATCCCCCATCCTTTAGAGTTCTCGATATCATGGATATTGGTTCTCTGTTTTGTGACAAGACAGCTCCCAAAAGACATTACAAGGCATCTGTTATCAAGTCAAACGGTTGCCTGTAGCCTGGGTATATTTCCATATGCAAGGACCTTTGTTAAGCTTTTCGAATGCCAGACGCTGATCTTCATTAAATTTTACTGGCATTTTCTTGAATTGTCCTGCGCTCACCTTGCTATTCTCCCCTGCCATGTCACTTAAGGTCTTGCTATAGACGCAGTCTTTGGAATAGCAGCTATAGTAGCTGACTAATCCCAAGAATGACCTGACGTTGAATATAGTAGTCAGTTGTTCGTAGTTGCGAATTGTATCCACTTTATTAGGGCATGTTTTAATGCCTCCGCGTGAAACCATGAAACCTAAATACTCGACAATTTCTTCAAAGAAGTTCGATTACTCACGGGAAATCCTCATATGGTATTACCTTCATACAATTTATCCAAGACCCATGCTATGTATTTGACATGAGCATTCATAATTACATCGTCAAAGTAAACATAGCGAAATATATTTTTTTATTTGTTCTCTGAGCACGTCATCGCTGGCTTTTTAAAAATACGGGGTGCATTTTTCAATCCAAATGGAAATCAACAAAATTCATATTTTCTATTTCTATTCTATTTTCAGCGAGCAGTATCTGGTGAAATTCAGACTTTAAATATAAAGTGGTGAAATGTTTTGCCTTGCCAAAATTTGCCAGAATGAAAACATCGTTAAGAATAGGGTATTTATCATTGGTTTTTTAAAAATTGAGTTTTCCAAAGTCTATTAATACCTTTTCAATTTCACTGTTTCTCTTTTTTGTCTAAGGAACCGTCTCTTAACATAGCCTGAGTTTCCGCAATTAAAAAATCGGAGATGCCCATCTGTTATGGCTATAATTTTGAATATCTCTGTCCGGATAATCCCATACTATTAGTGTTGTATTAAAAGAAGAAGCCCCATGTCTATTTAAAGTTTAATTTTCGTCCATGCGTTTTCCCTTTCTATGAACGGTAGCAGGTGAACGGTGAGGTCGCCGTCTATATACCCTACTTCTCCTTCGGCTATAATGAGGTATTTATGTGGGATTGGTTTTTAGCTGTTTAAAAAATCCCAATAGTAAGAAACATCTGATCCTAGACAATGACAATGAGAACAACAATGAGAAGAGCAACGACTACAGATGATTGAGATGGTGAATTCGCAAATACAACGACCACCAAGGAGCAAGAACGCAACGCTCCGAGAGCGAAGTGCTGCACGACGGCAGCAGACTTGTTGTTTGCTCGTTAAAGATGGAAGTTGTGCGCCCTGCCTGTGTGGTTGCAAAGGCGACAACAAGACGACGATAAAGACGACAGTGTTTTATAATAATTGTTCTTAAATACTAATAAATTTAACAGTATTATAGTTAAACTCTACAGAAGTAAAAAATCGTATTTTCAGTAATAGTAAATATAAGCGAGTCGCGATCTAACACTCTACGAGTGCAGACGCGCCTGCGGATCGACAGGAAGTTTCTTATCGTGCTTTCAGCCTCGCTATTCTCAAATCGTCACTATGTGACCATGTGTATCTGATTCGTTCAACCTGCGAACCTAACGGTCTGCTACAAACTCTAACGCACATTCCAGAGTGAGTGTCATCTGCTGCCTACCATCTGCAGCCAAGTGTGATTGCCATACCGGCCAACGGTGCCCAGTTCCCTCTCCCCCCGCTCAATCGCCCATAAGCATGGATTGGCAGGCCCCCGCACGTGCATCCAAGCTTGGCAAAAAAACGCCCAGCCAGAAGGCTCTCAGAGCAAGGAGTTGCAGCTCGAGCAGCGGTTAAAGTTCAAGTTCTTCTTACTCGGAGCACGGCGAGATCAAGCGTAAACCTGCGCGTAAAAGGCAAGGAGAGAAGCTTGACGTCACGACTATTATCAGCACAGCCCTGCATAGTAAGCTGGCAAACAATTCCTTTTCCCTCCTCCTAAGCAAAAAAAGGAACCGCACCTTCCAACCAAAGGACGAGAGAACTTACAGGGCGGACTTCACCACACCACGGACCAGACAGAAATAAAACAAGAACTCCACAAGTACGACCACACTGTGATGGATCTGCACAATCCCATTGGCAGAAAATCCGAAAAACCACTGGGGATCTTCTTTTTAAATCTCGGACCAGCGAGCAACAACACCGAGGTCTACAAAATTAAGGGAATTTGCAGGCTAGTCGTCACCGTTGAGCACCCACTGAAGTCAACGACGATCCACAATGTTTCAGATGCCATATTTCTTCCTTGAACATCGCTGCGTGGAATGTGGTGGTCCTCACGACTCCAAGTCATGTACCAAAAAATATGACGAGAAAGCATGATGTTTACATTGCCAAGCTGCCCTGCCTATAAAAAGGCACAGGCACAGCAATCTCCCAAAGCCAGACCCATTGTGAGTAGCAACAAACCAACTTCCATCCAGATACCAACTATCATGAACCAAGCGACACAGCCAAAGAATGCTTGTAAGAATTGCTTTCTCATGGGGTGTTCAAAGCCTATTAGTTTCAATTATTGTAAGTGGCTAAAAATAGTTTGGAATTTTTAGGTATTGTCAACATCGGTGTTTCCCGTCGTTTTGATGTTTTTTTTCCGATGATTTGAAATTTAAAAGAAAAACTTTCTTAGAGGAATTTTTTAAGTGTATAGATTTTTCACGACACTTTTTGTTTGTGTTTTATGAGTTTTTTTCCCGATCATATTCAATTAAAAAAAAAATTCCTAGAAGATTTTTCTCAGTGTATAGTTTGTTCACGACATTTTTGTTTGTGTTTTATGATTTTAACAAACTTTATGTCGCGGATACGTATTGTTATTGGGTGCCAATTATAAAAATATAAATATTTCTACCAGTTATTCTTTCTTTCTTTTTGGGTATTTAATTGAGAAGCATGGCTTCTCAGAAAAAGTCTGGTGAGTTAGTTTTATATTTATTTATTAGCAAGAAGGACCGCTGGCTTCTGATATAAAATCAGAACTGAAACATAAAATATAAATATACGTCGCCAGAAGATGCTGTTGAAGTATTCAAAAACCATGTTTTGGAGGTGTCTCAATCGGAGTGGAAAAAGTGCTTCGAAAATTGGTTTGAGCGCATGCAAAAGTGTATAAATGTTGATGATGAATATTTTGAAAAACAATAAAACCATTTTCGTTGATAAATATTCGTATTTTTAATATTAGGCCAGAAATATATATAGCTGCCCTCTTAAAATAGGCTCCTTTTGCTTTAAAACAGCTTTTTTCACGGCCCAAAAGCATGTCGAACGAGTGTTTTAGCTGGTGGCCGCCAGTATGCCGATGCAAGCCTCCACGTCTGCATATGGCCGCTTTTGAATGGCCTCCACGTCTGCATATTGCTTTCCTTTCATCGGCAAATGCAGTTTTCCGAAAAGGTAGAAGTCGCACGGTGCCATATCAGGTTAACAAAGGGAGTGGTTGATTGTTAAAATGTGATATTTTGTCAAATAATCGGCCACAAGCGTCGATGGATAAGACTCTTTGTTCGAACCTCATTTTGATGATTTTCTTTTTAACGAAGTTAAATATTAACATACTTCAGGCGGCATATAGAAAATTTCATTTCAAACGCAAAACCATTGAATTGCTTAATCAGAATGAAAAAATAATAATATAAAAAATAATAATATAGCCGATATGATACAACCGAATACACTATGTTTCAGAACAATTATTTTGCAGAGGAAAAGCAACAAAAAGCTAAGCACTGTGTTTACGCCTTACATTATTTACGCATTACAGAGATTTAAAATTTACTTGCCGGGCATTCAATTTAAAATTGAATAGACTAGCTGCAAACTGTGGTCCCCATGTCTTCCTCTACTATTTCTTCCGTGAACAAAGCTGTAAGTTTATTTCATAATATCCTAGTTAATTTTATGAGGATCTTGTCTTCTACTTGGAAATTTCTGTGCATTTATTAGTTTTTCCTTAATTTGGGCGATGGATTATGTCAATTGGATGGTTCTTTCGTATTATGTGGCTGCGTGGTGTATTAATTTAAATGTGTCTCCAATTTTTTTTTGCCTGTCTCGAACTGGATGGTTGTCGCAATATATTGTTTTAGTTCGCTGATAGAAATTCATGGGCTTTAAGATGGCAGTTTGAATGTCTATTGTTCTGAAAGCGATTGGTTGGACAATTGAAAATTTAATAAAAATATTTTAATTTAATAATTTAAAGACATATTCTTGTCAGTTGAGAATATGTCAACGTGCAATATTTCACCTTCAACTGAAGGAATTGGCGTTTCTCAAAGATCTGTCTCTGGGGGTGGCGATCGTATTTTGCCTTTCAACAGATTTTTATATTTTCTTTGAATAAATTGTTCTCTGTCCGAGAAGTATAAGAGATGTAGAGTTTATTCACCACATAATGACTGTTCTAACTAAAGAAGTTCTATTTCTTTTATTATTATTTGGTTCCTAAAGCAGTGGACCGGTTCACCTATCTTTTTGACAATTTAGGTGAGTGATGAATCGCTGTGTGTCTATGAAAATGTTAAAATTTTTCACGTCGTATAAGTAGTCTCTGATGTTTTTAGGACCTATAATATGGCAAGAAGTTCCATTTAGATAGAATCCCCCATCCTTTAGAGTTCTCGATATCATGGATATTGGTTTTCTGTTTTGTGACAAGACAGCTCCCAAAAGAAATTACAAGGCATCTGTTATCAAGTCAAACGGTTGCCTGTAGCCTGGGTATATTTCCATATGCAAGGACCTTTGTTAAGCTTTTCGAATGCCAGACGCTGATCTTCATTAAATTTTACTGGTATTTTCTTTAATTGTCCTGCGCTCACCTTGCTATTCTCCCCTGCCATGTCACTTAAGGTCTTGCTATAGACGCAGTCTTTGGAATAGCAGCTATAGTAGCTGACTAATCCCAAGAATGACCTGACGTTGAATATAGTAGTCAGTTGTTCGTAGTTGCGAATTGTATCCACTTTATTAGGGCATGTTTTAATGCCTCCGCGTGAAACCATGAAACCTAAATACTCGACAATTTCTTCAAAGAAGTTCGATTACTCACGGGAAATCCTCATATGGTATTACCTTCATACAATTTATCCAAGACCCATGCTATGTATTTGACATGAGCATTCATAATTACATCGTCAAAGTAAACATAGCGAAATATATTTTTTTATTTGTTCTCTGAGCACGTCATCGCTGGCTTTTTAAAAATACGGGGTGCATTTTTCAATCCAAATGGAAATCAACAAAATTCATATTTTCTATTTCTATTCTATTTTCAGCGAGCAGTATCTGGTGAAATTCAGACTTTAAATATAAAGTGGTGAAATGTTTTGCCTTGCCAAAATTTGCCAGAATGAAAACATCGTTAAGAATAGGGTATTTATCATTGGTTTTTTAAAAATTGAGTTTTCCAAAGTCTATTAATACCTTTTCAATTTCACTGTTTCTCTTTTTTGTCTAAGGAACCGTCTCTTAACATAGCCTGAGTTTCCGCAATTAAAAAATCGGAGATGCCCATCTGTTATGGCTATAATTTTGAATATCTCTGTCCGGATAATCCCATAATATTAGTGTTGTATTAAAAGAAGAAGCCCTATGTCTATTTAAAGTTTAATTTTCGTCCATGCGTTTTCCCTTTCTATGAACGGTAGCAGGTGAACGGTGAGGTCGCCGTCTATATACCCTACTTCTCCTTCGGCTATAATGAGGTATTTATGTGGGATTGGTTTTTAGCTGTTTAAAAAATCCCAATAGTAAGAAACATCTGATCCTAGACAATGACAATGAGAACAACAATGAGAAGAGCAACGACTACAGATGATTGAGATGGTGAATTCGCAAATACAACGACCACCAAGGAGCAAGAACGCAACGCTCCGAGAGCGAAGTGCTGCACGACGGCAGCAGACTTGTTGTTTGCTCGTTAAAGATGGAAGTTGTGCGCCCTGCCTGTGTGGTTGCAAAGGCGACAACAAGACGACGATAAAGACGACAGTGTTTTATAACATTTGTTCTTAAATACTAATAAATTTAACAGTATTATAGTTAAACTCTACAGAAGTAAAAAATCGTATTTTCAGTAATAGTAAATATAAGCGAGTCGCGATCTAACACTCTACGAGTGCAGACGCGCCTGCGGATCGACAGGAAGTTTCTTATCGTGCTTTCAGCCTCGCTATTCTCAAATCGTCACTATGTGACCATGTGTATCTGATTCGTTCAACCTGCGAACCTAACGGTCTGCTACAAACTCTAACGCACATTCCAGAGTGAGTGTCATCTGCTGCCTACCAAATTTTCTCTCTGTAGAAGCTGTGTACAACTCAGCAGCAGCCAAGTGTGATTGCCATACCGGCCAACGGTGCCCAGTTCCCTCTCCCCCCGCTCAATCGCCCATAAGCATTGATTGGCAGGCCCCCGCACGTGCATCCAAGCTTGGCAAAAAAACGCCCAGCCAGAAGGCTCTCAGAGCAAGGAGTTGCAGCTCGAGCAGCGGTTAAAGTTCAAGTTCTTCTTACTCGGAGCACGGCGAGATCAAGCGTAAACCTGTGCGTAAAAGGCAAGGAGAGAAGCTTAACGTCACGACTATTATCAGCACAGCCCTGCATAGTAAGCTGGCAAACAATTCCTTTTCCCTCCTCCTAAGCAAAAAAAGGCACCGCACCTTCCAACCAAAGGACGAGAGAACTTACAGGGCGGACTTCACCACACCACGGACCAGACAGAAATAAAACAAGAACTCCACAAGTACGACCACACTGTGATGGATCTGCACTATCCCATTGGCAGAATCTCCGAAAAACCACTGGGGATCTTCTTTTTAAATCTCGGACCAGCGAGCAACAACACCGAGGTCTACAAAATTAAGGGAATTTGCAGGCCAGTCGTCACCGTTGAGCCCCCACTGAAGTTCAACGACGATCCACAATGTTTCAGATGCCAAAGGTTCGGACACACCCAGCGCTATTTCTTCCTTGAACATCGCTGCGTGGAATGTGGTGGTCCTCACGACTCCAAGTCATGTACCAAAAAATATGACGAGAAAGCATGATGTTTACATTGCCAAGCTGCCCTGCCTATAAAAAGGCACAGGCACAGCAATCTCCCAAAGCCAGACCCATTGTGAGTAGCAACAAACCACCTTCCATCTAGATACCAACTATCATGAACCAAGCGACACAGCCAAAGAATCCCCAAGAAACCCCTCAAACTACAACCGAAGCCCCACAACTAGAATGAAACGATGTTTGCGCGCATGGAAGGAATGATGGAGAAGATGATGGAATAAATGATCTTGCAGATGTTCTCGCAGATGACGCAGTTTATAGCTCCCATCCTCAACAAAAGCAAATGGCTGCAAACGGGCTGCAGAGGAGCAAAGACGAAGTAGAGCATCATTAAAACAGACAACATCGATGTACTTCTAGTATCAGAATCCCATTTTTGTCGCAGATCCCAATTTTACATCAGCGGGTACGATCTGATCCTTACCAACCATCCATCTGGCAGAGCACGCGGAGGAGCAGTTATGCTCATCAGGAGTGGCATTCAGTACACGGAACTTCCCGCGTTTCTGGAGGAATGGGCACAGTGCGCTGTGACCAGGATTAACAGCCCACAGGGAGATCACCATTGGTGCGGTTTACTTCTCACCCGGACACACGATAGCCGAGACCCACCTTCAGGACTTCTTCAAGTCCCTTGGACCTCGCTGTATAGCAGCCGGAGACTTTAACGCCAAACACTCCTGGTGGCGGTGCCGCACAAACAACTCCAAAGGAACAACGCTCTATAAGTACCTGCAGCGCAAAAGTCTGGACTGCCATTCCACTGGAGAGCCCACACACTGGCCTACCGACAATTCAAAGCAGCCGGATCTTTTGGACTTTGCCGTTTCCAAGGGCATAGGACACTCAAAGGCTAAATGCTCAAACTACGATAAACTGCTATCCGACCACAGGGCAGTAAACTTGCCCCTAAACACTCTCGTCCTCCGAAAAACCCCGCCCAGAAGACTCACCGGGAAACACACAGATGCCCCCAAGCTTACGTTCTGGATGCTATCCACCCTGAACCCAGGTCCCCCTCTTTTCACACCAAGCAACATATATGCGGTCATCGAAAAACTAACCAAAGAGATGCACAATGCTGCTGAGTTTGCGAATCCACTTCCTCCGACTACCCTCAGAACACCTAAAAGAGACGTGCACTTGTGGTCGCACTCCTGAAATCGCGGCACTCGTGGCCGAAAAAAGGCGCCTCAGAAGAGTCTGGTTTTCCTCGCGCAACCCCAGGGACAAGACAGCACTTAATCATGCCACCAAGGAACTGAAGAACAAGCTATCCATCCTACGGCAGGGCTTCTTCCATAGATTCCTTGAGGAGCTGGAACGTGGAGACCCGCAGCTCAACCTGTGGAATGTCACGAGGCACTTAAAAAGACCTGCGAAAAAGATATCACCCGTGCGCAAAGTGGACGGTTCCTGGTGTCGGTCTGAGGTTGAAAAAACAGAAGCCTTTGCTGATCATCTACACAGTGCATTCTAACCTTTTGACAGATGCACTGGCGAAGAGCGTGCTGCCACCATAAGGTCCGTAGACAGCCCAAGTGCTCCTGGTCGGCCAATACACCCCTTCGCACCAGAGGAACTTTGAGTTCCATGGATGGCAGAGGAGATCTCTCGTCTCAGCGAAAGGTACACAAGAAGAGTGGACAACCACCCCAACTACCTGGCCATCAACCTCCTAGACAATAGCCAATCCCAAAGACGCCTGAAGAGGGAACACCCACTTGACCTCCCACATCAATAGACGCCTAATTTAACTTCCTTAAAAATACATTCCATGTATTTACCTCCCTTATGTCAATGTCACCCCCAAACCATTTAATGATTGTCCCGGACAATTTTTTATTTAAAATGATTATTTTTAATTACAGGTATCCCTCGTAAAACGCGAAAGTTACGTTCCAGAAGAATTGCGCGTTATGTAAATCCGCGTTATCTAAACTTTCGTTTTCATATAAATTTGGGGTTTATGTTCCAATAGGTTTTTTTAAAATAAAATACATACTAAATAACAGATGCACATATTTTTCAACTCAATACAAAATTTCAGACTTTCTTATACAATTAAAAACACAAGATATGAATAATAATACATATAAATATGTTCATATTTCAAAATTCAAAAAAAAAATTTAAATAATTACGTGCACATTCAAAAATTTAAAAACAAATTAAAGGTTTATTAAAAACTTTATTGTTATTTTTCCAGATTTTATAATTATGTATTTTCCCCTTAACGTTATATAAGCCAAAATTTCGCGTTGTACTGATAATTTTTTTCCAAATCGCGTTACATCGAAACCGCGTTGTATAAAACCGCGTTATACGAGGGATATCTGTATTTTAAATTAAAATAAAAACATTACAACAAAAAAAATGAATATAAGCATAGTAAGCACTTTAAAATTTAAGATTAAAATCATATTATTCCGAAATTTAAAAGAATCGGAATTTGCAGGTCTCGTCTATTATTAACATCTCTCCCGATCTATGTTGTCTCGTTTTTAAGTTTTAGAGAGTAAGGGTTGTTAAACACCGGAGTAAATATAAGCTGTATAATTATATAAGCTGTAAATGTAAGGAGTAGATCTAGCTCTACAAGGCTCTGATTATCCTTTTTTTATATATAACTATTTGTTAAGGCATACAGGGTATCTTAAAACTCCATGGTGTCCTTGGTATCTATTAATACTGCCCGAGAGGCTCGCCGGCTTAGTGTGCTTAGCGTTACCATAATTACTTAATTTAAACTAACAAACTTACAATACAATATTTACAAAACTTAAAAACTAAAAAAAAAGTATAAAAAAAGACGATGGGGAGTATATTGTTTGGCTCATCATTATCTTGCTGTGCGTCTTGTTGGCAGCCGGTGGATTAGGTCCCTGGGGAATCGCCTGTTGAGCCTCCTTTATAGGCGAGGTCTGGTTTTTACCCTTAGCGAGTCGGTTGCGATGGTGATCCAGTCGGTCGTTGTAGCGGCTGGAGTGGAAATTGATGGTCTCAAAGACCGTGAGCAGCTTTTGGTCACTGTGGAGGGTGGTGTTGCTCAAATACCACTTGCAGCCAGTGATCGTCCTCATCATTTTATTTTGGATGCTCTGGATTCAGAGGCTTTGGCTGTCGCAGGCCAGGCCCCAAATTTAGTACCCATACCTCCAAATAGGAGCTATGATTTGGTTGTATATTGTGTAGTCAACCTGTTCCAATGGGGTGTCGTTTATGAGCACTTCTGGTGGCGTTCTCCGTTTGAGGGTGTAGCAAACATTCGTGGACTTGTTACCATTTATTCAAATATTCCACCTCCTATCCCAGTCGGCAAATCTGGTTGCGTAGATCTAGATACCGTTGGCGGTTTCCGGCTCGCACCTGGACCTCTACGTTATGCACACATAGTCGGCAAATGTGGCCAGCGTTGACGTTTCGTAGAGACTGTCAACCGGGCGCGGCATGTCATGGCTATACAGACAGTATAGTAGCGGACCTACGACGCTTCCTTGGGGTATTTCAGCTGCCACATTGTACTCGGTTGAGAGCGCAGAGTGAAACCGAATCGCAAATCTCCCATTTCCAAGGTACGACGCCAGGAGACAGTAGTAAGGCGCAGGAAGGGTATTCTTGATTTTTAGTAGCAGACCAGGATGCCACACATGGTCAAACGCCTCCTGGACATCGAAAAAAAGAGCGTTGCAGTATTCGCCGCAGTCGAAGGCCGTTAAAATTTGCTCGACCACTCGATGCAGTTGCTCTACCGTGCAGTGACCAGCATCAATAAACCAGACCACCAAACACCTTTGAGATCGATGGGAGGAGACTGATCGACCGGTAGGATCCAGGGTCCTTTTCCGGCTTTCCAGCTTTATGGATCATAGGGATGATTCCTAGCTTCCACTGAGGATGGAAGTACTGCAGCCTTACAATAGCGTTGAAAACCATCGCTACATAGCGGATCGCTCTGCTCGGTAAGGCCTTAAGAATGGCGTTGCATATTACATCATGGCCTGGTGCCCTTTTAGAGTTTTGCTGCGCGATAACATCCGCTATCTCACCAGGATCGAATGGTTGAATCGGCATGTCCGTTTGGAGAGCTTGAGACAGCTGATCATGAGTCTCTTTAACCTGCTGCGGGCTGGTGAGGTTAAAAGGTTGGAACTGCTCAGGCAGGTGTACGGGAAACGCTTCCGCTTGCCCCAAATTAGTTCCGCACCATGCCCCGTTGCTGTTGATCAATGGAGCTTTCCTTAGACAACGTCTTTTGATCGCACGTGTGGCCTTCCAGAGCGAGTGCATCGCGTCGTCTTCAGTCCCCGTATTGACTAACCTGTCGTCGAACCATGCTGCTTTGTTTTCCACCAATGCACGATGGAGGATAGCCTTCGCCCTGTAGAAATCTGCTTTGTCCAGCGGGTGGCGGGACCTCATCCATCAGGAGCGTAAGCGCCTCTTCTCTGCAATGAGCAGCAGAATCTCTCTGTGGACCAGTATTCTGGCTGCTGCGGGTCTCACTCCTGGGGTGTGAGTGGCCAATCTAGCTGCTACTTGGATTTTGTGGGTGAGAGAGTCGATTGCAACTTCAATGTCCCGCTCAGAGTTCAGCGCCATATCAAGGTTCAGTGACGACTCGAGGTGCCCTTGAAAACGTTCCATGCTGGTGCGCCTACTGATAACCCGCTCGACCTTGGGATAGGTTGTAGGTGTTGTGTTCAGAGTGATGATGAGAGATAAGTGGTCAGAGCTGAGCTCGGCAAACGACCGGATATCTGAGTGTTATCCCAGGATACCTCTTGTCAGCGCAAAATCGATGTAGCCTGGAGACCCTCCACTGCCATAAGGGAACCTTGTAGAGCCACCTGTTGCTAGCGAGTTTACGTCTGATTTGCCCACCTGAAGGGAGTGCAAAGCGTTCATGCTTTCGTTTAGCGTCTGCAGGATGCTAAAAGTGGTATTGTCCAAAGGGGGCTGATGTCCGCCCTAGACCGACGCACTTCTTTAGCCCACATCTCTTCTTGGAGCGCTGAAAAAATGCCTGGTGTTTGCAGCATCCTGAATAGTTCGCTGGATGTTTTTCACTACAGTTGCAGCAAGTGTATGGCTCGCTTCATGGTCGCGTGCAGTCTTTGGCTGGATTTTCGCCAGCGCATTTGAAGCAAATGAGCGCCTTAAGGCAGTATTTGGCCGTGTGACCAAATTGCTGGCATCGATGCCATTGGGTTGTCGTATTTCGCTTGCGAAGGGGCTGGATAACAACTCTCATGTGGCATAGAGCCTTAAGCGCCAGGGTCTCCTTATTGTTTGCCGCAGCAGCGATGTTCAAAAAGAACATGTTTATGGGATCGGCAGCAGGAGCACCTGGCTCGTTTCGCCTTTTCGGTTTATGATCGTCTAGCACCTTGTGACCAAGACTTTTCAGTTCGTCAATGATTTTATGATGGAGCTTACTGTGGTGCAGTCCTTTAATGCAGACTAGCCTATCCTACTTGAGCTGGTAGCAGTGAAACTCAAGCTTTTCGGTCTCGAGCCAGCTGACTATGCTGCGGAAGGTGCTAGCGACTGCCGCCCAACGATGCCTTGGCAGAGACATTGTTCAGATCAGTGATTTTTTAGATGTTTTCCATCAGCAGGGGTGCGCTTTCAACACCTTTCAAAACTATTGGAGGGGGTTTAGGTTGCGCCTTGGAAGGTGCACTGATAATGCCAGATGAGGCTGCATCACGTTTGGCCGCAGCAATAGCTGCTTGACGGCTGGTACTGGGCTGCTCACTTAGTTCCTCGTTTTTGCTCAAGCAACCCAAAGCGGTTTGAGCTGCCGCTGTAGGTAGGAAGAGGAATCTTTGTATCAAGTGTGGCCTTCTTCTTGGCATTCATTGGAGACCCACATGCCTTCCGCTTAATGATTTGCATCCGCTGAGGCTGGCTTGATAATGTCGGCGTTTATGGATGCCGGCATCGGCACAGAGTCTTGGGGCAGTGCTATGTTGAAGAGCTCTCCGAGGCTGAGTGAGCGCTCAGTAGAAGCGGGCATCGTGGTTTTTGCATTTGTATCCATCGTGGCCGCTGTTCAGCGGACCACGATTAAATTTGTTTGCAGCAAGCTTATATTACTGTGCTTGAGTGTTTTTGTTACTAATGGTGGATCTAGGGATCGCTGTTCACAGATTGTGCCACTATTGTGGGCTAAACTTGAGTTTTTTGCGTCGAATTTAATATTTTCCGCTTAAGGTAAAAGGAATCGTTTTTCAAACTGTTTGACAGTTTTGTCAAACAATTTTATTATCCTAAGTATAAGGGTATAAGATCCAGTGCAAAAACTGCGGGCAGAGAAACTTAGCCTATTATAGGTTTGTTGGATGTAGAAAATCATCTATTGTAGCTGAGGAATCAACAATGGAAATTTATGATGATGATTTATTTAACCTTGGTGACTTAATTTTTAATTCAATTGTAAATACGAATATGACGAAACCAAACACCACAACACAATGGAGTTCTACAAAAAGGCGACTGAAAACCGTCTAATTTACAACACATGTCACCTTCACCCTACATTTGCATGTGCTCAGAAAGCGGCCCTCAAAGCTTCTAATATCACCGGCACGAAAAAAGCTTCACAACCAACTGCCTCAAAGCAAACATATCTCCTTCTAAACCACGATAACTAACAACATCACCACTTACACCACCATCATCTTCACCATCAATACAACTTCTACAAATACCTGGCATATCAACTATTTAGTATAAGGACCTTCAAGAAGAGCCCATGTACACCTCCTCAACTAAGCCAAGATACTCAGCACGTTCAATAATTTCCGTCAACTTTAAACTAAAATTATTCTCGGCCAAACCAACTAATCTAGAAACCACTCTGAAAACTAACAAAAAATGCTCTTCTAAGCATGGAATTGAACTTAACAGCTTCCATCAAAACTGGGTATTCCCACATTCAAACGCAAGAGGTCAAACTAAACCAAAATTTATAGAACAATCACAACTTACTTTCTCTCTACGACAGCTTCACCCACATCGATCTAAGTTCTTGATCGCCCTCATTTACTCCAATTCAAACTCGACCTGAAACACATTCGATGACTTTCGCAGAATTGATTTCCCCATCTTCATCAAATTTACATCAACAATACAAGCCAACACACCTACAATCAAAATCTGGAACAACATTTTTCGAATCAGTGGAGAACATCGAACACACACGAAACCACCACTGGTAAAATGAAAATTGAACAACATTGAATCGACGAATTAGAAAACACAAGCTTCAACCACGGTTAATTTCACAAATCACTAGCTCTCAATCAAACTCCATCTAAATCCGCAATGAAAAAAAACAAACCATTACCAAAATCAAATTATGCATTAAGCTCTCCAATCACTTAAAGGAACAACGACAGGAAATACCCGAATTTCTTACTCAACGATAAGAAGTATAATACACTTAACAGAATGCTATCCCACCACAATAAAATCATCACCAACCACATAACTAAAGTATACAAAATGAAATGAAAATGAACATTCCATACAAATTGCAAAGAGGCCCGTACGGACCTTACCGCTGAAATAATGGTGAAAAGGTTAGCGCTAATACGAGAGTTAATCATTCCAATTCTGAAATCCAATAAGGATAAGACCGACATAACCTCCCACTGACTTATTTCTTAGAATTCTGGGAAAGGTATTGAAATTGCCAGTTTTCGCACCACACTGTACTATACTGTAAGAGCAAAACTGTTTAAAAACCTCAAATATGTGCAAGAGTGTGCACAGTTTGAAGTCGATAGCTTTGAAACCGAGAGACGGGCAGACAGACATATCGACTCAGGAGGTGATTCTAATTAAGAATATATATATTGTATGTAGGATATAAAAGGGCTTTCTGCTGCTTGTTTTCATTTATTCCTTTTTCATTCTTCCGTTTAACTTTTTGAGCACAGCATGTCGCCAGCGTCTTATTACTCTTGCCTATACTTCAAGAATACCGCCTCATGGCTTTCGTACTCGCTAGCTTTTCTTTACACCCTGTACATCTTTTCATTTCATTAGACTAGACAAGAGTCGACTAGAGGTCAAATAATGCTCTCTTAACGGCAAGAATATTTCATCTATTATCTTTTATCTAATACTTTTCACTCTTTTTTCTAACAAAACTTAGCTTATTTAAATATTGCATTATCCTTTTAGTAGATCTATGACACGGTTTTCCATACGCTCACACGTCCATAACGACGTTATATGTTTCTTTATCTTCAATACTTTTATTTTATTCAGGTAACTTAACATGCCATTTTCTGAGGTTATTGGTGTTTCTTTCCTTGCTCAATTTTTCTTCATAATCATATTCTTCCGTATAATTTCTTATCTTCTGACTTTTTTTATCAAGTTCACAAATGCATCTTTCGCCATACTATACGGCATACATATATATAGGTATACTTATACGTTCGTTTACTTATTACTTAATACATAACGGTCACACATCAAGCTTCCCCACGGTCACAAACGATGGACCATTATACCTAGGGTCGTTTTTCGCTTAAAAGGAAGCTTTTTGAGGGTTGCCTACATGAAACCCTCAAATTTCCGCCTTTTTTTTATCAGGTCTTAGAGTATCATAATTGGAGTTCTCTGTAAGGCTATGGACTTCATAGTTTGACGTCTACCTTTTTGCCAATCAACAGATCTATTGAACAAATTGTTGTTGCCCGATTAGCCGTATAATTCATGGCTAATTCATGGCAGCCGTCAACATTGCTTCAATGATACTCATAACGCGATAAACCTGTAGGTGCAGTTTTATCTTTTGGTACGATCCAAATTGGAAAGTCATTGCTATTAAAACAGCGCCCCTGCTCTTTAATTATCCGGCTACTACAAACAAAGATGGTAGATTTGAATGCCCTTATGCAACCATTTATGTCAAGGTTAAGTACATAATGCAGGTGAACATATTTAGTGAATGCATCTATTTGGATAATCAAATATTCTTTAATATCTTTTTTACCGCTAAATTTTTTATTGATGTCTACATGTCTGTACATGCCAAGGTATACTGACTTTCGTTATAGAGTGCAATTCTCTCCTCCAATGGGCAGCTATCCGTGATTTTTTCTAAGTCAATGCGCTTTACAGGCATCCTGTTAGAATCATTGGGTTTAGCATTAGGTAATAAGTTCCGCGACATACTATTTTCCCTTCCATATTCCAGTTTAAACCCTAAATACTTTAGATACACCCTCAACGATGGACCCTAGTCTTAAGTCAATTGTATAGCGACTAGCGGTATTCGAGTTGTAGTTTATGAATACGACAAATGGGCGTTTATGTAGGTAATGGAGGAAGTGTTTTGCATTTTATACAGCTAGTGTTTCCATCCCATATGTACTGTATCTTGTTACTTCTACTGTCGTGGCTACTTGCTATTCTATTAATCTAGGTTTTCCGTTACCCTTATGCTTTAATATAGCGCCGTAGCCGTCCGCACTGGCATCTGTGTGGAGTTCAATTAGATACAGCGGGTCATTAATAATAACAATCACTCACTAATGTCGATATGATTATTTGGCGGAACTGTTCAGTTTCAAACTTTTTTTTGGAGAAATACATTATTTTCCAATTTAAATATTTTTTTATTTTCTTATATTTTGCGTTTCGTTGCGTTGCGATCAGGTTCCGCTAAATGGCTTTAGAAAGCTAGCATTTTTTACTAAAAAAAATTTTCTGACAGTTTTATAATTGGTTGATTCAGTTTTGTTCCTTTGTGGGTCGTCGTGGTGCAATTTGCATTTGAAAAGCAAAGTTAGAAACAACCAGGCATTGTACATTCAAAGAAATTGTGTATGTAAATTAACTAAGTTAACTAGTTAGTACATTAGCACCGGTAAAATTGCTGACCAAGCGTTTGGCCGGAAGCTCTCACATACTCGTAGCCAGCAAAGCTCTGCATATTGGCAGGGGCCGCTATGAAGCTTTTTTATGTTGGCTTTTAAATCAGTTCCTTCGTGACATTAAATTAAAGAGCATCGCTCAATTTTAAAGAATACTCCGGCAACCGCATTTTTTAAAGCATTTAAAGCATTTTTTATTATACAAATTGACCTAGGCCAGCAATTTAGAAGGACAGTTACCCTTTCAACATAATCTTCCTATCTTAACATATGAGCATCGGCTACCCGATCACATACCAGTGACTGTAGGGATCGTCCCCTGTAGCACTCCTACATTTATTATAACTATTGGCCATCCGGCCACATACCAGTGACTGCAGCGAGGGATCCTCCCCTGTAGTACTAAAACATTTAATATAATTTGTATATGGGGATCGTGTTAAAATTCACCTTACAAAATCGAAATAATTATCTGCAGAGCGCATAGTGGATCAGTTTTTTGTTAAAAGAGAGAAACTAATCACTATCTGGACCCAAAAAAGAGCCAGTACAGCGACTAGTAGAATTTTAGGAGTTAAAGGACGTGGAGTTACCACAAGAGTCTGAAATCATAGCCTAACATTAGGAATCGCTGAGGTCAGCGCAAGAAATTGCATTCATTATCATATTATTATTATTATCATCATTATCATCTTATTCATTATATCTCCGAGTTTTATTCCGGAGATGAAAACGTCAAATCCGTAAATCAGCTCTAGGTTTGGTAATGCTGAACGATGATGGTTAATTAAAGCCAATTGCATATTTCAGTGGAAAAAAAACTATGTCCGAAAAAAACTGTTACTGTTACGAGCTGGAGGCTTTGACGAGTCCTTGGAGCTGTACCCTGAATTGATAAATGGTAAACTTTGTACTGGAAGGTTTCCAAGGAAAGTAATACGTCGTTGGAGCTTTGCTGGACATCCAGCAGACTTTTGACAGAGTGTGGCATGAAGGACTTCTGCACCAGCTTAAAAGCCTATTAAATCCTCAGCTCTTTTTGATAATAAAAAGCTTCCTACACGAGCGATCCTTTAAAGTATTAAAGGACGGACTTTCCGCCCAAACAAAAAGAGTCAGAGCAGGTTTACCCCAGGGAAGTGTGTTAGGTCCAACACTATATAGCCTGTATACGCACGACATGCCCTCAGCTAACAAAATGTCGCTTACAGATCCCAATGACCTGCTAGTTGCCACCTTTGCTGATGACACTGCAGTCATGGCCAGAGATACTTGCGTCTATACAGCCACTGATACGCTTCAGCTTTATCTAAAAAAATTTGAGAACTGGGCCCTACGCTGGAACACCGAAGTCAATCCGGAAAAGTGTGTCGCCGTGACGTACACCCTAAGAAAAGACACATCACCAGGTGTGTTTCTGCATGAAGAGCTTCTCACACATTCAAATGCCCACAAATAGCTCGGTGTCACTCTGGATAAGCGACTTACATTTCAACGCCATGTAACGAATGTATCTCGGCGGCTCAAAACAAGGGCGAATAGCATGGCTTGGCTTCTTAGGTCTGGAAACAAACTTTCAATTTCCAACAAGGCCAAACTTTATAAGGTTGTCTTGGCTTCTATTTGGAAATATGGCATCCAAGTGTATGGCATCGCCGCAAAGTCGCACCTCAACAAAATTCGTGTGGCGCAGTTGCAAATCTTGCGTAAACTATCTGGAGCGGCTTGGTACATCCGCAACAAAGACATTGAACAAGAGCTGAAGGTACCAAGGATTGGCGATGTCATAAACAAACAAGCAACCGCGTACGTAAATAAATTGGGAAACCACCCAAACCAGTTGGCTCGAAAACTCTTGACGAGGAGACAAGTAATGGGACTGAGGGCGAGAAGGAGGCTCCAGCGCATTCACCCAACAGATCTGCCAAGAAAATATATTAATTAATGGATTAAATGAAATCAAGCCTCTAGACTTAGGTTTAAGAATGTACATATGTAAATACTCGCTATAAATTGTGAATCTCTGCAGTATAAGTTATTATAAATAGTAACAGTGGACTGCAATATAAATAAATACAACTAAAAAAAAAAAAAAAAAAAGATAGATGGTGGTTACTCATTCAAAAGTGGGACATCGGTCTATATATCGAGCTTGAATACTTATGTGCTACGTGGATGCTTTGAGACGAGCGCCGTTTGAAGACTCCAATGAGGGGACGACCGCTTGAATAAATAATAAAAATATTGATTGACAATGCTGATTGGTTATTTGCTATCAAACTACAAGATGAAACGATCCAGGAAAACGTGACTATCATTACAAAAGACAAATGGAAGCGATGCAAGAACACCTATTTCGAACATATTGCAAAAAGTTGCAAAGTGTTTTTCTGAATCAGATAAGAAACCACATACTTCAGAAATACCATGACAAACTCGGACACATGGGCACAAAGAAGAAAGTTCAACCTAATTTTATAAAGATCGTGACCCAAAGTCAGGAGCAAGTCCCGGTGAAAAATGCCGGTATGGAGAAGCTACAAGCAACTGCTGCAACTATGGTCAATGATAATAGGGCTTCAGAGAAAAAGCGGTTCTATGCGACCCATTCTAACCCAACCAGGTATAGCCTTGGAGATCTTGTGTTGGTCGAGAACGAACAATGCAGCACGGATATTTCACGAAAATTGGTGCCCCGTTATAATGCACCTTTATATGTGAACAAGGTATTAGCAAACTACGGATATCTCGTAAAAGACATCCCCCATGCACAACGAAAGAAGGGGCACTATAAGTCTGATAAGATGAAACATTGGTGGGAGTTGTTAGAAAACGACACAGAGGACAACGAGGACTTAAAGAAAGCTCCACTCTACGATTGTCGCGGGGACACTGAGAATTTAAAAAGCCTTCGCTTTATATATACTATACGTAGTATTATATTTTCCGAGTTTTTAGGCCCAATAGTTTCTTATATTCATTTTTTTGACTCATAGAAGTATAATATTGGATTTGTTTTATTTTTATTTTACTAGCCTTTGCAGTTTGATGTTTTTTTTTGTTTGATGATTAGTTTTTGCTTATGTCAGTAATTTGTAATGTGCGAAAAAATTGTATCACAAATAAATTGTATCACACAATAAATCATTATTTTATACTTGTACCTTAATGTATCTTGTGCTCCTTCAGTCCGTATTTATTGTTTGTCGTGCAGGTTTTGACAGGATAAATTCAAATTTATAAAGTATTATATAAATTGCTATAGTTGTGACCTTTTAAATCATAATCATTTATTTCTGCTCTGAGTTCTACTGCCCTTTCTTTACGCACGGACATACGTTCTCATATATACATATATTTATTTAAAAAAAAAACTCTTTTGTTATAACAAAAGCTGGAATAACAAAACAGTTTAAGGGTGTGCTTTTGGACCGTCCTTAAAAGCTTTTAAAAGCTAAAAATAATCAATCCACAAACAAGTTTTCCAAAATAAAGTTTTTTTTTAAATTAAAGAGCATGTTGTACCATAATTATTAAAAAAGAGATTTGTTGCTCCTCGGCAGCTGGGTCACTTTTAACGAAATATCTTTTTTATTTAAAAAATGGATGTTTGATATGAAAATTTATTTTTGTAGGACACGTCCACAACTCTTTTAAAGCATCGATAATTTGATCAACTATTTCGATAAAAAATAAACGAATAATAGTTTTTTACAATCTAAAAATATGCAGCGAATATGTAGTTTTATACAAAATATTGTGTATATAAAGTTATGTTGCTATTTTTTTATAAAAAAAAACGAAGCCTTGGGAAGAACTGGGGCTAAGCCGGACATATTTTTACACGTAATACTCGTATATCTTCAAAACAAATTTTCATAAAGTTTGGTCTCTGCAAACGCTAATGCCACAGTAGAAGCGTGGCTATAGAATGGGCGGGTAGGAGCGCGAAAGCTTCGATAGAATTATTATATTTACTAATAACGAAGTTGGCCAATACAACTCGTTTCGCTCTCACTATGACAACTTTCTCGATTTCCGTTTAGTCTGAAAATTTACCGTTACTCGCATTACCTAGCTTCCGCTGACCATAAGCGATAGTCTGACGGTAACCGTTTTCAGGTTCGATGACATGGTCGCTTCAGCTTGGCGACAGTAGGTTTTATTCAGACTACTATTCGGACAGATTCAGAAAAACCAGCATATATTTTTATTTGAATAAATATACTTATTATATATTACTACTCCGGAGTATGTCTCTTTAAAGAATGTAATTTTTATTTTCGAATAGACCCGAAGGCGGGAGATTAGCTATATACAGTTTTAGGGACTAATCTTAACTCGAACTTATATCCTAACTTGTCTGGCGATCAAGCCTCGATATCAAGCTTTTATTTTATTGAACGAATATTCTGTAGAGCTTTTACATTTTTGAGTGTATGTTCTGAGTGAACTTCAATAAGCTCTCAGAATGGAGTGAGTTAATTTTGAGTTATTAAATTTGATCAGCAGTGCTGATTTAGTATTACATTGTGTGATACAATTACAGTCGGTTGCTAATTTAAAGGAAATGTATTGGACAATGTGATACATGGAGATTTGGATATGGTCACTATATGGCTTTGTTGGCTTTGTCGTGATTATTATAATTCTGTGTATCGCAGTGTAAAAATTAATCATAATCGGATATAAAATAACTAGTCTATGTGGGGCTAAACGGGACTCCTTTTTTTCGTACAAATTATATTTTGTGAAATATCATTATCATATATTTTAGTATCATATATGGTATTAATATCATTAAAATATATCTACAATATCAAATTTTATTGCTTCCAATGGTTTGGATTTTTCTAGAGTTTACGTTAATGCACTTTTAAATTGGTGCTTAATTCAAAAAATCAACAAAAATTGCATAATTTGGTGCGAATTGACATTAGAGCGAATAGTAGGCAAAAACTAAAATTGTGTACAGCTAGGCTAGTGTTTACTCAATGTTTTAATTTTCTAATTTTTTTCTTCTGCCTCGATAAAAGGTCTTTCAGCGTGGTGAGGTTGATGACGATGATTTTTTTAACCTTGGTGACTTAATTTTTAATTCTTTATTCTATTCCTTTACCTTACTTATTTACATTAAATTTAAAATATAAAATTTACGTCACTCGATTTTACTTATCTGTATTCCTCTTGTATTTTTTCCGAGCTCAATCTTAAACACGCCTATTGGCAAATCAAACCTATCAAGAGGTCTAAGCCTCTCACAGCATTTACTGTCTCTGGCCGACCATTATGTCAGTTCAAGTTGGTGCCATTTGGACTATGCTCCGCATACCATGTGCCGGTTGATGAATCAGATAAAGCAGTGGTATCGTCAATTCATTCCGAATTTCTCTGATCTTACTTGCCCGATAACGGATTTTTTATCCAAAAGAATAAAGTTTGAATGGACTACAATCGACACACTCAAACAAGTTTTGACATTAGCAGCAATGCTTACTCATTCCGATTTTTGCAAGAATTTCTATCTTCATTGCGATGTGGGTGACTTTGGAATTGGCTCAGTATTAATGCAGCTAGCAGAACGTCACAGTGCGAGAATGCTTAGAGGTTATTCTGCTTGAAGACACTGCTTGAAACCGAAATTGCTGAATTGCACAAGATAGACCACACATCCTCCTCCGATGTGTTATATTTGCCTCAGATCCGGACATACCACCAAATTTAGCAAAAGATACAAAATATGCTCTAATTTTATCGATACAGAAAACAATGTAAACAATAGAACATGCACCATACATCAACTGCATCAATTGTAAATACGAATATGACGAAACCAAACACCACAACACAATGGAGTTCTACAAAAAGGCGACTGAAAACAGCCCGTCTAATTTACAACACATGTCACCTTCACCCTACATTTGCATGTGCTCAGAAAGCGGCCCTCAAAGCTTCTAATATCACCGGCACGAAAAAAGCTTCACAACCAACTGCCTCAAAGCAAACATATCTCCTTCTAAACCACGATAACTAACAACATCACCACTTACACCACCATCATCTTCACCATCAATACAACTTCTACAAATACCTGGCATATCAACTATTTAGTATGAGGACCTTCAAGAAGAGCCCATGTACACCTCCTCAACTAAGCCAAGATACTCAGCACGTTCAATAATTTCCGTCAACTTTAAACTAAAATTATTCTCGGCCAAACCAACTAATCTAGAAACCACTCTGAAAACTAACAAAAAATGCACTTCTAAGCATGGAATTGAACTTAACAGCTTCCATCAAAACTGGGTATTCCCACATTCAAACGCAAGAGGTCAAACTAAACCAAAATTTATAGAACAATCACAACTTACTTTCTCTCTACGACAGCTTCACCCACATCGATCTAAGTTCTTGATCGCCCTCATTTACTCCAATTCAAACTCGACCTGAAACACATTCGATGACTTTCGCAGAATTGATTTCCCCATCTTCATCAAATTTACATCAACAATACAAGCCAACACACCTACAATCAAAATCTGGAACAACATTTTTCGAATCAGTGGAGAACATCGAACACACACGAAACCACCACTGGTAAAATGAAAATTGAACAACATTGAATCGACGAATTAGAAAACACAAGCTTCAACCACGGTTAATTTCACAAATCACTAGCTCTCAATCAAACTCCATCTAAATCCGCAATGAAAAAAAACAAACCATTACCAAAATCAAATTATGCATTAAGCTCTCCAATCACTTAAAGGAACAACGACAGGAAATACCCGAATTTCTTACTCAACGATAAGAAGTATAATACACTTAACAGAATGCTATCCCACCACAATAAAATCATCACCAACCACATAACTAAAGTATACAAAATGAAATGAAAATGAACATTCCATACAAATTGCAAAGAGGCCCGTACGGACCTTACCGCTGAAATAATGGTGAAAAGGTTAGCGCTAATACGAGAGTTAATCATTCCAATTCTGAAATCCAATAAGGATAAGACCGACATAACCTCCCACTGACTTATTTCTTAGAATTCTGGGAAAGGTATTGAAATTGCCAGTTTTCGCACCACACTGTACTATACTGTAAGAGCAAAACTGTTTAAAAACCTCAAATATGTGCAAGAGTGTGCACAGTTTGAAGTCGATAGCTTTGAAACCGAGAGACGGGCAGACAGACATATCGACTCAGGAGGTGATTCTAATTAAGAATATATATATTGTATGTAGGATATAAAAGGGCTTTCTGCTGCTTGTTTTCATTTATTCCTTTTTCATTCTTCCGTTTAACTTTTTGAGCACAGCATGTCGCCAGCGTCTTATTACTCTTGCCTATACTTCAAGAATACCGCCTCATGGCTTTCGTACTCGCTAGCTTTTCATTACACCCTGTACATCTTTTCATTTCATTAGACTAGACAAGAGTCGACTAGAGGTCAAATAATGCTCTCTTAACGGCAAGAATATTTCATCTATTATCTTTTATCTAATACTTTTCACTATTTTTTCTAACAAAACTTAGCTTATTTAAATATTGCATTATCCTTTTAGTAGATCTATGACACGGTTTTCCATACGCTCACACGTCCATAACGACGTTATATGTTTCTTTATCTTCAATACTTTTATTTTATTCAGGTAACTTAACATGCCATTTTCTGAGGTTATTGGTGTTTCTTTCCTTGCTCAATTTTTCTTCATAATCATATTCTTCCGTATAATTTCTTATCTTCTGACTTTTTTTATCAAGTTCACAAACGCATCTTTCGCCATACTATACGGCATACTTATATAGGCACACTTATACGTTCGTTTACTTATTACCTAATACATAACGGTCACCCATCAAGCTTCCCCACGGTCACAAACGATGGACCATTATACCTAGGGTCGTTTTTCGCTTAAAAGGAAGCTTTTTGAGAGTTGCCTACATGAAACCCTCAAATTTCCGCCTTTTTTTATCAGGTCTTAGAGTATCATAATTGGAGTTCTCTGTAAGGCTCTGGACAAAATTGGAAAGTCATTGCTATTAAAATCACGTCCTGCTCTTAAATAACCCGGTTACTACAAACAAAGATGGTAGATTTGAATGCCTTTATGGAAACATTTGGTCAAGGTTAAGTACATGTAGGATATTTATTGTTTAACACAATTGTTTATCTTAGTAATATTTTGATATTGTAATAGTTTGCTTATTATATTTGGTATTTAATAAAAAGATGACTCATGCCACCACTTCTTGATCTCCAGACATACGACGACTACACAACTTTGCCTTACTCCAGACACGACGACTTTTCGGCTTGACGATCTTTTTCTTACTGCCCAACTTTCAACTCGCTCTTTTCTTCCTCGACTGACTCCATTCTTGTCCCCCTTCCTACAACTGCCTCCTTCTCCTCTGCCCGCGCTCACGACGCCACCCCTTGCGATGACCATCGATCAACGCACATCGATAACCATCGTTGCATACATGATGCAGGTAAACATTTATTCGGGAGCCGTAAGGAACTCAAATTTGCGGGTGCGCACGCACAGGTAGCACAGTCTGTCGTCCTCTGGATCGATGTTGCGGGCACCACTCTGGGCCAGCTTTAAGAAACTGGCATGCAAGTGCTTTACAATGCCCTGGGCAGTGGTCAGATTAAACGATGTATGCAGCAGGGAATCGGTAACGTTCTCCGAGACCACGTAGCCCTGGGCCTGCTCTACGATGCGGTTGGTGTTGTCCGTGTTGCGCTGCACCACCTCCTCCATGGCCTTGAGAACCATCTTCGACATCGTGACAAATTTTTTTATAATATAAGCGGCAAGAGGATGCGAAGATTTAAATGCGTTGTCCACCATCGAGATAGAGAAATCTGCTCCGAAAACGATTTTCCATTGGTATTCAACGAACCTCCTCTATTCCGAAAAATGGTCCATGCCATGGCCATGGAGATTCTGCCCGAGGAGCGCGATCGCAAGAACTTTGCCGCCGCCCTCTTTCATAATCCTGGTCACAATGGTGGAGCTTGGATTTTTTGTCTACCACACCATGATCCTGGCTGAGGCTGCACCCAGAGGGCCCATTCCATCGGACTTCATGTTTATATACCGTACCGACAAACGCCATGAGATTTGGCGCTTTTTGTTCTATATGGTGCTCCACGCAGGATGGCTCCACCTTGGCTTCAATGTCGCCGTTTAGTTGGTTTTTGGCCTGCCGCTGGAAATGGTCCATGTTTCCACAAGGATTGCCTGCATCTACTTCTCCGGGGTGCTGGTGGGAAGTCTTGGCACCAGCATTTTCGATCCGGAGGTTTTAATGGTCGGGGCCAGTGGTGGAGTTTATGCCTTGCTGGCCGCTCATCTGGCCAATGTCTTGCTTAACTATCACCAGTTGCGTTATGGCTTTATAAGATTGCTACACATTTTGATTTTTGTTTCCTTCGGTTTGGATTCGCCATTTATTCGCGCTATGCTGGTGAGGATCTGCCATAGGGATCGTCTAGCGAATTTTCCACCCTCGATCAAACGGAAGGACCGGCAGTCATCTCATTTGTGGCTCATCTGGCTGGAGCCATAGATGATCTGACCATCGGTCTGCTTGTACTCAAAAGCTTCGAACAGAAGATGCACGAGCTGCTACTCTGGTGGATGGTCTTGGGGACATACTCGGCTTTGGTTGTCTTCGCCATTGCCTTCAACATCCTGAATGGATTTGCCATGTTGAGCAACCGCGTGGAGAAAATTCGGGGTACGGAGACCACTTTCACGGCTTTCAGGTGTAACATCCCAGGCCGATGGAAGAAGATACTAGTTTATTAGCTTTGTCTTAGATTACCTTGCTTGAATTTTGTTTATTGCGTTCTATTGAATTTGGACAATCAAATATTTTTTAATATCTTTTTTACCGCTAAATTTTGAATTGATGTCTATATGCACAGTGTGCCAAGGTATACTGACTTTCGTTATGGAATGCAATTCTCTTTGGGCAGTTGATTTTAAAAGTTTATTTGTAATGCAATTCTCGACTAACTTTCGCACATGCAAAGACCTATTTCAAAACTAATACTTATTGTATACCTTGTCAAGAGTTTTTTCCCTGCCCAAGTGCATTGTTGCTTCGTGGAAGTGATTAAAAATTGATCACTAAAACGCATGTGGTATTACTGGTTTATGGCATGTGGCATATAGTTCGCCCATTCCTTTGCATCGTTCTAAACAGCACACGTGATAGTAATTCATATTTTTGTGCAACCTCATATTTCAACTCAATGCTTTGAAATTTTGTCACTGAAGAAGTTAGCTCCGCATACCAATAAAGCTCCGCTAATGGGCAGCTATCCGTGATTTTTTCTAAGTCAATGCGCTTTACAGGCATCCTGTTAGAATCATTGGGTTTAGCATTAGGTAATAAGTTCCGCGACATACTATTTTCCCTTCCATATTCCATTTTAAACCCTAAATACTTTAGATACACCCTCAACGATGGACCCTAGTCTTAAGTCAATTGTATAGCGACTAGCGGTATTCGAGTTGTAGTTTATGAATACGACAAATGGGCGTTTATGTAGGTAATGGAGGAAGTGTTTTGCATTTTATACAGCTAGTGTTTCCATCCCATATGTACTGTATCTTGTTACTGCTACTGTCGTAGTTACTTGCTATTCTATTAATCTAGGTTTTCCGTTACCCTTATGCTTTAATATAGCGCCGTAGCCGTCCGCACTGGCATCTGTGTGGAGTTCCATTAGATACAGCGGGTCATTAATAATATCAATCACTCACTAATGTCGATATGATTATTTGGCGGAACTGTTCAGTTTCAAACTTTTTTTTGGAGAAATACATTATTTTCCAATTTAAATATTTTTATATTTTCTTATATTTTGCGTTTCGTTGCGTTGCGATCAGGTTCCGCTAAATGGCTTTAGAAAGTTAGCATTTTTTACTAAAAAAAAATTTTCTGACAGTTTTATAATTGGTTGATTCAGTTTTGTTCCTTTGTGGGTCGTCGTGGTGCAATTTTCATTTGAAAAGCAAAGTTAGAAACAACCAGGCATTGTACATTCAAAGAAATTGTGTATGTAAATTAACTAAGTTAACTAGTTAGTACATTAGCACCGGTAAAATTGCTGACCAAGCGTTTGGCCGGAAGCTCTCACATACTCGTAGCCAGCAAAGCTCTGCATATTGGCAGGGGCCGCTATGAAGCTTTTTTATGTGAGCTTTTAAGTCAGTTCCTTCGTGACATTAAATTAAAGAGCATCGCTCAACCTTAAAGAATACTCCGGCAACCGCCGATAAGTATTTTGTATTATACCAATTGACCTAGTCTAGCCATTTAGAACGACAGTTACCCTTCCAACATAATCTTCCTATCTCACCATAGGAGCATCGGCTACCCGACCACATACCAGTGACTGCAGCGAGGGATCCTCCCCTGTAGCACTCCTACATTTATTATAACTATTGGCCATCCGGCCACATACCAGTGACTGCAGCGAGGGATCCTTCCCTGTAGTACTAGAACATTCAATATAATTTGTATATGCTTAATCAATGCGCTTTTCAGGCATCCTTTCGCAAATCTACATTCACTGAAGCCAGTCGTGTCGCGCTTACACAAAGTTTCAGCTAATCAAATTCGGACTTACCTCTCCTCTGTACTATTCATAGCACTCTCTAGCCAGTGGGCACCGAATATAACGGTGCCGGCAAAAGTTCACCAATAAGATAAGAAACCACTGCACAAGTTCAGCGTGCACTGCCCAATTGGGCACTTTATTTCCCCTCAACCTACGAGCGGCCGCACAAGAGGGGCAATAAAACTCTTGCTTATCAGCAAACCTCTTCTTCTTTTGTTTTGTTTTTGAGCTTAAACAAATCAAAACACAGAGACAGTAATAATAATCATCGAATTTTAATGTTTATCTGATTAAATATTATATTAACAATTGGCAATGGACAATAATAGCATGTCTGACATTAAGCTTATTGATGAGCTTAACAAGTCCACCCCTAGGCTATCAATTTATCCTAAATTGAAGAAAATTTCAGGTCTTACTCCAACTGGGCTGCGTGCAAAGTTAAGGGAAGATCTTGCTTCACAAGGCATTTCGCAAGATGCCTCTAAATACGTAAACGGAGTCACCATTGTGCCTACCACAGCTTCCGTTACCGTTTCATAAGCCTCGACCGCAGCTGGTTGCTGCTTAACTACCTGCTCATCTGGAGGTACTTTTACAACTGGCAGGGAGCCTCTTATGGTTAGCAGCCCAAGCCAATTCAACAAGCCTAACCAGAAAACATCTGGAAATTGGCGCCTTTTACCGCAAATTGAAAAACAGTAATACGCTCACATTCCAGCCGGTTTCAGTCTCTTGGCAAAAAGTTCTATCCAAGAAGAGAAGCCTACCAACCTCACCAAAAAGTTCGAAAAAAAGAGCCCATGTAATCGAACATAGAAACTATCTCGCTTTAAATCAATTTGCTGCTCTAGCAAACTAAGAAGACTGTCAAGAAGGCGAAAATAGCATGGACATTCTCCAGGTCGAAACCGTTGCAGAAGAAGAAACTCGACAAGACGAAATTCCAGTGACAAATAAGTCACCAAAGCCTAGTCAAATAACAGTACTTGCTGTCAGCGACGTACCTGCCTTAGAAAGGCTTCTCGACTCGGCGGTATCGTCTGACTCATATGAACTCAAGATCGCGCGTAATGACAACTTGCGAATATACTAGGTGTGAAAGTATTAAATGTCGTTTTTTTAAATAAAAAACACGTTAAATTTTGTGGAAAAAGAAAAAATCAATTATTCAAAGTATTTGCCGTCGCTAGCTATACATTTCTCCCATCTTTCGGGCAATTTGTGGATTCCGCGCCAGTAGAACTCATCGTCTTTTGCAGCGAATCATTCATCGAGCCATTTTTTCACACTTTCGTAAGAATCGAAGCGCTGCTCAGTGAGTGCGTGGTCCCATCGAAGCGAATAGGTGGTAATCGGATGGGGCCAGGTCTGGTGAGTAAGCCGCATGCGCAAGCACTTCCCAATTGAGTGTTTCCAACGTGTCGCGAACCGGTCTTGCCGTATGTGATGGAGCGTTGTCATGGAGAAAAATGACCTTGTGTTGTCTTTTTTGATATTCCGGTCGTTTTCTCTGAAGCGCACGGTTCAAATTGATCAATTGTTGTTGGTAGCGTGCCGTATTCACCGTTTCGCCGGGTTTTAAGAGCTCATAGTAGATGACACCGTTCTGATCCCACCAAACACAGAGTATCGACTTCTTGCCAAAACGATTCGGTCGAGCAGTCGATGTGGCCGGTTGTCCAGGATCAACGTATGATTTTTTACGTTTAGGATTCACAAAAAAGATCCATTATTCATCGCCAGTAACGATACGATGCAAAAACGACTTCCTTTTTTGCGCCTCTCCATCTGCCTCTCGTTCAACTCATGTGGCACCCATCTACCGACCTTCTGAATCTTTCCCATTTCTCGCAACCGATTGCAAACTACTTGTTGACATACTTCCAACTGCTCTGCGAGTTGTTTTTGCATTTGAGCATCGTCTTCATCCAATAATGCTTGTAGTTCGGCGTCTTCGTACCTTTTTGGTGGTTTTCCGTGCTCTTTGTCGTCGACGTCAAAATCGCCACTTTTGAAGCGTTGAAACCACCGTTCACACGTTTTCACAGTTGGTACTTGTTCGGCTTCAACAAGCATTCGGTGCGTTTCCGCAGCTGGCGCGAAACTATGGTGGTTTGACAGTCGATGTTGAAACTTCACACTGTCAAAGTTTTATGACAATCGTTAAATATTTAGGTTTGCGAGACATCTGTATGTTCGAACCGACATTTCCTACACCGGTAATGCCAAATAATTCTCGGTGAAGTCAATGCACGGCTTCACCGAGATTAAACAAAAATACTTCATGAACGTTTTCCGGCACACCTCGTCATTTTTTTTATTAAATGCACTCATCTCGTTCGACGCTATTATAGGGGGCCGAGGTAAAGTTGAACTTACTAAAAAACACAATTGAGTACCAGGGCAATTCTGAAAAACTTCAGTATCGCAGTTCTGTGGATGTCAACTTCACAGATGTGAACGACATTATGGTTCCCCCCTCCGTCAAAAAGGAGTTTCGGGACCCAATTATCAGGAGGAAAAAAGCTTTCTCAATAGCACATGAAGCCCTCCCATTCAACACCGCTGTCACTGTCATGATTCGTAAAATCGACAATCGAGGTTACCCTACAACAGTCCAACTTGGGTAGTGGACAAAAAAGGCACTGACGCCTACGGCAAGCCGAACAAAAGGTTAGTCATAGAATTCAGGGAACTGAATGAGCGGACCATACCGGACCGTTATTCCATGCCCAGTAATTCAATGATTCTAGCGAACCTTGGGAATTCAAAATTTTTCACCACTCTTGACTTGAAGTCAGGGTATCACCAGATTTACCTTGCGGAACATGCCCGCAAGAAGACGTCTTTCTCGGTAAATGGCGGCAAATACGAGCTCTGTCATCTGCCGCTCGGCTTGAGAAATGTAAGCAGCATCTTCCAAAGAGCATTAGACGATGTTCTGAGGAAATAGATTAGGAAGATATGTTACGTCTATGTAGATGACGTCATAATCTTCACAGAGAATGTGACCGATCATGTCCGCCACATCGATACGGTGTTTAAATGCCTAAGCAAGGCTAACATGATAGTAAGCCAGGAAAAGACTGGATTTTTTTAAGAAAGCGTAGAATACATTGGCTTTATAGTAAGCAAGGACGGAACAAAGTCCAATCCAAAGAAAGTAAGGGCCATAAAGGGATACCCTGAACCCAAAAACGTATACAGTGTCCGTTCTTTCCTAGGATTAGCAAGCTATTACAGAGTCTTCATTAAAGATTTTGCCGCCATAGCCCGCCCAATAATGGATATACTCAAGGAAGAGAACGGCTCAGTGAGCAGGCACATGTCAAAGAAAATTCGAGTTGAGTTTAATGAAACCCAACGCAATGCGTTTCAACGACTGCGCAACATATTGGCATCAGAAGATGTCATACTCACTATCCCGACTTTAAAAAGCCCTCTGACCTAACTACTGATGACTCAGCTAGCGGCATTGGCGCAGTGCTATCTCAGAAAGGCAGACATATCACGATGATATCGCGTACCCTGAGGCAGGCCGAACTGAACTATGCCACCAATGAAAGGGAATTGTTGGCGAAATTCTATACGTGTCGAGGGAAGTTTATTTTTTCACCGACCATCTACCGCTTACGTTCGCTGTTGCTGCCAAAATACGAACGCTAAGATAAAGAGATGGAAAGCGTACATCGACCAACACAATGTCAAAATTTTTGTAAACCTGGCAAAGAAAATTTTGTGGCCGACGCTCTTTCCAGGCAAAATCTTAATGCCTTACAGAATGAGCCTCAATCAGATGCTGCAACCATTCACAACGAGCTCGCACTGACCTACACGGTCGACGCTACGGATAAGATCATTCTTGAGGAAGCACGCTTCCCACTAAAGTGGAACCTAGTGCTGTTTCGCAACAAAACTGGCCATTTAATCAGTTTTACTGATAAGAGCGAGATATTGAAAGTCCTTAAAGAAGTCGTGAACCCAGACGTCGTGAACGCCATACACTGCGACCTGCCCACGCTAACAAGCTTCCAACATGACCTAGTTTCACACTTCCCAGCCACCCAATTTTGGTACTACAAAAACTTTGTGTCGGACATAACCAAAAGAAAAGAGCAGCTAGAAGTTGTCACTGTTGAGCATAACCGCGCTTACAGAGCTGCTCAGAAAAATGTTAAACAAGTTCTGCGGGACTAATATTTTTCCAAAATGAGCAGCCTATCCAAAGAAGTGATTGCAAACTGCAGGATCTGCACTAAGGCAAAATATAATAGGCACCCGAAGAAGCAAAACCTGGGGGAGACACCTATCCCAAGCTATATAGGAGAAATGCTGCAAATTGACATTTTCTCAACCGATAGGAAGAATTTCGTAATGTGTGCCGACAAGTTTTCCAAGTTTGCAGTTGTACAACCGATAATGTCCAGAATGATAGTTCACATTACAGGCCCCCTGCTGCAGTTTTTAAATATGTTCCCCATTATCAGAACTGTTTACTGCGACAATGAGCCAGCGTTCAACACCGAAACTATCAGCTCAATGCTCAAAAATAACTACGGCATTGATATTGTGAATGCGCCCCACTTCATAGCTCGTCAAATGGCTAAGTGGAACGATTCCACAGCACCTTGACAGAAATCGCCAGATGTTTAAAATTGGACAAAAAATCAATGACACAGTGGAACTGATCCTGAGAACAACGGTAGAATATAACAAAACCTTGCACTCAGTTACTGGCGAAAAGCCGGTCGAAGTTGTTCGCTCAGAGTCCAATAAGCGCTGCCTAGGCATCAAGGAGAATCTGGCAAAAGCCCAGCAGGACAGCATCGAATAGTGCAACCCATCCAAGCAAAACCGTGTAAGCAAACCTGGAACGTCTGTTCTCATAATTCTAGCAGCAGCGAATGCCCGGATCACCGATTTTTCGCATGCCAACTACATTCCAGTCGTAGATGGTAATGTGTTGGTGTTCGAGCAATGGGATTGCTTAAGACACTCAAGCAACCTTTCGGAGTTTAGTAGTATGGTAGATGAAAGAGGAAAATTGTTCGTTTCCTTTTCCTAATCACACATGCGCAAGTTGCTGGTGGTCGATACAGACCACCTGAGAACTTTGTTGTCCATTGTTAAAGTACACCACAGGATTGATAGGAGCGTAGATTTCTTAGGGACAGCCTTAATGGTAGTGGCAGGTACGCCGGATGCCTCAAACTTCTTAAAGATCAGGGTGACTGAGGCCCAATTAGTATAGTCGAATTCTAGACAAATAGCCATAAATTGGGAAACCCATAAGCAGATAAATAGTCTAACCGATACCATAAACAAAATTATTAAAGCCCGAAAGAACAATTTCAATTCAAAAAATAGGATGTTGGCCACAGAAATTCAAAATTTAATTCTCACTTTGGCAAAATCTAATATAGTAAGCCCTACAATCTTTAATCATACCGATTTGAGATCACTTATCGAACAAGACATTCCAACAGTTAGCTCGATAGAAGCTTCCAGAATCAGGGTCCTCCAGTCCGAAAATATCATCCACATACTAATAGCCTATCCAAGAGTTAAATTCAGGTGCAAGATAGTTGCTGTCTACCCCGTCTCACACCAACAAATCATCCTACGACTTGTCGAGAACACGCTGGCAGAATGCGAGGAGGTACCTTCGCGGTCACCGATTGTATTGAGACCACGCATCATACCTTCTGCGAAAGGTAACGATGCACTTCATGCGGGAAGCACGGCCCAATGTCATACGCAACCCAGCCACCTAAGAGAAGTAATGCCCGTGGATGACGGCGTCATAATTATCAACTAAGCAACAGTCCGGTCAGCACGGATGGCAGCTCAGATACTAGTTAAAGGAACGCACTTGGTTACCTTCGAGCGTTCAGCAAATATCAATGGCACAGAGCACTAAATTAGATCTGACATATTGTATTGCTCTAGCAACTTAGTAGTTTTTGCATCAACAATGCTGACACACCAGAACTAAGTTCAGCGCTCCGCGCTGTGAGTGGGCGGATGCGCTGAGTGGTCACTTCTTGTATGGAGCGTTGAGAGGAGTCAGTTCTGGCTGAGACATTAATCAATAAAGTTTACTACTCCGTCACGTTGCCGTAACAATATATTGTTTTCTATGAGCAATCTTATTGCTGAGCCACAAGGCCAGCAATAATTAAAAGTAGGCAAAGTCAAGCCTTTCAACGTAATCGTCGTAACTATTTCGTAGCTGTTACACATGCATCGTAAGAGCAACTCCGCTGAGTCGTCGTTGGACCACCGACGGGACAATCTTAATAATTTACATCGTTGGATAAACTCTGTTTAGTCGTCGTTGGACCACCGACAGGACGATCTTAATAATTTGTACTAACAAAAGATCCTTTAAACTATTTATATGCTTATGCCCCCAACTACTTCAATGCGTTGGTATGTGCGCTGGTGGCCTAAGTATTTTATGACCTTTACCCTAGCAGCGTGGTGTTATCTTATGCAACAAATGTAATCCTGTCGCGCGTCCATGTTGGAGGTTGAAGTGTAGACCAGCGGCGTTAGCTGCTATCCTGGAATTCTTCAGTGGTACTGCAGTTGTGAGGGCCAGTCTTCTTATGAAGTGAAAAACTTCAGTATCGCAGTTCTGTGGATGTCAACTTCACAGATGTGAACGACATTATGGTTCCCCCCTCCGTCAAAAAGGAGTTTCGGGACCCAATTATCAGAAGGAAAAAAGCTTTCTCAATAGCACATGAAGCCCTCCCATTCAACACCGCTGTCACTGTCATGATTCGTAAAATCGACAATCGAGGTTACCCTACAACAGTCCAACTTGGGTAGTGGACAAAAAAGGCACTGACGCCTACGGCAAGCCGAACAAAAGGTTAGTCATAGAATTCAGGGAACTGAATGAGCGGACCATACCGGACCGTTATTCCATGCCCAGTAATTCAATGATTCTAGCGAACCTTGGGAATTCAAAATTTTTCACCACTCTTGACTTGAAGTCAGGGTATCACCAGATTTACCTTGCGGAACATGCCCGCAAGAAGACGTCTTTCTCGGTAAATGGCGGCAAATACGAGCTCTGTCATCTGCCGCTCGGCTTGAGAAATGTAAGCAGCATCTTCCAAAGAGCATTAGACGATGTTCTGAGGAAATAGATTAGGAAGATATGTTACGTCTATGTAGATGACGTCATAATCTTCACAGAGAATGTGACCGATCATGTCCGCCACATCGATACGGTGTTTAAATGCCTAAGCAAGGCTAACATGATAGTAAGCCAGGAAAAGACTGGATTTTTTTAAGAAAGCGTAGAATACATTGGCTTTATAGTAAGCAAGGACGGAACAAAGTCCAATCCAAAGAAAGTAAGGGCCATAAAGGGATACCTGAACCCAAAAACGTATACAGTGTCCGTTCTTTCCTAGGATTAGCAAGCTATTACAGAGTCTTCATTAAAGATTTTGCCGCCATAGCCCGCCCAATAATGGATATACTCAAGGAAGAGAACGGCTCAGTGAGCAGGCACATGTCAAAGAAAATTCGAGTTGAGTTTAATGAAACCCAACGCAATGCGTTTCAACGACTGCGCAACATATTGGCATCAGAAGATGTCATACTCACTATCCCGACTTTAAAAAGCCCTCTGACCTAACTACTGATGACTCAGCTAGCGGCATTGGCGCAGTGCTATCTCAGAAAGGCAGACATATCACGATGATATCGCGTACCCTGAGGCAGGCCGAACTGAACTATGCCACCAATGAAAGGGAATTGTTGGCGAAATTCTATACGTGTCGAGGGAAGTTTATTTTTTCACCGACCATCTACCGCTTACGTTCGCTGTTGCTGCCAAAATACGAACGCTAAGATAAAGAGATGGAAAGCGTACATCGACCAACACAATGTCAAAATTTTTTGTAAACCTGGCAAAGAAAATTTTGTGGCCGACGCTCTTTCCAGGCAAAATCTTAATGCCTTACAGAATGAGCCTCAATCAGATGCTGCAACCATTCACAACGAGCTCGCACTGACCTACACGGTCGACGCTACGGATAAGATCATTCTTGAGGAAGCACGCTTCCCACTAAAGTGGAACCTAGTGCTGTTTCGCAACAAAACTGGCCATTTAATCAGTTTTACTGATAAGAGCGAGATATTGAAAGTCCTTAAAGAAGTCGTGAACCCAGACGTCGTGAACGCCATACACTGCGACCTGCCCACGCTAACAAGCTTCCAACATGACCTAGTTTCACACTTCCCAGCCACCCAATTTTGGTACTACAAAAACTTTGTGTCGGACATAACCAAAAGAAAAGAGCAGCTAGAAGTTGTCACTGTTGAGCATAACCGCGCTTACAGAGCTGCTCAGAAAAATGTTAAACAAGTTCTGCGGGACTAATATTTTTCCAAAATGAGCAGCCTATCCAAAGAAGTGATTGCAAACTGCAGGATCTGCACTAAGGCAAAATATAATAGGCACCCGAAGAAGCAAAACCTGGGGGAGACACCTATCCCAAGCTATATAGGAGAAATGCTGCAAATTGACATTTTCTCAACCGATAGGAAGAATTTCGTAATGTGTGCCGACAAGTTTTCCAAGTTTGCAGTTGTACAACCGATAATGTCCAGAATGATAGTTCACATTACAGGCCCCCTGCTGCAGTTTTTAAATATGTTCCCCATTATCAGAACTGTTTACTGCGACAATGAGCCAGCGTTCAACACCGAAACTATCAGCTCAATGCTCAAAAATAACTACGGCATTGATATTGTGAATGCGCCCCCACTTCATAGCTCGTCAAATGGCTAAGTGGAACGATTCCACAGCACCTTGACAGAAATCGCCAGATGTTTAAAATTGGACAAAAAAATCAATGACACAGTGGAACTGATCCTGAGAACAACGGTAGAATATAACAAAACCTTGCACTCAGTTACTGGCGAAAAGCCGGTCGAAGTTGTTCGCTCAGAGTCCAATAAGCGCTGCCTAGGCATCAAGGAGAATCTGGCAAAAGCCCAGCAGGACAGCATCGAATAGTGCAACCCATCCAAGCAAAACCGTGTAAGCAAACCTGGAACGTCTGTTCTCATAATTCTAGCAGCAGCGAATGCCCGGATCACCGATTTTTCGCATGCCAACTACATTCCAGTCGTAGATGGTAATGTGTTGGTGTTCGAGCAATGGGATTGCTTAAGACACTCAAGCAACCTTTCGGAGTTTAGTAGTATGGTAGATGAAAGAGGAAAATTGTTCGTTTCCTTTTCCTAATCACACATGCGCAAGTTGCTGGTGGTCGATACAGACCACCTGAGAACTTTGTTGTCCATTGTTAAAGTACACCACAGGATTGATAGGAGCGTAGATTTCTTAGGGACAGCCTTAATGGTAGTGGCAGGTACGCCGGATGCCTCAAACTTCTTAAAGATCAGGGTGACTGAGGCCCAATTAGTATAGTCGAATTCTAGACAAATAGCCATAAATTGGGAAACCCATAAGCAGATAAATAGTCTAACCGATACCATAAACAAAATTATTAAAGCCCGAAAGAACAATTTCAATTCAAAAATAGGATGTTGGCCACAGAAATTCAAAATTTAATTCTCACTTTGGCAAAATCTAATATAGTAAGCCCTACAATCTTTAATCATACCGATTTGAGATCACTTATCGAACAAGACATTCCAACAGTTAGCTCGATAGAAGCTTCCAGAATCAGGGTCCTCCAGTCCGAAAATATCATCCACATACTAATAGCCTATCCAAGAGTTAAATTCAGGTGCAAGATAGTTGCTGTCTACCCCGTCTCACACCAACAAATCATCCTACGACTTGTCGAGAACACGCTGGCAGAATGCGAGGAGGTACCTTCGCGGTCACCGATTGTATTGAGACCACGCATCATACCTTCTGCGAAAGGTAACGATGCACTTCATGCGGGAAGCACGGCCCAATGTCATACGCAACCCAGCCACCTAAGAGAAGTAATGCCCGTGGATGACGGCGTCATAATTATCAACTAAGCAACAGTCCGGTCAGCACGGATGGCAGCTCAGATACTAGTTAAAGGAACGCACTTGGTTACCTTCGAGCGTTCAGCAAATATCAATGGCACAGAGCACTAAATTAGATCTGACATATTGTATTGCTCTAGCAACTTAGTAGTTTTTGCATCAACAATGCTGACACACCAGAACTAAGTTCAGCGCTCCGCGCTGTGAGTGGGCGGATGCGCTGAGTGGTCACTTCTTGTATGGAGCGTTGAGAGGAGTCAGTTCTGGCTGAGACATTAATCAATAAAGTTTACTACTCCGTCACGTTGCCGTAACAATATATTGTTTTCTATGAGCAATCTTATTGCTGAGCCACAAGGCCAGCAATAATTAAAAGTAGGCAAAGTCAAGCCTTTCAACGTAATCGTCGTAACTATTTCGTAGCTGTTACACATGCATCGTAAGAGCAACTCCGCTGAGTCGTCGTTGGACCACCGACGGGACAATCTTAATAATTTACATCGTTGGATAAACTCTGTTTAGTCGTCGTTGGACCACCGACAGGACGATCTTAATAATTTGTACTAACAAAAGATCCTTTAAACTATTTATATGCTTATGCCCCCAACTACTTCAATGCGTTGGTATGTGCGCTGGTGGCCTAAGTATTTTATGACCTTTACCCTAGCAGCGTGGTGTTATCTTATGCAACAAATGTAATCCTGTCGCGCGTCCATGTTGGAGGTTGAAGTGTAGACCAGCGGCGTTAGCTGCTATCCTGGAATTCTTCAGTGGTACTGCAGTTGTGAGGGCCAGTCTTCTTATGAAGTTTATGTTGGAGCGTTTACTTCGTCTCTAATCACCGGCCTTGTGGCTCGGCAATTATGTCAATAATAAGACAAGGTTTTACGGCAATGCCGGAGCTATGATTTATTGATGAAGCGTAAGCTTTCGTATCTTAGACAGATCTGAAGTATAAAACATATTGAAACAAAAGTCTAACCTAGTTCCAATGCATCACGCCATAAAATCGTGGTCGGCACGCCGATTTCATGTATTGCAATTCGGCACTCCGGATATCGCGGGGTGCTGAACTCAACTTGGGCGCGTCAGCATTTTTTGGGTGAATCTACTTAGTTGCTAGAGTATTATTTATGTGAAACTACTTAGGTGCCGAATTAGATATATCGAATGTTGTTTTCAGTTGTTTACTATCCCCTTCCTCACATTTTTCACCCTCCCCGGTTGTATTAACCGGGTCTTGATGGAGGCTCGTTTTCTTCTTTATGGCAAACAAATGATGAATGAACCAATCAGACCAACGTTCAGGATCTCTCCAGCCACGAACCAAAGTATCTTGATAGGGGCTCGTTTTCTTCTTTATGGCAAACAAATGATGAATGAACCAATCAGGCCAACGTTCAGGATCACTCCAGCCACGAACCAAAGTTTGGGGGAGCCCGCGGCGTCAATCTCGTCCTTGAAACCTTGGATGAAGCGCAGATTCTTGTTGTTCATGCGGTGTAGCAAGGGTATGCTCAGCACCGGGTCATGGCCGACAATGTTCAGTAGTGGTGATCGTACTATGCCAAGCTGCTTGCAAATGTGTCTTCTTTACATTCTGCCAACGTATTCTCTTCAAGCCGTAGGATTACTTAAAAGTGTGATACGAGGTAGACGGAGACCTTATACCTGACTGTGACTCTAGGATAAGCTATTAGTATATGGTAATGTCATCGGATTGGAGGACCTTAATTCTAGCGGCTTCAAAGACCTAACTATTGGAGTGTCTTGTTCAATAAGTGATTTCGGATCGGCATGATCAAGGATTGTTGGATTTACTATGTTAGCTTTCGCCAATGTTACAGTGAGTATTAAATTTTGTATTTCTGTTGTCAGTATTCTATTTATCGCTAAAAGTGCCTCGTACAAATGTGGGGTGTCAACCAAGTCGTTCTCTCGGGCTTTAATAATTATATTAATGGTGTCGGTTTACTTGTTTATCTGTTTGTGAGTTTCTTAGTTTTTAGTAATATGCCGGGATTTTAGTACACTAGCTGAGCTTCTGTCATCCTGATATCATCCTCAAGAAATCTAAGCTTCTTGCAATTCTATGGTGTACTTTAAGGACGGACAACAAGGTTTTCAAATGATCTGTATCAACATCTAGTAACTTGCGCATATGCGACTGCGGAAAGGACTCGGACAATTTTTCTGTCTCTTCTACCATGCTAGTGAATTCGAAATGGTTGGTCACGTGCCTCAAGTAGTCACATTGTTCAAACACAAGTACATCTCCGTCTACAACTGGGATGCATTTGGCGTGAGAAAAGTCAGTGATCCGTGCATTTGCCACTGCTAGGGTGATGAGCGTTGTGAGGGCGAACCTGCAATCCAAATGTAGAGTGAGACCACGATGTTTTAACTTAAATCTGGCTTACTATTAAAAATATGGCTTACTTGCAAATGACGAGCTAAGAGGCCTACCACCCTCCCGTTAATTAGAACAGACGTTCCCAGGTCTGCCTGCACTTTTTGTTCCGTGCATAATGGGGTCAGCTTGTTCCCCTACCTTTTATTGTTTTTGACGAATACCCCTTCACCTACCTCAAAAACACGGTTTGTCCTAGCTGGGTTGCATCTTTCAATGTTGTTCTGCTGGGCCTTTATCAACCTATCTTTAATGTCCAGGCAGCGATTATCGGATCCCGTGTGGAGAATCTCGACCGGTTTCTCATGAGTGACCGAGTGTAGGTTCTTGTTATATTCTACAGTTGCCATCAAGATTAGTTCTATAGTATCGCTGATTTGTTTGTCTAGCTTAAGACACCTGGCGATTTCCGTCAAGGTGCTGTGAAACCGTTCCACCTCACCGTTTGACGAGCTATGTAGAGGGGCTGCATTCACAATGCCGATGTGGTAGCTGTTTTTCAGTAAGGAGGTGATGGTTTGAGAATTGAAAGCGGCCTCATTATTGCAATATATTGTCTTGACTTAAGGGAATAAATTCACTAGTTGAAGCAAGGGCCCTGTGATGTCCACTATTGTTCTGGACTGCACTGGTTGTACCACCGCAAGCTTCGAGAACTTATCAACGCATGTTAGGAATTGCTTTCTATAGGTTGAGAAGATGTCAATGTGCAACATTTCACCGGTGTAACTTGGTATGGTTGTTTCCCCGAGCTCTTAATAATCGCTGAGGACTTGCTTGGTATTTTCCTGAGCCGCTCTGTGTGCACGATTCTGCTCTGCCGTGATAATTTCTAACTGTTCGTTTTTATTAGTAACGTCCATTACAAGCTTTTTGCAATATCGAAACTGTGTAGCCATGAAATGAGCAATTAAGTCATGCTGGATGCTTGCCAGAGTGGGTAGGTCGCAGTGTATCGCATTTACGACGTCGGGGTTCACGACTTCTTTGAGCATTTTTAAAATGCGGCGAAACTGATTAAGTGGCAAGTATTGCTACGAAACAACACAAAGCTTCGTTTTAGCTGGAAATATGCTTCTTTTATAATGATTTGATTTCTGAATTAGTGGTTGATCTGTTGACTCAACTGTGTAGGTCAGTGAAAGTTCGCTGTGAATAGTCGCAGCGTCTGACTGAGGCTCATTCTTGTAATGGATTGTCTTGTAATGAATTTTCGCGTTATGATCGTCGATTAGGATTTCGATCGGCACCGCGAATATCAAAGGCTGGTGGTCTGTATAAATGTTGATATTGTGAGTGCCGTACAAATAGTGCTGTAGCTTGCCTAGAGCCCACACTATGGCTAAGAACTCTCTTTCATTCGTGGCATAGTGTGACGCGCTTTCTTTGAGGGTCCTAGAGATCATTGTAATAGGTCTCTTTTCTTGCGATAGAACGGCGCTAATACAGTTCGCGAAAGCATCTGTTTTCAGATCGAACGACTTCCTGAAATCAGGGTATCTGAGAATTACATTTTCGGAAGCCAAAACATTTCTTAGCCTCTCGAATGCATTTCTCTGCGAATCGCCGAAGTCAATGGGAGTTTTTTTGGACTCGTGTTTGCTGACGGAGTCATTTTCTCCTTTTAGCAAGCTTGTCAAAGGCCTCGCGATTGTCGCAAAGTCTTCAACGAAACATCGATAATAACTGGGCAGGCCCAAAAACGACCTAAGCTCATACAGATTTGTCGGTTCGGGGTACTCCTTATGGCTTTGACTTTTCTGGGTCGGCTTTTGCACCGCCATTGGTTACAATAAATCCCAGATGCTCAACACTTTTTTTGAAAAAGTGTGTTTTTTCGTTGGACACCTTCATGTTGGCATCACATAGGCTTTTTAAAACCTAATCTATGTGCCGAACATGGTCTTCCTCATTTTCGGAAAAAATAACGTCATCACGTAAACGTAGCATGATTTGCCAATTTGTTCTCGTAGGACGTCGTCGATCGCTCTTTGGCAGATGCTTCCCGCATTCTTCAAACCGAATGGTAATCGACTCATACTTCCCGCCTTTTATTGAAAAATAGGTCTTCTCGCTGTCATTCTCGGACAAGTAAATTTGGTGATAGCCGGACTTTAAATCTAGCGTTGTAAAGTACTTGGCTGTACCTAAATTCGCCAGTAATATGGGAATATTCGGTATTGGGATGTGTGGACCCTGGCCTTTTATGGCCTCGGAAACTCTCGCTTCTGGTATTTGCGAATTGACCGCTTCCGAAGGCGGGCGGCTGTCTAATGTCAGCGATGGTTTTTTTCCTTAAGTTTCCTAAAGTCTATGACCAAACGCTTATTCTTATTCCCAGATCGTCATGGCTTTTTTTGTCCACAACCCATATTGGGTTGTTGTAAGGTGACCTTGAAGTTCTAATACTGCCTTTTTGCAATAAGTCTGCGATTTCTCGCTTCACGAACTCAGATACGCCAATGGGATGCGGGTATAGTTTGGAATATAGCGGCTTATCATCGCTTGTCTAAATTGTGGCAACGACAGAAGTGTTAAATGGCAGTGCCTCGTTAGAGGCCGAAAACACCTTAGATCTGTTCGTGATCATATTTTGAAATTTAATTTTTACGGATTCTGGTACGGCAATGTCATTCACGTTAGTGAAATTTACAATGTCGCAATTATAATGTTGCAGCTTTTCGGAAATAGAACCATAATTTATTGTACCTTTCTCCGTGTCCAATTTCGCCCCTACTTGAGCTAGAAGGTCAAATCTTATAATTCCATCGAAAGGTGTCAGCGCGTCTAAGAGAAGGAACGCAGCTGTTTTCCCTGTTCGAACCATGAATGGAACTAACTGTGAAAGGGGAATCGACCGGCATAAAATTTTGAACTCCTTTACGGGCTTGATGTAGTTTTTCCCCGCCCCTGTGTCGATTAGAATTTTTAGTTGTCTCCCCTCTAACTGGCGGTCAATGAACGGCAGCCGGGAGCGCTAGTTACCATCCGTCGGTTAGGGTAACCATATTTCCTTGTGTTTTAATGTTTTAATAGTGTTTTAATAAAACACGTCTTCGTTGTTTAACATGAACAAATCGAATGTTTATTGAAAGTCATTGTTGTGCTGCTCACAGGCAGCTCTTATATATATGTGTGTGTTAGTGCTGCTCAGAATCCCGTAGTAGGCGTAGTACAGGAAGTCTGTAGGGGAACGTTGAAAGGGGTAACTTAGTTCCGCCAGTGGATCCTCTGTCCTTGTCTCGCATACTTCTGTGAGTTATGTGTGTTGGTGCTTCTCAGAGTCCTGGTTGATGGCAAGGCGTAGTACAGGAAGTCTGCAGGGGAACGCTGAAAGCGGTAACTCCTACTCCCCTAGAATGTCGTGACGGCCAGTGATATGGAATGTTGGATGGAACGACTTGCGGTGTAGTTAGTGTACTTATAATTTAATATTAATATTGTAGTGCTTATATGTATAAATTATTTTAATCCTGTCCCGCGTCGATGTAGGATGCGTGGCAGGCTGAAGTGTAGTCCAGCGGCGTTAGCTGCTATCTAATTATATTAGTCCTGTCCCGCGTCGATGTAGGAGGCGTGGCAGGTTGAGATGTAGTCCAGCGGCGTTAGCTGTTATCTAGTTATGTTAATCCTGTCCCGCGTCGATGTAGGAAGCGTGGCAGGTTGAGGCGTAGTCCAGCGGCGTTAGCTGCTATCTTCCCTCTGATCACCGGCCTTGTGGCTCGGTAATTATGTCAATAAAACGACAAGGTTTTACGGCAATGCCGGAGCTATGTTTTATTCAAGAAGCGTAGGCTTTCGAATCCAAGACTAAACTAAATACAAGGGAATGGCAAAAATATATCTACCCTAACTCTAATGCTATCTCTTTCAGGTGTTAACTTACAATGGAATGGTACTTAGTTTCTAGGTTTCTCTTTTCTTAGTATCTCTTTCAGGTGTTAACTTACAATGGAATGGTATTTATTTGAAGTTACTTAGTTTCTAGGTTTCTCTTTCTTAGTTTCTCTTTCAGGTGTTAACTGCTCCCCCTTCAGATTATGACCGTCCTCGGTTATTTTGAGTTATCGATGGTTTGTTGTATTTCGATGGAGGCTCGCCTTTTCCGTGAACCAAAGTTTAGGGGAGCCCGCGGCGTCAACCTCGTCCTTGAACCCTTGGATAAAGCGCAGATTGTTGTTGTTCATGCGGTGTAGCAAGGGCATGCTCAATACTGGGTCATGGCCGACGATGTTCAGTAGTAGTGGTCTTGCTACGCCAGGCTGCTTATCTAATGTTTTTTTTTTTAACTTAACTTAACTTAACTTAACTTTAGGGTAGGCTATTAGTATGTGGATAATATAATTTTAGCTGCTTCTAATAAACTAACTATTGGAGTGTCTTGTTCAATTAGTGATTTCAGATCGGCATGACTAAGGATAGTGGGATTTATTATATCAGCCTTAGCCAACGTTATGGTTAGAATTAAATTTTGTATCTCTGCCGTCGGCATTCCACTTCTCGCTAGTAGTGCTTCATACAGGTGCGGGGTGTCAACCAAATTGTTATTTCGGGCCTTAATAATTTTTTCTACTAAATCTAGCTTACTATTAAAGGGTATGGTATAAGTAAATTAAACGTGGGGGAATTTATTTGAGGTTGTCCTTATGGACCACCCTCCCCTTAATAAGAACAGACGTTCCTAGGTCTGCCTGCACTTTTTGTTCTGTGCACAATGGGGTTAGCTTGTTTCCTAACCTTTTGTTGTTTTTAACAAAAACCTCTTCTCCTACCTCAAAAACACGGTTTCGTCTAGCTGGGTTACATCTTTCGATGTTGTTCTTCTGGGCCTTTATCAGCTTGTCTCTAACGCCTAGGCAGCGATCATCGGAACCCGAGTGGAGGATCTCGACCGGTTTCTCCTGAGTGACAGAATGTATTGTTTTATTATATTCTATCGTTGCCCTCAAGATTAGCTCTACCGTATCGCTGATCTTTTTATCTAACTTCAAACATCTGGCGATTTCTGTCAAGGTACTGTGGAATCGTTCCACTTGACCGTTTGACAAGCTATGAAGCGGGGCCGCGTTCACGATGTCAATGTGGTAATTGTTTTTAAGTAAAGAGGTGATCGTTTCTGAATTGAAGGCGGCCTCATTGTCGCAATATATTGTTCTGGTTTTGGGGAATAGGTTTACAAGTTGAAGCAAGGGGCCTGTGACGTCCACTATTGTTCTGGACAGCACTGGTTGCACTATTGCAAGCTTCGAGAATTTGTCAACGCATGTTAAGAATTGCTTCTTATCGGTTGAGAAGATATCAATGTGCAACATTTCGCCGGTGTAGCTCGGTATGGGTGTTTCCCCAAGCTCCTGTTTTTTTGGGTGCCTGTCATATTTGGCTTTGGTGCATATTTTGCAATTTGCAACCACCTCCTTTGCTAGGCCGCTCATTTTGGGGAAATAGTAATCGCGGAGGACTTGCTTGGTATTCTCCTGAGCCGCCCTGTGTGCACGATTGTGTTCTGTCGTGACAATTTCCAACTGCTCGTTCCTATTGGTAACGTCTATCACCATATTCTTACAGTATCGAAACTGCGTAGCCGGGAAATGAGAAATTAAATCGTGTTGAAAACTTGCCAGGGTGGGCAGATCGCAGTGTATCGCATTCACGACTTCGGGGTTTACTACCTCCTTCAGCATTTCTAAAATGGTGCTTTTGTCGGTAAAATTGATTAAGTGGCGAGTTTTACTACGAAACAATATCAAGCTTCGCTTCAGTCGGAAACGTGCTTCTTCTATAACAATCTGATTTCTGAAGCAGTTCACCGGTTGGTCTGTCGTTTCGACCGTGTAGGTCAATGACAGTTCGCTGTGAACAGTCGCAGCGTCTGACTGAGGCTCATTTTGTAGGGCATTGATGTTCTGCCTAGAAAGAGCGTCAGCCACATGGTTGTCTTTACCCGGTTTGTAGTGGATTTTTGCGTTATGGTCATCAATGTACGCTTTCCATCTTTTTATCTTCGGATTTGGATTTCGATCGGACACCGCGAATGTCAACGGTTGATGGTCCGTATAAATATTAATATCGCGAGTGCCGTACAGGTAGTGTTGTAACTTGCCTAAAGCCCACACTATGGCCAACAATTCCCTTTCATTCGTGGCGTAGTGTGACTCGCTCTCTTTGAGGGTCCTAGAGATCATTGTGATTGGTCTTTTGTCTTGCGATAGAACCGCACCGATACCGTTCGCGGAAGCATCCGTTGTCAGGTCGAATGGCTTCCTGAAATCAGGGTATCTGAGAATTACATCCTCGGAAGCCAAGACATTTCTAAGCCTCTCGAACGCATCTCTCTGCAAGTCACTGAACTCAATAGAAGTCTTCTTAGACATGTGCTTACTGACAGAGCCATTTTCTCCTTTCATCAAGTTTGTCAAAGGCCTCGCGATCGCCGCGAAGTCTTTAACGAAACATCGGTAATAACTGGCTAGACCCAAAAATGATCTAAGCTCATACAGATTTGTAGGCTCTGGGTATTCCTTTATGGCCTTTACTTTTTCTGGGTCGGTCTTTGCACCTCCACTGGTAACAATAAATCCCAGATATTCAACGCTTTGCTTAAAAAAGTGCGTCTTTTCGTTGGATAGCTTCATGTTGGCATCACACAGGCTTTTTAAAACCCAATCTATGTGCCTAACATGGTCGTTTTCATTTTCAGAAAAAATAATGACGTCATCTACGTAGACATAGCACGATTTGCCAATCTGTTCCCGTAAGACATCGTCGATCGCTCTTTGGAAGATACTCCCCGCATTCTTCAACCCGAACGGTAGTCGACAAAACTCATACTTTCCGCCGTTTACCGAAAAAGAGGTCTTCTCACGGTCGTGCTCGGCCAAGTAAATCTGGTGGTAGCCGGACTTTAAATCTAACGTTGAAAAGTACTTGGCTTTTCCTAAGTTTGCCAGTATCATGGGGATGCTTGGCATTGGGTACTTATCAGCGATGGTTTTTTCGTTAAGTTTCCTAAAGTCTATAACTAGACGCTTATTTTTGTTCCCCAGCTCATCATGGCCTTTTTTGTCCACAACCCATATTGGATTGTTGTACGGCGACCTTGAGGTTCTGATAATGCCTTTCTGCAGTAAGTCTGCGATTTCTCGCTTAACAAACTCAGCTACACCCATGGGGTACGGGTATAGTTTGGAATATACCGGCTTTTCGTCGCTTGTTCGAATTGTGGCAACAACAGAAGTGTTAAACGGCAGTGCCTCGTTAGAGGCTGAAAATGCCTTAGATCTGTTTGCGATCATGTTTCGAAATTGATCTTTAACATGTTCTGGTACGGCGATGTCATTTACGTTAGTAAAATTCACATTGTCGCAATTATGATGCTGAAGCTTTTCAGAAACAGAACCATAATTTATCGTACCTTTATCTGCGTCAAGTTTTGCTCCCACTTGAGCTAGGAGGTCAAATCCTATAATACCATCGAATGGTGTTGGCGCGTCTAAAAGAAAGAACGTAGATGTTTTTCCAAAAATGTTCATCAAACATTTCTGGTGAACTCTGTTAGAACCATGAATGGAACTAACTGTGAAAGAGGAATCGACCGGCATCACATTTTTAAGCTCCTTTACGGGCTTGATGTAGTTCTTTGCCGCCCCTGTGTCGATTAAAATTTTTAGTTTCCTCCCTTGTAGCTGTCGTTCAACGAACGGCAGCCGGGAGCGCTCCCTAAAAAATTGATCTGATCATTATCATCAGACCCTTCGTCAATCTCGGTAACGGCCGATGCTGCCGCGCCTTCATATTCGCTGTCATTTTTATCGTCAGCCTGTTGCATGGTGTGTTGCAATCTCTGACGCCTTTGATCGGTCATGCGTGCGGAGCCAAATCTTTTATGGCCCCGAGCACTCTCGGCCGTGGTATTTGTAGGCTGACCGCTTTCAAAGGAAGTCGGTTGCTTAAATTTAGTCATGGTGGACCCTAACTCCATAGGCTCAGGCGACTGATTACGGTAGTTGCCCGTGTTCTGTGCAGAACTATTGTGTTGGGGCCAATTTTTCTTTTTGTAGAAATGAGGGTTTTTCCCTTGGTCATTTTCGGCCCTGCTATGTTTTCCCTGCGGCTCCCTTGAGCGGTTTTGATTTTTTCGGTGCTCATAGAGGAGTGTCTTGTCCTCCAAAGCCTTTGCATACGTGGCAGTGAAGGTAGTGCGCTCTATGATAGCCTCGGATTCCCTAGCCAAAGCCAAAGCTGAGGGCAAATCCTTGGGCTGCGCTGGCAACACTATGGCCCTCAAGGGTTTTCTAAGGCCTGCAATAAATGCATGGAGAGCATCCTCTCTAACTTCATTATTGAACAGAATAGCACTGTCCGGTTCGTGTGTCATAACGATCTTGTTCGTTATCAACGTTAATCGTTTTTCTACCTCGTCATAATACTCCATCAGGCTAAGCTCCCCTTGCCTAACTGTTTCAAGTCCCTGCCTAAGGACACGCAGCGACGTTTTGTCCGCGTAAGTGCAGTCCAATCGAGCAATAATGGCATCGAAATTCAAGACTGTGTTATGGGCAACTAGTAGCCCTCTTGCCGACCCCCTGATTTTATTTCTGATAATTGCAACGGCCTGATAATGCGCTTCGCTACCATAATACGGTTTGAAGATCTCGTATGCGTCTACGGCTGACTGCCGCCATGACACATAGTCACCTTGCTCTCCCGTAAAATCCGGTATAGTTTTTACGATGTCAAGCTTGACTTCACATCGAATACTAGGGTCCGGCTTTATCCTTTCGTAAGTTTCTACTTGTGGTGCTTTCACGCACAAGCTTTTCATTTGCTGTTTCATCTCATCTAACTGTGTCTGGAATGTCTGCTTCAATCTAACTTCTTGCTGGGCTAAGGCCTGATTAACGGCTCTAGCTATAACTGCTTCTAATTGGGCAGCGTCCATGACTGCTGTGTTATTTGCCGTATTAGGTCGAAAACCTTCCGATTCTAATTTCCCCTCGTCGTCACTATCGTACTCGACTTTAATGTTTCTACGTGCCCACATACCATTGGCTGGCACCGCGCAATTAAATACTTTCGAGCACGGTTGATTGCTATACGAGGTGCGATTAATTATTACATGCGCGAAAGGTAGAATGCGACACAAAGACAAAGAATTTTTTTTTTTGCAAAAAAAAAAAATAATTATTTCTTATTAATTCACGAATGTGAAACAACAAGGTATGCTACAGAATTCGTTTCTGGTAAAAGTATGCAGTGCAAAATACCACTCCGTAGGGTATGTTATAGAATTTATGCTCTAGGTACGCACGTGGCCTTTGGCTTTTTTATTTATTTAATAAACAATTCCTATGCTGCCGAATTGACTTCACTAATCAAACTTACATGTTTTATCCCCTAACTATCCTGTTAGGATACTCCTAGGTCCTTGATGAACGTTGGGCGCCAATTATTTTAATCCTGTCCCGCGTCGATGTAGGATGCGTGGCAGGCTGAAGTGTAGTCCAGCGGCGTTAGCTGCTATCTAATTATATTAGTCCTGTCCCGCGTCGATGTAGGAGGCGTGGCAGGTTGAGATGTAGTCCAGCGGCGTTAGCTGTTATCTAGTTATGTTAATCCTGTCCCGCGTCGATGTAGGAAGCGTGGCAGGTTGAGGCGTAGTCCAGCGGCGTTAGCTGCTATCTTCCTCTCTGATCACCGGCCTTGTGGCTCGGTAATTATGTCAATAAAACGACAAGGTTTTACGGCAATGCCGGAGCTATGTTTTATTCAAGAAGCGTAGGCTTTCGAATCCAAGACCAAACTAAATACAAGGGAATGGCAAAAATATATCTACCCTAACTCTAATGCTATCTCTTTCAGGTGTTAACTTACAATGGAATGGTACTTAGTTTCTAGGTTTCTCTTTTCTTAGTATCTCTTTCAGGTGTTAACTTACAATGGAATGGTATTTATTTGAAGTTACTTAGTTTCTAGGTTTCTCTTTCTTAGTTTCTCTTTCAGGTGTTAACTTATATGTGTGTGTGTTTTGTAGTAAATATTATTATTATTTACATTAATAATGTTATATATGTAATCGTGTTGTGTGTTCTATTTTAAACTGTTTGTCTATCTTTAAATTTTCTTTTTATTTTTCTTTATGAACTTTTTGTCCTTTCTTCGTTTCAAAAGTTATTCCGTGGTCTGCTCTAACTACATGTTTAGAAAATCTTGGCGTTATCTTATTTCTTCTGTTTTCTTTCCTAAATACTATGTCTTCTGCTGTTAGTGGTAGTGGGTCTGTCCTTGTTTCATTCTGTTTCTGATTTCTCTCTATGGCCTTTGCTGTCATTTCTGTTTGAACTTGGGTATATAATTATACCCTGTACCCATGTGAAAATGGGGGAAAAGGGTATCATAATATGGTGCAAATGTATGTAACAGGCAGAAGGAAGCATCTCCGACCCCATAAAGTATATATATTCTTGATCAGCATCAACAGCCGAGTCGATATAGCCATGTCCGTCTGTCCGTCCGTCCGTCCGTCCGTCTGTCCGTCTGTCTGTCCGTATCAACGCCTAGATCTCAGAAACTACAAGAGCTACAGATATGTGCCATATATCGTTGGATAGGTAATTAACATACGCAGTACAAGTTTGTTGTTTTATTTTGATATCACCCCCGCTACCGCGCAAATCGCAAACTGCCACGCCCACAATTATTAACCTAATGCTGTGCAATACGGCATATGCGTTGGTGCTTATAAAAGCTATTTAATTTTAAAATTTGAACAAAATCGGATAAGAAACACGGAAGGTATGCCACATGCAAAATCTATGGCAAGGGAAGCAGAAGCGCAGCAAAATACGCATTGCGCGACGCCGACTGCGACGTTGGCAGCGAAATGTGTATGGCTTTATGACACACGAAACTTATTTTCTTTTTTTAATAGAATATTGTTTCATTTATTTATTGATACTTAAAAAATAAATTGTAAGCATGTCTAAGGGTACAGGGTATTTTGCAGTCGGGAAACTCGACTGCTGCTCCCTTACTTGTTTTGTCTTGAATTCGTTAAGTTTCTGTAAATAATCGTGTTCGTCTGAATATTCTACTGTCCTATTGAATATATGTGTCTTTACTGTAAATAATTCGAACGGTGTCAATTTTGTTGCCGAATGTATTGCATTGTTGTCGGTTATTAAGGTTTCAGTTAGTATTTCTTCGTGGTCACAGTTTATTTTTTACTTTATAAATTATTCTGTACGTTTCCGTCAAGGTGGAATGTAGTCTTTCTACTGTGGAATTACTGCTGGACTGTTGGAATGAAGTAAAATGAACTTGCATATTATATTGATTTCAAAAATCTTTGAATAATTTAGAGTTAAATTCTGCTCCCTGATCACAAATAATTAGTTGAGGTAATCCATGGTTTAAGACAAATTTTTTCAATTCCTTTATAATATTAATGGTGTTTCTACTCTGGATTGTGTATGCTAAATAAATAAATGAATAATAAAATAGAAGTCTATGTGAACTATCTGTAGCGGTAATGCTGCGGTAATAATTAAAGGTTGGTGATCTGTATAAATTGTAAACTTTGTTCCATATAAGTATTGTCGAAATTTTTTTAACCGCCCAGACTATGGCTAGCATTTCTTTTTCTGAAGTTTAATAATTAACTTCAGTTCTATTTAGCGTCCTACTTGCATATGCTACTGGTTTGTTATTCCTTCTTTCCCTTGTGACAATACTGCTCCTAGTGCATAATTACTAGCGTCTGTCGTTAGTAAGAACGGTTTGTCATAATCTGGGTATTGTAAAATCGGGTCATTGCATAGTATGTGTCCCAAGAATTCTAACTCTTTCTTTAAAAATTCGGACTTATCTTGTATTTTAAGATTAGCTGATTTTAATTTATTGAAAACAACTTTTAAATCCTGGATATGTTGCTGTAGTGATGCTGAATAAACGATGATATTGTCCATGTATACTAAGCAACTTTTTCCACATGATTTCGCCTAACAAATTGTTAATGAGTCTTTGGAAGGTGGCTGGGGCATTGGTTGGTACGAAAGGCATTCTATTAAACTCATAGTGCCCTCTTACCGCTGTGAAAGCTGTCTTTGGAATATCTTCCGGGTTCGTTTTTATCTGGTGATACCCGCTCTTTAGGTCTAGTGTAGAGAAGTATTTAGCTTTGCCTAAAGAATCTAATACCTCACTGATAAGTGGTAATGGGTATTTATCCTTAATAGTTTTCTCGTTGATTTTTCTAAAGTCGACGACTAATCTACATTTTCTTTCTCCGGAAGCATCTTCCTTTTTAGGCACTAGCCATACGGGTGCCTCCATGGTGAATAACTATGTTTTATAATATCTTGGTCCATTAAATCTGTAATCTGTATTTTTATTTCTTGATTTTCTTTCGGCGAGTATCTAATGGGTCTAACGTAAATTCAGTTTTCGTCCGTTAGTTTTATTGTATGGTTGGCGCCCTTTGTTACTGTTAATTTGTCCCCTTTTTGATAAAATAAATTCCTATATGTACTGCCAACTTTTCTTCGCTATTTAGGTGTTCTATTCTTAATTTTAACTTGGTCTCTTTTTCTGCATTTACTTCTTTTTTAGTTGTCTCAGTTACAGAAAAAAACTCACAGAAGTTTTCACTGTCGTACCGCTGTGCAACTATTGGTTTATTAACTGTGATTGTCAAATCTTGTTCGGATGCGTTAATTATTTCGACCTTTGCTTTGTAGTTTTCTGTTTTATAAATTCCTTCCGTAATGGACAATCCGTCCTGTATATATATTTCGTTTATATATATATATCTCCTCCTTTATTTATTACTGGTATTTCTATCAGGGTTTTTGTTTGACCCTGTACTAACGTCGATGTTTGTGGTTTCTTCTCCTTTTTAAATAACTTAATCGTTGCGATTATCGTTTCTAATTTTTCTTTCTCAATGTCGACTTTAGCTCCTACTTTCATTAGGAAGTCCATTCCTAATATTCCATCAAAAAATGAATGAAATTTAAATATAAAAAATGTAAAGTCTCCCTGTTGTTTAAATTCATTAAAAATCTTATATGTAATTTTATTGTGAATATCGTGAATATTCAGTACTGATCGAATTTGTATTGAGTCTTTAAGTGGATGTTGATTAATTATAGGTATAGTGGATCCCGTATCAATCAGGAATCTCACCTGTCTACCAAATGGTGAATTTATTCGGACATAAAGGATAAAGATTGTTGGCTCTTTTCAGAATTAGTGTTATTTTCAGGTCTAATTGATCCTTGATAGCTCCGTCCTCTGTCCAAAGAACCTGAAAACCTTCCTCTCTTTTGGTCTTGTCCTCTGTTCTTATTACTATCGTCATTTGACCTGTCTCGTCCTCTCTTGTAATTATTGTTTCGTTGTTTATCGTTATTAATTGTGTTATTGTACTGTTGTTGCTCTGAATTATATCTGTTACTACTATTATATCGTCCTCGTCCACGTCCCCGTCCTCCAGGGTTGTGGTATTCATCTCTATTTCTGTCTCTTATGTAATCATCTCTCAACTCCTTTGCTATTTCGTTAGCTTGTCTGAGAGAATTTTCTCAAAGAATTTTTTAAGCCTGCGATGAATTTTTTTATGTACGTTTTTTCATACGAACTTTCTTTTATTTTTCTTATTTCAATATTAGTTTCATCTCTCTCTAAAACTTCTAATATTGCGGCTCGTATTCCTGCAATTTCCTGATACAGATTCTTAATAGATAGCCCTTTGTAAGGAATCTCGCGGAGATCGTCCATTAAATGTTCCCCGCTTCTCGATTCCCCAAAATTATCCATTAAGGTTTGTTTCATGTCGTCCCAGTTTAACGGCACTCTCTCTCGAATTAATATTTTGTCTGCCCCTCCAATAAGTTTGTCTCTAATTACTCCTAATAGTAATTCTCCATATGATGTCTTGTCTACCTTCGTGATCAGTTTCAATACTCGTTCTACACTCGTAATGAATTTGTTTAGTAGTTCTTTGTCTCCGTCATAAGTGGGTAATAATTTTATTGCGTCGGTTATCTGTAGTTCGTCCATTACGTCTCTATTGTTTCTTTGTGTCATGGTGGTTTGGTTTATTAGGGATAAATTGTTTTCTTCTTCCTCTTGTTCTGTAAGTTGCAAGTTTCTAATTACTCTTTCTCTTTCTGCTGTCCTAGCTAGGTTTCTCGTTACTGGTATGGTTCTTCCTTGTTTAGCTGACATGTACTTACTATATGAGATTGGTAAAAGTAGATATCGTAATGCGGAAGTAATGAAATATTATATGTGTGTATGTGTGTGTATATATGTGTATATTTAAAATGTTTTTTTTTTTTTTTTTTTTTAATGTGTGTACTTGTGATTATGTGTTTATATATATCTATATATGTAAGTTATGAACCCTCTCTGAATATCTTCCCTCTTCTCCCGCCCCGCTGTTTTTATATACGCTTCCCGCGTTAGACCACTCTACACCACACAGTGGTCTCTCACATACCCCAAGAAACGCTGACTTCCAGCAATGATTAACGGACCTGCAAGCGAGCAAGCGAGGGAGCGTTGGTGAGGGATCCGGAAAGGAGAGAGCGTCGGATACAATTGGATCAATGGGAAGAGGAGTTGGTTAGACAGAGAGAGCAGATGCCTGTGAGAGCGGGTACCGAATGAGAGAGGATTCTAACAGGGCCAGATTCGAATGAGAGCGGATTATATGCAGATTTAACTGTTAATTGAAAGAGCAGCCACGTGGGCCACTGTGTGCTGCGTTCGCAGAACGCAGTTTTGGACGGACACTTAACGGAGCCGCTAGCAGCTTACTAATTAAATCTTAAAATAAAACTAATTACAAACTAGAACCCTCTTGACTGTTATTTGTAAAACCTCAAAGCTAAGTAGAATTTAATAAAATTATAAAGTGAGCAGTAGACTCACTTAACTGGCGCTCGAGCAGTCAGAACTCTGACTACCGGCAATGTCCGGCCGATAAAATGATACGAAAAAATTGTGGAAATTTGTGCGTAAAAATGGCGGTGGTGTGCATAAGTCAGATTAAGATCTGAAATCCATAAAAGAAAAAGAAGTGTTGCGTGAGCTGTGTATAAAATGATAAAATAGCAATTACCCGCTGCCGGGGGGAACTACGCCCATCCCGGGGCGCAACAAAAATTGCATAATTCAATAAAAGGTGTAAAATTTCTAAAATAAAAATGTAAACCTATGTTGCGCCAAGACCTAATTTAAATTAATAAAACAACGACCCGCTACCGGAGGACGCCACGTCGTCCATGCCGAGCGCAAGAGTTGTACGATACCTATAACGTAATTAAAACATAATCAACCCACTGCGGCGGTACGGCTTGTGGAAAAAAATTTTTTTTTTCCCTTGCCAATTCGCGAGTGCAAAAGATTGTGTGGAATAAACCAATAATTAACCATTGCAGCAGTTTACCTGCGGCAATACGAGTAATATGAGCGCCCAGCGTGATAAAGTGGTGTGTGGCAGCTTGTTGGATACGTTAAGTGGTGTGGAATGCACCCAAAAAAACCGCCCAACAAGTTGTGTGGCGGCCGTACCTTAGTAGGCAAACAGCCAAAAGGGATACTACGGAACCACCGTGCCCAGTGCCGAAGTAAATTAGAGGTCATCAATAAAAACCTGTAACAGCACGCACGCAAGAAAAAAATATTACAAAATGCGTAGCGCACATGCAATCAAAATACACAAAAAAAAAAAAAAAAAAAAAAAAAAAAATTGTACAAACACATGCACAACACCACTATTCAAAAGAAAACAAATATAGTACAATTTCCCCAATTTCCCGAAATGGAACGAATAAAATACAAATTCTCTACAATACACTAAGTCACCTTTTTTTTTACTTATCCCAATAGAATATTCATGCTGTAAGGGTACAACCTATAACGACAAGCAACGAATGGCAGTAATGATAGTGGAACTATGAAAGTAAAAAAACGACCACCCGCCGCGGTGAGAATGCCGCTACAACCTGTAACGGGAGAAACATTCTGCACGGGCGCAAAAAGTCGTATGTAACAAAACAAAAGACCACCCGCCGCAGCGTTAACGCCGTCTCCGTCCAGGAGCGGGGCATATTTAACGCGGGCGCAAAGTGTCTACCTAAAATATTAAAAAATGACCTATGTAACAACCCACTGCGGCGATCTGTCTACAGCCCCTGTAGCCCATTCGCGAGTGCAAAAGTTCATAGCGTCAAACTGATACCTAAATGAAACAAGAAAAATAACTTCGTCAATAATAAAATAACCTGTGAATTGTGATTAAAGCGTGTGGTAATCTGCTGGATAGGCTGAGCGGTGTGGAGGCACCCGAAAAAGCTGCCCAGTAGATTGTGTGGCAACCGTACCTTAGTAGGCCAAGGCCAAAAAGGGAAAATACGGACCACCGTGCCCAGTGCTAGGCTTCACTCGTCCGTCACTACCGTAATACAATACAAAGAAAAAATACGAATACAAATGCTAACATAAAAAATACTAAATACCATACCATAAACCATTGCCTATTACAAAAAATTAAAAAAGAAAAAAAAAAACAATTCTCTTTTTTCTCCCTTTAGATACTAAGAAAGACACGACACACACATTTTTCCTCAACACACTCACACAAGGACCAACACAAATTGTCAAGGTATCATTGTCACCCATATGGTGGGGGCTGCAGACGTCTTCGAGTACGAGGCTCCGCTCGTCCCGCTACAAGAGGGCACCGTTTGGCGCGTCAATGGACATTTCAAACTGGCGCATGTCATCGACTTGAGAAGGTTCGAGTCGCTGGTCCAGGAAACTCGGCGCGAGGCTGTGCAACTGACGGATCCCAGGATTGCGGCGTTGGTGGCACATTATCTGGAGGAATCGCAAGAGGGCCTATCTAGACTGACGGGCACTCGGCGCGGACGTCGATCACTGGACTGGATTGGGTCCGCGTGGAAGTGGATTGCGGGATCACCTGATGCGTCGGACTGGGACGCCATTCTTCACGCCCAGGAAAGCATCGTGAAATCGGCCGACCAGCAGGTACGGATAAACGCTGGATTGTTTGATGCCTCACACGACTCCCTGAGGCAGCTGAACGAAGTTACCGCTAGGGTTAACGCAATCGACGGGGATATTCACACGGCTACAACCCTATTGCATAAGGCCTTAATCATCAATAGCCAGGTCGCCAAGCTGACACAGGCGTGCCAACTAGCCAAGTCAGGGATCGTCAACTCTCGCCTGTTGGATCACGAAGAAGTGCAGGCTATTCTGACTGAGGTTAGGAATTTGCCTTACCAAAATGCCGTAGAGGCATTGGTAGTCCTGATTGTCGGGGCGCTCCTCTACACCATATGGAGGAAGCTGACATCAACCAAGAGTATTCCTGTCGTGGCAAACTGTGCCTCGGACCCTGAGACGCTAGGCGCTGGCGGGGCACCTAAAGCCCAATAATCTGCGGGACGCAGATCCTGAAGGGGGAGGAGTTATGAACCCTCTCTGAATATCTTCCCTCTTCTCCCGCCCCGCTGTTTTATATACGCTTCCCCGTTAGACCACTCTACACCACACAGTGGTCTCTCACATACCCCAAGAAACGCTGACTTCCAGCAATGATTAACGGACCTGCAAGCGAGCAAGCGAGGGAGCGTTGGTGAGGATCCGGAAAGGAGAGAGCGTCGGATACAATTGGATCAATGGGAAGAGGAGTTGGTTAGACAGAGAGAGCAGATGCCTGTGAGAGCGGGTACCGAATGAGAGAGGATTCTAACAGGGCCAGATTCGAATGAGAGCGGATTATATACAGATTTAACTGTTAATTGAAAGAGCAGCCACGTGGGCCACTGTGTGCTGCGTTCGCAGAACGCAGTTTTGGACGGACACTTAACGGAGCCGCTAGCAGCTTACTAATTAAATCTTAAAATAAAACTAATTACAAACTTGAACCCTCTTGACTGTTATTTGTAAAACCTCAAAGCTAAGTAGAATTTAATAAAATTATAAAGTGAGCAGTAGACTCACTTAACTTGTATATATATATGTGTTTATATATGTGTTTATGTATATGTGTGACGGTAAATATACATTTACCGATATACATCTATATTAAAAATAAAATTATTATTGTTATTATTATTAAATTTTGTTTGAATATTTGTATAAGGATTGATACTACCTTTTCTTTTGAATGTATATCTATATTAAAAATAAAATTATTATTAATATTATTATGATTAAATTTTGTCTGAATATTTGTATAATGATTGGTATTACCTTTTCGCAAAATGGTATATTTTGATTTTAACTTATTGTAACATGGTTTGTTGTTTGGTTGTGATAAATGACGAAGATCTTTTTTTTTTTTTTTTTTTTTGATTTGCCTTTTTGCATAAAAAGTTTATGTTTCCACAACGTCTTGCTTCACTGAAGGACAACTCTTGAATGAACAGTCTGTGTTCAACCAAAAAATAATTTTGTGTTTCTTCTTCTTCTTTTTTTCTGCTCATTAACTAACTCATTAGCATTAACTAACAGTTTCGTAATGAGCGAAGAAAATAAAAGTCTTTTGCATGTGTATAAGTGTGTGTATATGCGAATGATTTGCACAATTGTACTATGTCTCGATGTTGTTACGAGATGGAACCTTTTGATCTGCTCATTTACTGAGCTTATTTTGCAACGAGCGAAGAAAATAAAAGACTTTTACATGTGTATAAGTGTGTATATATGCGAATGATTTGCACTATTGCACTATGTCTTAATGTTGTTACGAGATGGAACCTTTTGATCTGCTCATTCACTGAGCTCATTTTGCAACGAGCGAAGAAAACAAAAGACTTTTGCATTTGTATAAGTGTATGTATATGCGAATGATTAGTCTATTTGTACTTTGTATATATGTTCATATCAACTATGTAATGTAAGCGAACTATTCGACCGATATGAATTCGGCACCTCACACTGCCATATAGAGGATAGCGTGTGAACAAATAGGACACGGCTAACTAATACATTTGCTGATTGAACATTTCGTTGCGGATGGGCATAGTCGCCTGTTTCATCCGTGAGCCTAAGTGGCCCTTTGTTGAACGTTGCGAGTGGGCATAGGCACCTGTTTCACTCGGGAACCTAGTTGGTTCTTATGCGATGCATTTTAACTTGTAGAATTGTAATTTTGATTTGTATTTATGATATCTATTATACTTTCACTTTGCCCTTTATTACTTCCAGTGCTTACTTTATTAATAATATTGTCCGATTTACATTGCGTGGGGTCTTCGTCCTCGGCTCTTCTTCTAGTCCAATGACGAGTCCGGCTGCGCCAGTTACCATCCGTGGGTTAGGGTATCCATATTTCCTTGTATTTTAAGTTAGTGTTTTAATAAAACACGTCTTCGTTGTTTAACATGAACAAATCGAATGTTTATTGAAAGTCATTGTTGTGCTGCTCACAGGCAGCTCTTATATATATGTATGTGTTAGTGCTGCTCAGAATCCCGTAGTAGGCGTAGTACAGGAAGTCTGTAGGGGAACGTTGAAAGTGGTAACTTAGTTCCGCCAGTGGATCCTCTGTCCTTGTCTTGCATACTTCTGTGAGTTGTGTGCGTTGGTGCTTCTCAGAGTCCTGGTTGATGGCAAGGCGTAGTACAGGAAGTCTGTAGGGGAACGCTGAAAGCGGTAACTCCTCCTCCCCTAGAATGTCGTGACGGCCAGTGATATGGAATGCTAGATGGAACGACTTGCGGTGTAGTTAGTGTACTTATAATTTAATATTAATATTGTAGTGCTTATATGTATATGTGTGTGTGTTTTGTAGTAAATATTATTATTATTTACATTAATAATGTTTATATATGTAATCGTGTTGTGTGTTCTATTTTAAACTGTTTGTCTATCTTTAAATTTTCTTTTTATTTTTTCTTTATGAACTTTTTGTCCTTTCTTCGTTTCAAAAGTTATTCCGTGGTCTGCTCTAACTACATGTTTAGAAAATCTTGGCGTTATCTTATTTCTTCTGTTTTCTTTCCTAAATACTATGTCTTCTGCTGTTAGTGGTAGTGGGTCTGTCCTTGTTTCATTCTGTTTCTGATTTCTCTGTATGGCCTTTGCTGTCATTTCTGTTTGAACTTGGGTATATAATTTTATTATTATTTTATTTTTTTTTTTATACCCTGTACCCATTGAAAATGGGGGAAAAGGGTATCATAATATGGTGCAAATGTATGTAACAGGCAGAAGGAAGCATCTCCGACCCCATAAAGTATATATATTCTTGATCAGCATCAACAGCCGAGTCGATATAGCCATGTCCGTCTGTCCGTCCGTCCGTCCGTCCGTCTGTCCGTCTGTCTGTCCGTATCAACGCCTAGATCTCAGAAACTACAAGAGCTACAGACATGTGCCATATATCGTTGGATAGGTAATTAACATACGCAGTACAAGTTTGTTGTTTTATTTTGATATCACCCCCCGCTACCGCGCAAATCGCAAACTGCCACGCCCACAATTATTAACCTAATGCTGTGCAATACGGCATATGCGTTGGTGCTTATAAAAGCTATTTAATTTTAAAATTTGAACAAAATCGGATAAGAAACACGGAAGGTATGCCACATGCAAAATCTATGGCAAGGGAAGCAGAAGCGCAGCAAAATACGCATTGCGCGACGCCGACTGCGACGTTGGCAGCGAAATGTGTATGGCTTTATGACACAGGAAACTTATTTTCTTTTTTAATAGAATATTGTTTCATTTATTTATTGATACTTAAAAAAATAAATTGTAAGCATGTCTAAGGGTACAGGGTATTTTGCAGTCGGGAAACTCGACTGCTGCTCCCTTAATTGTTTTGTCTTGAATTCGTTAAGTTTCTGTAAATAATCGTGTTCGTCTGAATATTCTACTGTCCTATTGAATATATGTGTCTTTACTGTAAATAATTCGAACGGTGTCAATTTTGTTGCCGAATGTATTGCATTGTTGTCGGTTATTAAGGTTTCAGTTAGTATTTCTTCGTGGTCACAGTTTATTTTTTACTTTATAAATTATTCTGTACGTTTCCGTCAAGGTGGAATGTAGTCTTTCTACTGTGGAATTACTGCTGGACTGCTGGAATGAAGTAAAATGAACTTGCATATTATATTGATTTCAAAAATCTTTGAATAATTTAGAGTTAAATTCTGCTCCCTGATCACAAATAATTAGTTGAGGTAATCCATGGTTTAAGACAAATTTTTTCAATTCCTTTATAATATTAATGGTGTTTCTACTCTGGATTGTGTATGCTAAATAAATAAATAAATAATAAAATACAAGTCTATGTGAACTATCTGTAGCGGTAATGCTGGTATTTGAGGTACTTGAAATTTAAGTTTCTGAGAGTTTCTGTCGTATTTCATAGTCTGACAAATGTCGCAATTGTTAATTATTTTTGTTACAGCTTCTTTTACTCCTGGGAAATAATACAATCTTCTTACGTGCAATATGGTCTCATCTATTCCCCTGTGATTATTATATTCATGATCTTTTATTAATATGGAATTTTGTTCTCCAGGATTTAAACCTTCTTTGAGGAACAGTGTCGCACGAATAATTTTGCAACCCCTTTTTTTTAAGTATTCCTTATATATCGTACATATTCTGTTGAAAATGTCGTTGCTTGTCATAATCGTCTTCCTGATTTTAAGGTATCTTTCAGTATTTTTAATATATTGTCGTCCGTATATTGTGGTTGTACGAAGGTATCCTTTTTTTGTTTTTAAAAGGTGTTTCAGTTATTTTGTTTACAATTTCTCCTGTTATCAAAATTAATTGTGTCTTAAAATCGTTTATAGGTTTTTCCGTTATTTTCGCGATTTCTCCTGCATCCTCAGGATCATCCCCGTTAACTGCTTCTACTGACTCGCTTTCATTTATAAATGTTTCGACTTGCATTCTACCTAATGCATCTGCGTTAGTATTAAATTTGCCTTTCTTATAAACGATATCATATTCGTACTCTGTTAATTGTACCCTCCACCTTATTAGTTTAGCGTTATTTTTTATATTATTTAAATAAATTAAAGGTTGGTGATCTGTATAAATTGTAAACTTTGTTCCATATAAGTATTGTCGAAATTTTTTAACCGCCCAGACTATGGCTAGCATTTCTTTTTCTGAAGTTTAATAATTAACTTCAGTTCCATTTAGCGTCCTACTTGCATATGCTACTGGTTTGTCATTTCCTACTTTCCCTTGTGACAATACTGCTCCTAGTGCATAATTACTAGCATCTGTCGTTAGTAAGAACGGTTTGTCATAATCTGGGTATTGTAAAATCGGGTCATTGCATAGTATGTGTCCCAAGAATTCTAACTCTTTCTTTAAAAATTCGGACTTATCTTGTATTTTAAGATTAGCTGATTTTAATTTATTGAAAACAACTTTTAAATCCTGGATATGTTGCTGTAGTGATGCTGAATAAACGATGATATCGTCCATGTATACTAAGCAACTGTTTCCTATGATTTCGCCTAACAAATTGTTAATGAATCTTTGGAAGGTGGCTGGGGCATTGGTTGGTACGAAAGGCCTTCTATTAAACTCATAGTGCCCTCTTACCGCTGTGAAAGCTGTCTTTGGAATATCTTCCGGGTTCGTTTTTATCTGGTGATACCCGCTCTTTAGGTCTAGTGAAGAGAAGTATTTAGCTTTGCCTAAAGAATCTAATACCTCACTGATAAGTGGTAATGGGTATTTATCCTTAATAGTTTTCTCGTTGATTTTTCTAAAGTCGACGACTAATCTACATTTTCTTTCTCCGGAAGCATCTTCCTTTTTAGGCACTAGCCATACGGGTGCACTCCATGGTGAATAACTATGTTTTATAATATCTTGGTCCATTAAATCTGTAATCTGTATTTTTATTTCTTGATTTTCTTTCGGCGAGTATCTAATGGGTCTAACGTAAATTCAGTTTTCGTCCGTTAGTTTTATGGTATGGTATGGTATGGTGTTACTGTTAATTTGTCCCCTTTTTGATAAAAAAAATTCCTATATGTACTGCCAACTTTTCTTCGCTATTTGGGTGTTCTATTCTTAATTTTAACTTGGTCTCTTTTTCTGCATTTACTTCTTTTTTAGTTGTCTCAGTTACAGAAAAAAACTCACAGAAGTTTTCACTGTCGTACCGCTGTGCAACTATTGGTTTATTAACTGTGATTGTCAAATCTTGTTCGGATGCGTTAATTTTTTCGACCTTTGCTTTGTAGTTTTCTGTTTTATAAATTCCTTCCGTAATGGACAATCCGTCCTGTATATATATTTCGTTTATATATATATATCTCCTTCTTTATTTATTACCGGTATTTCTATCAGGGTTTTTGTTTGACCCTGTACTAACGTCGATGTTTGTGGTTTCTTCTCCTTTTTAAATAACTTAATCGTTGCGTTTATCGTTTCTAATTTTTCTTTCTCAATGTCGACTTTAGCTCCTACTTTCATTAGGAAGTCCATTCCTAATATTCCATCAAAAAATGGATGAAATTTAAATAAAAAAAATTTAAAGTCTCCCTGTTGTTTAAATTCATTAAAAATCTTATATGTAATTTTATTGTGAATATCGTGAATATTCAGTACTGATCGAATTTGTATTGAGTCTTTAAGTGGATGTTGATTAATTATAGGTATAATGGATCCCGTATCAATCAGGAATCTCACCTGTCTACCAAATGGTGAATTTATTCGGACATAAAGGAGTTCCTTTCCGAATCTTGATTGTTCGGTATAGTCTGTGGTTCCGAGGCATTTACTAAAAAATTTTCGGTTTGATTGCTGTCGCTAACTTCTGTGTGGAACATATTGTTGTATTCTTTACTGCCAGATTGTTGGCTCTTTTCAGAATTAGTGTTATTTCCAGGTCTAATTGTCCAAAGAACCTGAAAACCTTCCTCTCTTTGGTCTCGTCATCTGTTCTTATTACTATCGTCATTTGACCTGTCTCGTCCTCTCTTGCAATTATTGTTTCGTTGTTCATCGTTATTGATTGTGTTATTGTACTGTTGTTGTTCTGAATTATATCTGTTACTACTATTATATCGTCCTCGTCCACGTCCCCGTCCTCCAGGGTTGTGGTATTCATCTCTATTTCTGTCTCTTATGTAATCATCTCTCAACTCCTTTGCTATTTCGTTAGCTTGTCTGAGAGTCTTAGGATTTTGTGCCTTTACTATCCATCTCAAAGAATTTTTTAAGCCTGCGATGAATTTTTTTATGTACGTTTCTTCATACGAACTTTCTTTTATTTTTCTTATTTCAATATTAGTTTCATCTCTCTCTAAAACTTCTAATATTGCGGCTCGTATTCCTGCAATTTCCTGATACAGATTCTTAAAAGATAGCCCTTTGTAAGGAATCTCGCGGAGATCGTCCATTAAATGTTCCCCGCTTCTCGATTCCCCAAAATTATCCATTAAGGTTTGTTTCATGTCGTCCCAGTTTAACGGCACTCTCTCTCGAATTAATATTTTGTCTGCCCCTCCAATAAGTTTGTCTCTAATTACTCCTAATAGTAATTCTCCATATGATGTCTTGTCTACCTTCGTGATCAGTTTCAATACTCGTTCTACACTCGTAATGAATTTGTTTAGTAGTTCTTTGTCTCCGTCATAAGTGGGTAATAATTTTATTGCGTCGGGTATCTGTAGTTCGTCCATTACGTCTCTATTGTTTCTTTGTGTCATGGTGGTTTGGTTTATGAGGGATAAATTGTTTTCTTCTTCCTCTTGTTCTGTAAGTTGCAAGTTTCTAATTGCTCTTTCTCTTTCTGCTGTCCTAGCTAGGTTTCTCGTTACTGGTATGGTTCTTCCTTGTTTAGCTGACATGTATTTACTATATGAGATTGGTAAAAGTAGATATCGTAATGCGGAAGTAATGAAATATTATATGTGTGTATGTGTGTGTATATATGTGTATATTTAAAATGTTTTTTTTTTTTTTTTTTTTTTTTATGTGTGTACTTGTGATTATGTGTTTATATATGTGTTTATGTATATGTGTGACGGTAAATATACAAATAATCGTTTTGTAAGTTTACAATATATTTATTAGTGTAAGTTTATTAATTATAATAGGGCTTGTGCGGTCTGCACTTAATGAGACGAATTGTAAGCACGTGGCGATGACCGACGCTTCTCCTGTCCCAATATCGAATGACTCTTCCTCTTCTGCCCACGCTCACGATGCCACCCCTTGCGATGACTATCGATGACTATCGATCGTCGCATATCGATAACCATCGTTACATATATTTCGTCTGTTTGGTGATTGTGTTAACTCCTCCCCTTCTAAGACAAAGGCTGTCCACAGACTTTTTACAATTGGCAAATCTATTTGAAAGCGGTACGGGTAACATTGCCACTAAGTTCTCATACTGCCAACTTGGTACTGCATTAAACCATCGAAGGGAAGGCAGCTCCGCATATCTGGATGATCCGAGAAGTTCGTAAGTGCTGTTGATTCTCCATGTCATGGGTTCGCAACAAGGTTCTGGAGATGATCGTAGCGAACTTGGAAAAAATCTTTATTGTAACCGTCGACTTGTTGACGACGATGATGCTGATTTTGGTTGAACTAGTTGACCATCAAAACGTATTTGTTGAACGCACTCTGTATGGCGTCTGATGGCAGATATTATTCAGTTCGTCGTTTCAGTACCCAGGCGCAGAAATAGTTGCCGCATCTTTACGTCTTTAGCAGATACTACGTTGATATATCTTACATCTACTTAAGAGGTAGTTACAGTTTTAATACTAAAGTTTTGACAATAATTAAGTATAACAATTATAATTTTATTTTTGATATTAAAGTATGTAGTAAAACGCTTATTGATAGGAAAATCAATACTTGCTATTTAGTTGAACAGAATCAGAAAAGGGTATTGATAACATTAGTGTTTTTTTTTTTTTTAATCGGGAATTTGAAATCTAATTAGAGTGAGTGCGCTATACTGTTATTATGACGTTTTGGTAATGCATTTATTTTCTATGGTAGTTTTAGGAAATATTTGTGGTTGCGTGGATTTTAAGTTTTCTAAACTTTTCTAAAGAGGATGAAGCGGAAATAATACAAAATGTTTAAAGATTAAATATGTAGGATTTGACAAATGTTTAATTGAAAAACTTTTTGCAAACCCTTTTACTAGTGTCCAGATTTCACGTTTGTACTTTGCTAACTTGGCGATGGTCACAAAGGGAAAAGAAATAATAAACCTAGCGTAGATTATCTTTATGAACGACCCTCCCTTTTATGAGGACCGTTGTCCCGAGGTCTGCTTCGATTAGTTCTTCCCTATACCGTGGGGTTAGTTTATTTCCCAAACGTTTGTTTTGTTTCACCTCAAAGGTTCTGTCTCGTCTTGTTACATTTTCTCTTCTTAGCTGTTTTTCCTGAGCTTCGTTAACCATTTCTACTATCTCGTTAGCCAATTCGGGAGGAGTTGAATGAATAATGTCGATCGGTCTTCTATTGGTGACTGAGTGCACCGTCTTATTGTATTCTATTGTTGCCTGAAGAATAAGGTTGACTGTATCATTCATTCCACTGTCAAGTTTCAAGCATCGAGCTATTTCTAAAAGCGTGCTGTGAAACCTTTCAACCTGTCCGTTTGAGGTACTATGAAGTGGAGGTGCGTTCGCTATGTCAACATTGAAACGATTTTTCAAAAGTGACTTGATTGACTCGGAATTTATGGACGGTTCATTATCACTAAATATTGTCTTTGAATAGGGATAAAAGTTCATTAGTTGCATAATTGCAGGTTCCAAATCAGTTATCGTTCGAGAGCCGATTGGTTGCACAATAGCGAATTTGGAAAGTTTGTCAATACATGTCAAAAAGTACTTCCTGTCCGTAGAAAATATATCAATATGCAATGTCTCGCCTACATGTGACGGAATAGGTGTTCTACCGAGGATTTGCCTTTGCGGATGGCGGTCGTATTTGGCTTTTTGACAAACCAAGCAGTAGCAACAAAGGTAGCGGCTATTTGTGACATCTTAGGGAAAAGTAGTATTGAAGAATTTGTTTTACATTCTCCTGTGCTGCCCTATGCGCTCTGTTGTGCTCCAAAGACACTATTTCCCGTTGCTCCGTTTGATTATAAATGTCGCTAACCATTTTCATAGTGTGTCGGAAGGTCGTTGCTGGAAACTCATTTACAAGACTGTTTTGAATGAAAGCTAGTACAGGTAATTCGCAGTGTATCGCATTCACTACATCCGGCTTAACCACATCACGAATTCTTCCGATTAAGGTCTCTTTGTCTAGAAATTGTATTAGATGCCTTGTCTTGCTTCCGAAAATAACAAAAGTTCGAGTTGAGTCTGCGGTGCCCTCATCTATTACAATTTGGTTTCTAAAACAGTTAACCGGCTTGTCGATAGTTTCGATTGTAAAAGTCAATGAAATTTCGCTATGTATTGTTGCAATGTCTGACCGGGGTTCGTCCTCTAGGACATGAATAGCCTGCCTGGATAGTGCATCGGCAACATAGTTCTCCTTGCCAGGTTTATAGAAAATTTTAGCATTATGTTCGTCTATAAACGCCTTCCATCTCTTGATTTTTGCATTTGGATTCCTATCTGACACGGCGTATGTTAACGGTTGGTGATCTGTAAAAATGTTTAAGTTTTTGACACCATATAGATAGTTCCTAAGAGACTTTAAAGCCCAAACGATGGCCAAAAGTTCTCGTTCATTTGTTGCGAAATTAAGCTCTCTATCCTGTAAAGTTCTCGAAATCATTGTAACAGGCTTGCCATCCTGTGATAAGACTGCCCCCAGGCCAAAAGCCGAAGCGTCTGTTGTTAAGTCAAAGGCTTTTTTATAATCGGGATACAATAACATTACATTTTCGGAGACAAGAACATTTTTAAGCTTCTCAAAAGCAGAACATTGTCTTTCATCGAAAGAAATTTGTATCTTTTTAGACTGGCTTGCGGAAACTTTTCCGTTTTCACCCTTCAGAATGTCAGTAAGTGGTCTAGCAATAGAGGCGAAGTCCTTAATAAAGCAGCGGTAATAACTTGCTAGCCCTAAAAACGATCGAACACTAAACAGATTAGTAGGTTGATTATATTTCTGAATAGCCTCTACTTTGCTAGGACTGGTTGTGATACCTCCACTTGACACCATAAATCCGAGATACTCGACGCTTTCCTTGAAGAAAAACGATTTCTCTTTAGGAACCCTCATGTTTGCTTCAGACAGTCTGTCTAGTACCCAAGCAACGTCGTTCACGTGGTCCTCAATTCCGTTTGAAAATATTATTACGTCATCAACGTAAACATAACATGACTTTCCTATACGGTCCCTAAGAACATCATCAATAGCACGTTGAAAAATACTTGGGGCATTTTTCAAGCCAAACGGCAAACGGCAAAACTCGTACTTTCCATTTCCTACTGAAAAGGCAGTTTTCTCCCTGTCCTTTTCTGCGAGCAGAATTTGGTGAAACCCCGATTTAAGGTCAAGGGTTGTAAAGAACCTGGCCTTTCCCAAATTTGACAAGATGGATACTACGTTTGGTATAGGGTACTTGTCGTCGATTGTTTTTAAATTTAGTTTTCTAAAATCTATAACCAACCTTTTCTTAGTATTTCCGTTTTCATCTGTACCTTTTTTATCGACTACCCAAACCGGATTGTTGTAAGGTGACGACGAGGGCCTGATAATTCCGTCCTTTAACAAAGCATTTGTCTCCTTATTCACAAAATCTGATACGCCCATGGGGTACGGATAGAGTTTTGAGTAAATCGGTTGGTCATCCTCAGTACGTATTGTAGCAACAATGTTGGTATTATACGGCAGTGCTTCTTCCGGTTCCGCAAAGACGGCCAATCGGTTTCGAAGCATTGTATGGAATTTATTAGATATCTGATTTGGAACCACTATATTCTCTATGTTGGTGAAATTTACGCTGTCACATCTCAGAAACTGAATAGATTCCACTTCATTGTTGATATTCAACGTTTTGTTCTTGAAATCTAGCATTGCATTTCCCTGTTTCAAAAGGTCAAGTCCTATTATTGCGTCAAAACTAGAGAGACTTGGAAGAATAAAGAATTGAACAGATGTGTTAAATAGCTTAATAAAGCATTTCTGTTTGACGGTGTTGCAACCATGAAGCGATTTTACCGTGAATTTATTTTGTACCGGCATTATGTTTTTTAATTCAGGGAGGGGCTGTATGTAATTTTTCGAAGCCCCGGTGTCAATCAAAAGTTTTATGGTTCTCCCTGCTATCTCTCTTTCTATGTACGGTAGCAGGGATTTGTGGCTAAAAAATGAACATGATCGTAATTCACTAGTTCGTCCTCATAATCATCAACCTCCGCTTCTGCCTCCTTTTGATAACCGTCTGTGTCTTCCACACATTGACCTTTCTCATGAGGTAAGTGGTTGATCCTCTGCTGTTTTGGCCCTGTAAACCTTGCACTGCCACTCATTGGTCTTTTTGATGCTTGCGCATACCCAACATGTCCCTGAGCCTGACTTGTGTTTTGCTGTTGGGGTCGCGATGCGAATTGATTTTGTGTTTGAAATGAGTTTTGTTGTTGGGATGGCCAAGAATATTGTTGTTGAGATGGCCAAGAATTTTGTTGTTGGGATGGCCAAATATTTCCCTGAGTCGGAAATGAAGCTTGTCCAAAATTTCCAGTTCTTCTAGATCGCATGGGTACATCAGGATTTGTTAACTGGACTGGATCTTGTCTTTCCTGGTTATCGAAAGTATGCACCCGGCGCTTGCTAAAATATGGGTTTTTAGTTTGCATGGGCATGATTGAATTTCTATCCCTATCGCTGTGCTTTTGTTCGGTTTTCTGACCCGGTTTTCTGTCTCCAATATTTTTAGAATAAATAAGGGCGAATTGGTAACGCTCATGGTTCGACTCGACCTCTTGCGCTAAAGCGAGAGCAGTTGGTAAATCTTTTGGACTTTTTGCAAAAAGAATGTCGCTCAACGATTTCTTAGCTCCGGTTACAAATACACGTAACGCGTCCGCCCTGTACTTTTCATTCAGTGACATCGCCAAAGCACTATCAAATGTCATTATTGTCTTGTTGGTAAGTAGGGTCAGTTTTTTCTCGACTTCATCGTAGAATTCAGTAAGAGTCATGTCTCCCTGTCGCAAAGTTGATAGCTCTTGTTCGATTAGGTAGACCGGCCTTTTGTCAGAATATGTGAAATCAAGACGGCTGATCATTGCTTTGAAATGTAACGGAGTATTAAAAGAAGCCAATACTGTATTCGCCGGACCTTTTATTTTATTTCGCATAATACCAAGAGCTTGGTAAAATGTTGAACTTCCCTCGTAGTCTTCAAAAACTTTAAAAGCGACATGAGCCGCTTTTCTCCACGACACATATGTTTCACTTTTGCCCTCAAAATCTGGCAGAGATTTAACTATATCTAGAGGCTCGTTACAGACAACACCTGGTCTAATTTCAACATCTACATAAGTTTCCACCTCTGGGGTGTTCACTGTTAATTTCCCGATTCGCTCATTCATCTCCTGCAATTGATTTTCAAATGATTGTTTTTGGACTGCGAGCGCGCCGGCAACAGCACTCTCTACGATCGCTTTTAACTGAGCTTCAAATTCCATTTCGCTAGTTGTATTTGTTTTCGACCACCATTTATCTGATGACTTGTTATTTTTTGCACTGTTTTGCCTACTTGCCTGGTGCGCTGACCATTTATCTAAGCTTGACACGAGGTTGTCTAAAAGGTTATCCCTGTCACTCATGTATTTCTATTATCAATACTCTTTGCATAAGTTGTGTAATAAAAAGGTATTGATATTTTTAATTCGTTCAATAAGCGTTATACTTACAATATAACGCTTATATGCTTAACAAACAATTTTAAAGTAGATGGTCTTAGTAATTAATATTATATTTTATGTAATCAGGAAATTTTATTTTTTAGGTTAGAGTTGATTATCCAATGCCGCTGGTTTTGTCTCCGGATCCTCCTTTTGTTATTTATTTATAATTATTCAGTTATCGTAGGTTTTATATCCGTTTGGGCGCCAATAATCGTTTTGTAAGTTTACAATATATTTATTAGTGTAAGTTTATTAATTATAATAGGGCTTGTGCGGTCTGCACTTAATGAGACGAATTGTAAGCACGTGGCGATGACCGACGCTTCTCCTGTCCCAATATCGAATGACTCTTCCTCTTCTGCCCACGCTCACGATGCCACCCCTTGCGATGACTATCGATGACTATCGATCGTCGCATATCGATAACCATCGTTACATATATTTCGTCTGTTTGGTGATTGTGTTAACTTACATTTACCGATATACATCTATATTAAAAATAAAATTATTATTATTATTATTATTAAATTTTGTTTGAATATTTGTATAAGGATTGATACTACCTTTTCTTTTGAATGTATATCTATATTAAAAATAAAATTATTATTAATATTATTATGATTAAATTTTGTCTGAATATTTGTATAATGATTGGTATTACCTTTTCGCAAAATGGTATATTTTGATTTTAACTTATTGTAACATGGTTTGTTGTTTGGTTGTGATAAATGACGAAGATCTTTTTTTTTTTTTTTTTTTGATTTGCCTTTTTGCATAAAAAGTTTATGTTTCCACAACGTCTTGCTTCACTGAAGGACAACTCTTGAATGAACAGTCTGTGTTCAACCAAAAAATAATTTTGTGTTTCTTCTTCTTCTTTTTTTTCTGCTCATTAACTAACTCATTAGCATTAACTAACAGTTTCGTAATGAGCGAAGAAAATAAAAGTCTTTTGCATGTGTATAAGTGTGTGTATATGCGAATGATTTGCACAATTGTACTATGTCTCGATGTTGTTACGAGATGGAACCTTTTGATCTGCTCATTTACTGAGCTTATTTTGCAACGAGCGAAGAAAATAAAAGACTTTTACATGTGTATAAGTGTGTATATATGCGAATGATTTGCACTATTGCACTATGTCTTAATGTTGTTACGAGATGGAACCTTTTGATCTGCTCATTCACTGAGCTCATTTTGCAACGAGCGAAGAAAACAAAAGACTTTTGCATTTGTATAAGTGTATGTATATGCGAATGATTAGTCTATTTGTACTTTGTATATATGTTCATATCAACTATGTAATGTAAGCGAACTATTCGACCGATATGAATTCGGCACCTCACACTGCCAAATAGAGGATAGCGTGTGAACAAATAGGACACGGCTAACTAATACATTTGCTGATTGAACATTTCGTTGCGGATGGGCATAGGCGCCTGTTTCATCCGTGAGCCTAAGTGGCCCTTTGTTGAACGTTGCGAGTGGGCATAGGCACCTGTTTCACTCGGGAACCTAGTTGGTTCTTATGCGATGCATTTTAACTTGTAGAATTGTAATTTTGATTTGTATTTATGATATCTATTATACTTTCACTTTGCCCTTTATTACTTCCAGTGCTTACTTTATTAATAATATTGTCCGATTTACATTGCGTGGGGTCTTCGTCCTCGGCTCTTCTTCTAGTCCAATGACGAGTCCGGCTGCGCCAGTTACCATCCGTGGGTTAGGGTATCCATATTTCCTTGTATTTTAATAGTGTTTTAATAAAACACGTCTTCGTTGTTTAACATGAACAAATCGAATGTTTATTGAAAGTCATTGTTGTGCTGCTCACAGGCAGCTCTTATATATATGTATGTGTTAGTGCTGCTCAGAATCCCGTAGTAGGCGTAGTACAGGAAGTCTGTAGGGGAACGTTGAAAGTGGTAACTTAGTTCCGCCAGTGGATCCTCTGTCCTTGTCTTGCATACTTCTGTGAGTTGTGTGCGTTGGTGCTTCTCAGATTCCTGGTTCATGGCAAGGCGTAGTACAGGAAGTCTGTAGGGGAACGTTGAAAGTGGTAACTTAGTTCCGCCAGTGGATCCTCTGTCCTTGTCTCGCATACTTCTGTGAGTTGTGTGCGTTGGTGCTTCTCAGAGTCCTGGTTGATGGCATAGGCGTAGTACAGGAAGTCTGCGAGGAACGCTGAAAGCGGTAACTCGCTCCCTAAAAAATTTATCTGATCATTATCATCAGACTCCTCATCTATTTCGGTAACGGCTGGTGCGGCGGCGCTTTCATATTCGCTGTCATTCTTATCGTCAGCCTGTTGCATGGTATTTTGCACTCTCTGATGCCTTTGACCTGTCATACATGTGGATCCTGGCCTTTTATGGCCTCTGAAACTCTCGCTTCTGGTATTTGCGAGTTGACCGCTTCCGAAGGCGGGCGGCTGTCTAATCTGTGTCATAGTGGAGCCTAATTCCATAGGTTCAGGTGACTGATTATGGTATTTGTTTGTGCCTTGGGGCGAATTATCCTGCTGGGGCCTATTTTGTTTTTTATAAAAGTAAGGGGTTTTCCCCTGGCCATCATCGGCCCTGATATTTTTTCCCTGTGGCTCTCCTGAACGGTTTTGATTTTTTCGCTGCTCATAGGTGAGTGCCTTATCTTCCAAAGCCCTTGCATACGTGGCGATAACGATCTTATTTGTTATTAAAGTCAACCGTTTTTTTAGTTCCCCAGGCTAAGTTCCCCTTGCCTGACCGTCTTAAGTCCCTGCCGAAGGACACGCAGTGACGTTTTGTCTGCGTAGGTGCAGTCCAATCGAGCAATTAGGGCATCGGAATTTAAGACTGTGTTATGGGCAACTAATATTCCTTTTGCCGATCCCCTGATTTTATTTCTGATGATAGAGACGGCTTGGTAATGCCCCTCGCTGCCATGATATGGTTTGAAGATTTCATATGCGTCTACGGCTGACTGTTGCCACGACACATAATCATCCTGGTCTCCCATTAAATGGGGCATGGTTTTAACGATGTCAAGCTTGACTTCACATCGAATGTTTGGGTCTACATGTTATTTTTTGTAGGCCTCCACTTGCGGTGCTTCTACGCACAAGCTTTGCATCTGTTGTTTAACCTCCTCTAATTGTATTTGAAACACCTGAGTCAGCCTAGCCTCTTGCTGGGCTAGGGCCTGGCTAACGGCTCCAGATATTATTGCCTGTAGCTGGGCAGCGAAAACCTTGTGTTTCTAAATCCCACCCGTCGTCACTATCGTATTCGACTTTAATATCTCTATATTCACCTGCCCAACTCATTGACTAATGGTTGGCACTCGGCTTCCGAGAAAGAACAAAATTACGTTGCGCGAGAAAATAGAATGGAGGTAGACAACTTTTATCTTAAAAGAGGTTTTCACAAAAATATAATATATACTTTAAAAATAAAATATATTTTTTTCTCTTCTCCTCTCTTTTTTTAATTTTATGCCGCAAGAAACATGAAGTTTCTTCTCTTTTTTATTAAATTGTTAATAACTTATTTTTTGTTATTAATTGGTGTTGTTACTTTTATTTATTTATTTATTTTTGTTTCGAATTTACGCAACAGAAAAACAAAAGATATGCAATATATTTCGAATTATAAATTCTCGAGGGTGTCGCTGAGTTCACTCATCAAACTTACATGTTTTCCTAACTTAACTATCCTGTTAGGTTAAATTGGTGTTGTAGGTCTGATGGAGTTGGGTACCAAATAAGTTATCCTGTCCCGCGTCGATGTAGGAGGCGTGGCAGGTTGAAGTGTAGTCCAGCGGCGTTAGCTGCCATCCTGGAATTTTGAAGTGGTACTGCAGTTGTGGGGGCCAGTCTTCATATGAAGATTAGGTTGGAGAGTTTACTTTCTCTCTAATCACCGGCCTTGTGGCTCGGCAATAATGTCGATAAAAAGGCAAGGTCGAAGCGTAAGCTTTCGTATCTTAGACTGAACTGAATTACAAAATATATTGAAACATAAGTCTATCCCAGTTCCAATGCATCACGCCATAAAATCGTGGTCGGCACGCCGACTCAGCATTTCATGTATTGCAATTCGGCACTCCGGATATCGCGGGGTGCTGAACTCAACTTGGGCGCGTCAGCATTTTTTGGGTGAATCTACTTAGTTGCTAGAGTATTATTTATGTGAAACTACTTAGGTGCCGAATTAGATATATCGAATGTTCTTTTTAGTTGTTAACGAATACCCTCGTGACTCTGATGCCCACAGAGCTATCAATAAAAAACTATCGGAAGTAAATCTCCAATACATTCACTTCTGCGTCCCGGAAGATGTGGTGTGCAACTTGGATCCTCCCCTGTAGTACTAAAACATTTAATATAATTTGTATATGGGGATCGTGTTAAAATTCACCTTAAAAAATCGAAATAATTATCTACATTGCAGAGCGCATGGTGGATCAGTTTTTTGTCAAAAGAGAGAACCTAATCACTATCTGGACCCAAAAAAGAGCCAGTACAGCGACTAGTAGAATTTTAGGAGTTAAAAGACGTGGAGTTACCACAAGAGTCTGAAATCATAGCCTAACATTAGGAATCGCTGAGGTCAGCGCAAGAAATTGCATTCATTATGCCCGAGTTTTATTCCGGAGATGAAAACGTCATATCCGAAAATCATATCCGAGCAAGCTTATAGATTATGTCAACATGAATTCAGTTCTGGGTTTGGTAATGCTGAAGGATGATGGTTAATTAAAGCCAATTGCATACTTCAGTGGAGAAAATACTGTGTCCGAGAAGAACTGTTACTGTTACGAACTGGAGGCTTTGACGAGTCCTTGGAGCTGTACCCTGAATTGATAGGTGGTGGTTACTCATTCAAAAGTGGGACATCGGGCTATACATCGAGCTTGAATGCTTATGTGCTACGTGGATGCTTTGAGACGAGAGCGGCTTGAAGACTCCAATGAGGGGAGCACCGCTTGAATAAATATTTTTAAAATATTGATTAACGATGCTGATTGGTTATTTGCTATCAAACTACAAGATGAAACGATCCAGGAAAACGTGACTATCATTACAAAAGACAAATGGAAGCGATGCAAGAACACCTATTTCGAACATATTGCAAAAAGTTGCAAAGTGTTTTTCTGAATCAGATAAGGAACCACATACTTCAGAAATACCATGACAAACTCGGACACATGGGCACAAAGAAGAAAGTTCAACCTAATTTTATAAAGATCGTGACCCAAAGTCAGGAGCAAGTCCCGGTGAAAAATGCCGGTATGGAGAAGCTACAAGCAAATGCTGAAACTATGGTCAATGATAATAGGGCTTCAGCGAAAAAGCGGTTCTATGCGACCCATTCTAACCTAACCAGGTATAGCCTTGGAGATCTTGTGTTGGTCGAGAACGAACAATGCAGCACGGATATTTCACGAAAATTGGTGCCCCGTTATAATGCACCTTTATATGTGAAAAAGGTATTAGCAAACTACAGATATCTCCTAAAAGACATCCCCCACGCACAACGTAAGAAAGGGCACTATAAGTCCGATAAGATGAAACATTGGTGGGAGTTGTTAGAAAACGACACAGAGGACAACGAGGACTAAAAGAAAGCTCCACTCTACGATTGTCGCTGGGACACTGAGAATTTAAAAAGCCTTCGCTTTATATATACTATACGTAGTATTAAATTTTCCGAATTTTTAGGCCTAATAGTTTCTTATATTCATTTTTTTGACTCATAGAACTATAATATTGGATTTGCTTTATATTTATTTTACTTGCAAAGCCTTTGCAGTTGGATGTTTTTTCGATTAGTTTTTACTTGTATCGGTACTGTCTGTACTGTCTGTACTGTCTGTACTGTCTGTACTGTCTGTACTGTCTGTACTGTCTGTACTGTCTGTACTGTCTGTACTGTCTGTACTGTCTGTACTGTCTGTACTGTCTGTACTGTCTGTACTGTCTGTACTGTCTGTACTGTCTGTACTGTCTGTACTGTCTGTACTGTCTGTACTGTCTGTACTGTCTGTACTGTCTGTACCCTGTCTGTACTGTCTGTACTGTCTGTACTGTCTGTACTGTCTGTACTGTCTGTACTGTCTGTACTGTCTGTACTGTCTGTACTGTCTGTACTGTCTGTACTGTCTGTACTGTCTGTACTGTCTGTACTGTCTGTACTGTCTGTACTGTCTGTACTGTCTGTACTGTCTGTACTGTCTGTACTGTCTGTACTGTCTGTACTGTCTGTACTGTCTGTACTGTCTGTACTGTCTGTACTGTCTGTACTGTCTGTACTGTCTGTACTGTCTGTACTGTCTGTACTGTCTGTACTGTCTGTACTGTCTGTACTGTCTGTACTGTCTGTACTGTCTGTACTGTCTGTACTGTCTGTACTGTCTGTACTGTCTGTACTGTCTGTACTGTCTGTACTGTCTGTACTGTCTGTACTGTCTGTACTGTCTGTACTGTCTGTACTGTCTGTACTGTCTGTACTGTCTGTACTGTCTGTACTGTCTGTACTGTCTGTACTGTCTGTACTGTCTGTACTGTCTGTACTGTCTGTACTGTCTGTACTGTCTGTACTGTCTGTACTGTCTGTACTGTCTGTACTGTCTGTACTGTCTGTACTGTCTGTACTGTCTGTACTGTCTGTACTGTCTGTACTGTCTGTACTGTCTGTACTGTCTGTACTGTCTGTACTGTCTGTACTGTCTGTACTGTCTGTACTGTCTGTACTGTCTGTACTGTCTGTACTGTCTGTACTGTCTGTACTGTCTGTACTGTCTGTACTGTCTGTACTGTCTGTACTGTCTGTACTGTCTGTACTGTCTGTACTGTCTGTACTGTCTGTACTGTCTGTACTGTCTGTACTGTCTGTACTGTCTGTACTGTCTGTACTGTCTGTACTGTCTGTACTGTCTGTACTGTCTGTACTGTCTGTACTGTACTGTCTGTACTGTCTGTACTGTCTGTACTGTCTGTACTGTCTGTACTGTCTGTCTGTACTGTCTGTACTGTCTGTACTGTCTGTACTGTCTGTACTGTCTGTACTGTCTGTACTGTCTGTACTGTCTGTACTGTCTGTACTGTCTGTACTGTCTGTACTGTCTGTACTGTCTGTACTGTCTGTACTGTCTGTACTGTCTGTACTGTCTGTACTGTCTGTACTGTCTGTACTGTCTGTACTGTCTGTACTGTCTGTACTGTCTGTACTGTCTGTACTGTCTGTACTGTCTGTACTGTCTGTACTGTCTGTACTGTCTGTACTGTCTGTACTGTCTGTACTGTCTGTACTGTCTGTACTGTCTGTACTGTCTGTACTGTCTGTACTGTCTGTACTGTCTGTACTGTCTGTACTGTCTGTACTGTCTGTACTGTCTGTACTGTCTGTACTGTCTGTACTGTCTGTACTGTCTGTACTGTCTGTACTGTCTGTACTGTCTGTACTGTCTGTACTGTCTGTACTGTCTGTTGTGTCTGTACTGTCTGTACTGTCTGTACTGTCTGTACTGTCTGTACTGTCTGTACTGTCTGTACTGTCTGTACTGTCTGTACTGTCTGTACTGTCTGTACTGTCTGTACTGTCTGTACTGTCTGTACTGTCTGTACTGTCTGTACTGTCTGTACTGTCTGTACTGTCTGTACTGTCTGTACTGTCTGTACTGTCTGTACTGTCTGTACTGTCTGTACTGTCTGTACTGTCTGTACTGTCTGTACTGTCTGTACTGTCTGTACTGTCTGTACTGTCTGTACTGTCTGTACTGTCTGTACTGTCTGTACTGTCTGTACTGTCTGTACTGTCTGTACTGTCTGTACTGTCTGTACTGTCTGTACTGTCTGTACTGTCTGTACTGTCTGTACTGTCTGTACTGTCTGTACTGTCTGTACTGTCTGTACTGTCTGTACTGTCTGTACTGTCTGTATGTCTGTACTGTCTGTACTGTCTGTACTGTCTGTACTGTCTGTACTGTCTGTACTGTCTGTACTGTCTGTACTGTCTGTACTGTCTGTACTGTCTGTACTGTCTGTACTGTCTGTACTGTCTGTACTGTCTGTACTGTCTGTACTGTCTGTACTGTCTGTACTGTCTGTACTGTCTGTACTGTTGTACTGTCTGTACTGTCTGTACTGTCTGTACTGTCTGTACTGTCTGTACTGTCTGTACTGTCTGTACTGTCTGTACTGTCTGTACTGTCTGTACTGTCTGTATGTCTGTACTGTCTGTACTGTCTGTACTGTCTGTACTGTCTGTACTGTCTGTACTGTCTGTACTGTCTGTACTGTCTGTACTGTCTGTATGTCTGTACTGTCTGTACTTCTGTACTGTCTGTACTGTCTGTACTGTCTGTACTGTCTGTATGTCTGTACTGTCTGTACTGTCTGTACTGTCTGTACTGTCTGTACTGTCTGTACGTCTGTACTGTCTGTATGTCTGTACTGTCTGTACTGTCTGTACTGTCTGTACTGTCTGTACTGTCTGTACTGTCTGTACTGTTTGTTGTACTGTCTGTACTGTCTGTACTGTCTGTATGTCTGTACTGTCTGTACTGTCTGTACTGTCTGTACTGTCTGTACTGTCTGTACTGTCTGTACTGTCTGTACTGTCTGTACTGTCT
>JAWNPU010000065.1:2500-120000 GCA_035047325.1 Drosophila vallismaia
TATCTATATCTATATCTATATCTATATCTATATCTATATCTATATCTATATCTATATCTATATCTATATCTATATCTATATCTATATCTATATCTATATCTATATCTATATCTATATCTATATCTATATCTATATCTATATCTATATCTATATCTATATCTATATCTATATCTATATCTATATCTATATATCTATATCTATATCTATATCTATATCTATATCTATATCTATATCTATATCTATATCTATATCTATATCTATATCTATATCTATATCTATATCTATATCTATATCTATATCTATATCTATATCTATATCTATATCTATATCTATATCTATATCTATATCTATATCTATATCTATATCTATATCTATATCTATATCTATATCTATATCTATATCTATATCTATATCTATATCTATATCTATATCTATATCTATATCTATATCTATATCTATATCTATATCTATATCTATATCTATATCTATATCTATATCTATATCTATATCTATATCTATATCTATATCTATATCTATATCTATATCTATATCTATATCTATATCTATATCTATATCTATATCTATATCTATATCTATATCTATATCGTTTGTTTAATGATTATGTTTCCTATTGTGTAATTACAATTATGTTTAAGATTACATCTTTAAAAAGGCATTGCGTTTACTCAAGAGGAGTGAGTGATTAATATATTCAATTGCTTTGCTGAAGTCCGTCTAGATGGCATCTGTTTGAAATGCAATTCGGAAGCGATCTGTAATAACGGGAGTCAGTTCCAGGAGCTAGTTGTGGTGGAGCGTATTGGTTTTCGATGTTCAGTGTATTGCGGATTGCTTTGATGGCTCACAGTGAAGCAGAACAGATTATAAATTTTCCTTTCCTTTTCATGGCGATATTTATGGCCTTCGATTTCTGCTATGAGAATCGAGTAATAAGGGGGTAATTTACTAAAATCCAATGTTTTGGTTTCGTTTGTGAAAGAAAATGTTGAGTTTGTGTTTTGTCTGTTGTGTTTGTATCCGTCCATGTAGATAAACGTGTGGTTTTAAAATAATCCTTTGTATCATAAAAAGTTTAGGAATGTTTATGGTGGAGTATTGGATTTTTTTGTCTATGTGTAAGGATGTTTTTATGAGGTTCTGATGTGGTTGCCAAGATGGTTTGGTTTTGTAGATATCTCATTGGTGTTTATGGTATGTGAAGTAGTTGACATTTTTCTATTGCACGCTGCATTTTTAATGTCCATTATTTGTTATGTGATTTTGGTTTATCGTATTTGTGTAGCGGTATGCCTTTCGAATTTTTAAGGTTTTTTGAAGACATTAGCTGTAAGGTGATCGATTGTTGGTGGGTTGGTTTCGTACAGTAGGTTGTCTCGTTAGTGTGGTGGGAAAAGGCCCAAGGACAAGTCTATTGGCCGCGTTCAATATGAGTTTTATTTAGTTTAGTGTTGTTTTTGGTGCGGTATCCGTAGAATGAATATTGGTCGATTTTGGATATAAGTACGGCTTTTGTAACGCCGAGGGTCCTTGTGCACTTAAATAAAAAAGGGCTAGCTTAGCGTGTGAGTACCAGTTGTATTTATTGTTTATTACTAATCCAATTGTTTTATATGAAGTTATGTGCCAGAGTTTTGTGTTAAAATTTTACAGTTGCAGTTGGGTTTTGTACAGATAATGCAGATGCTTGCATTTGCCTTGTGAAAGGGATCAAAACTATACAACAATTCGTATAGTTTATACTCTTAGACATTAGAAAAAGCCCTTTTACGTCATAGGCGGAAAAAGATTTTGGTGGTTCAAATTTGAACCAAAACTAAAATTTACGATTCCTAAAACACGAATAATAAATTCCAAACCAAAAGGCAAGACCATGCGGAAAAACTTTTCAAAGCCGAACCAGACAGGCTAATATTGCGGCGCTAGATGTGAGTGCGAGGTTGCAAAAAAAAACTCTGTCAAAACCGTTCGTTATCTTTTGGGTCTCGACCTCACTCATAGCAAAAAAAAGTTTGAATTATCCAGGTACCAAAGAAAACATCGCTTATATAATAGGGTATTTTATTAAAAAAATTAATATGAATATATGAAATATATCTGTACACACAACCGCTGCATATCTACGTTTATAGGCCCTAACACAACATTTTTTTTAAGTGTCTGGTCCTATTAACATATACATGCATCTGTATATACGTCTGAATACAGTTGCGCAAACAAAGGAATACAATGATACTATTGCGGTTTTGTGAAATTACATATTTCTAAAAGTATATGTGTTCACATCGTATCGTGTCTCTGTTGAAAAAACATGAAAATATAGTTACTTGGTTCTTATAGGAGATATTTGACACAAAGAGCCATACAAAGCATTTTCCAGTGCAGACCCCGCAGTCTATTTTTACATAATTCATCCAGTCCTCCCTCTCATAATTTCTGAATTCGCTGCATCTTGCTCATATTTACAATCGTGGTTTTCTTTATAAGACAAGAACTTACAATTAACAATTGGATGTACTTAAAGTTGACCATATCTTAGTTAAACCCCAAAACACTCTTGCAATTTGCAAAGACATTCAAAGATAATTTGAAAGGGTTTCTTGGCCCTATCTTAAATCCGCGCTCGTCATTTATTGATGGTAATTTTTTCTAGGTTTTCTTCATTTCTGGTTCTTTAGAAAAATATTCAGTTGGCAACTAAAAGGTGTTGATATGATGATCGCGTCCTATAGAAAGAATTGATCTTGGCGAGCAATTTGCTATTAATTGTAGAAAACGACCTCTTAGGCTGTTGGTTTCGGTCAACAAAAGATGTGGCAGTCTTGACTGCTGCAGCTGCCGTTTCCGATAATTTAGGTACTTTGCTTTCGATGGGAACTTCGCTTGTTCTAATTTCGGGCAATACTTCGCAGGCAAGGGTAATGACGACGGTAGCCGCAGTTGCTGCTTTCGAAATAGCCGAACCCGTGACCGTGGAGGCACTGACTAGATTAGAAGGCCCAGTTTTTTCAAAAAAGGAAACATCGGATACTCCACAGTCCACGTCATGTTCCAACCCGACGCAATTTTCGCGTATGTTTGGGTTATCCAATGTGATTGGTTGGCCAACAAAAGTTGCCGGCTGGCGAAGCCCGTTGGTAAAATAACAGGCTTCCAAATATGTATTGTATTTTTTAGCTGTAGCAGTTGCGCCGCCATTGAAATGTACTATTTTAGTATCCTTGTTGAAATGTGACTCAAAAACATTGCGATTCCTTTTTGACTGTGGGTAAAGGATGCTAATTTTCGAATATCTCAAAAAATCAGAGCCATTGCTGACTGCCCCGACCAGTTCGTTATTTCGCAGTGCATGGGGCTTTGATGCTAAAAAGAAGGTTGGGGACAACACGTCTAGTCCGCTAGGTGATGGCAATGTAGCTGTGGACGAAACAACGCCGTATTCATAGTGCATCTGTTGTTGCATTGCACGTTGCTTAATGTAGTTGGAGAATTCAGTTGGCGACATACGATAGGCACTGCTGGGAATTACATAGAAAAATTCCATTAAAGGTCAAAATAAAAAACAGCATGTGAAGAAAATTCATACATAGTAAATAAGCTTATAATAAAAAACCGACGGATTATAGTTTCTCGAACTCTATTATCTTCCATACACTTTTCCTCCTTCCAATAATTGATTGCTTCCAACATATATTTTATACAGAAATTGATTCTATAAACTCTGTGATTTTTGCTAGAAAATGCTATATTTTGTGCAGAAGGTGAAGTGCAAAAAATTTGCAGTCTTTGTGCCACAGACAATGTCTTTCTCTTGAGTTTTGAGCATGGCTAGATAGACTCCGAATATGGGTCGGTTATGCTTTCTTGTTACATCAATTTCAACGAATACAATATAAGGGTAGATAAAAATTTTAAGAATATGGTCGTCTTCGGCAGCTGAGAATCAATAAAAATGTTTATTAATTTAATTTAAGGAAATATATATATTTTTTTTCAACGTTTAATATACTGGCTACCTCTACAAAAGCATCGCAAATTAAATATACCAGTTACAATCAATGCTCATGACCCCGAATCTTAACAAAACAACTATGATGATTAAACTTATTAATAATTCCTAAATGGTCATGCTTTGCCGCTTCTGGCGACACAAAAACTGAAAAATAATCAAAAAACCCAAAAAAAAACACTTATATATTTAAATTATTTAACATATCACTAATGTAAAATGTACATTCAACTATTATATATCGGCGCAAAATTTGACCCATCAGTTTTGCCACATGTACCAACAATTATCTTATTTAGTTATTTATTGTAGGTGATAGTGTAGCTTACGAAACTATACTAACAAATGATTTTATCGTGCTAGTTGCCACGGCCTTCGATTATAGTTATTTTATGTAGTCGTTTGTTTAATGATTATGTTTCCTATTGTGTAATTACAATTATGTTTAAGATTACATCTTTAAAAAGGCATTGCGTTTACTCAAGAGGAGTGAGTGATTAATATATTCAATTGCTTTGCTGAAGTCCGTCTAGATGGCATCTGTTTGAAAGGCAATTCGGAAGCGATCTGTAATAACGGGAGTCAGTTCCAGGAGCTAGTTGTGGTGGAGCGTATTGGTTTTCGATGTTCAGTGTATTGCGGATTGCTTTGATGCCTCACAGTGAAGCAGAACAGATTATAAATTTTCCTTTCCTTTTCATGGCGATATTTATGGCCTCGATTTCTGCTATGAGAATCGAGTAATAAGGGGGGTAATTTACTAAAATCCAATGTTTTGGTTTCGTTTGTGAAAGAAAATGTTGAGTTTGTGTTTTGTCTGTTGTGTTTGTATCCGTCCATGTAGATAAACGTGTGGGTTTTAAAATAATCCTTTGTATCATAAAAAGTTTAGGAATGTTTATGGTGGAGTATTGGATTTTTTTGTCTATGTGTAAGGATGTTTTTATGAGGTTCTGATGTGGTTGCCAAGATGGTTTGGTTTTGTAGATATTCATTGGTGTTTATGGTATGGTGAAGTAGTTGACATTTTTCTATTGCACGCTGCATTTTTAATGTCCATTATTTGTTATGTGATTTTGGTTTATCGTATTTGTGTAGCGGTATGCCTTTCGAATTTTTAAGGTTTTTGAAGACATTAGCTGTAAGGTGATCGATTGTTGGTGGGTTGGTTTCGTACAGTAGGTTGTCTGTTAGTGTGGTGGGAAAAGGCCCAAGGACAAGTCTATTGGCCGCGTTCAATATGAGTTTTATTTAGTTTAGTGTTGTTTTTGGTGCGTATCCGTAGAATGAATATTGGTCGATTTTGATATAAGTACGGCTTTTGTTACGCCGAGGGTCCTTGTGCAATTAAATAAAAAGGGCTAGCTTAGCGTGTGAGTACCAGTTGTATTTATTGTTTATTACTAATCCAATTGTTTTATATGAAGTTACGTGCCAGAGTTTTGTGTTAAAATTTTACAGTTGCAGTTGGGTTTTTACAGATATGCAGATGCTTGCATTTGGCTTGTGAAAGGGATCAAAACTATACAACAATTCGTATAGTTTATACTCTTAGACATTAGAAAAAGCCCTTTTACGTCATGGGCGGAAAAATATTTTGGTGGTTCAAATTTGAACCAAAACTAAAATTTACGATTCCTAAAACACGAATAATAAATTCCAAACCAAAAAGGCAAGACCATGCGGAAAACTTTTCAAAGCCGAACCAGACAGGCTAATATTGCGGCGCTAGATGTGAGTGCGAGGTTGCAAAAAAAAAACTCTGTCAAAACCGTTCGTTATCTTTTGGGTCTCGACCTCACTCATAGCAAAAAAAAGTTTGAATTATCCAGGTACCAAAGAAAATATCGCTTATATAATAGGGTATTTTATTAAAAAAAATTAATATGAATATATGAAATATATCTGTACACACAACCGCTGCATACCTACGTTTATAGGCCCTAACACAACATTTTTTTTAAGTGTCTGGTCCTATTAACATATACATGCATCTGTATATACGTCTGGATACAGTTGCGCAAACAAAGGAATACAATGATACTATTGCGGTTTTGTGAAATTACATATTTCTAAAAGTATATGTGTTCACATCGTATCGTGTCTCTGTTGAAAAAACATGAAAATATAGTTACTTGGTTCTTATGACACAATGGTTCTTTGGTGATATTTGACACAAAGAGCCATAAAAGCATTTTCCAGTGCAGGCCCCGCATTCTATTTTTACATAATTCATCCAGTCCTCCCTCTCATAATTTCTGAATTCGCTGCATCTTGCTCATATTTACAATCGTGGTTTTCTTTATAAGACAAGAACTTACAATTAACAATTGGATGTACTTAAAGTTGACCATATCTTAGTTAAAACCCAAAACACTCTTGCAATTTGCAAAGACATTCAAAGATAATTTGAAAGGGTTTCTTAGCCCTATCGTAATTTATTGATGGTTTATGTAATTTTTTATAGTTTTTTCTTCATTTCTGGTTCTTTAGAAAAATATTCAGTTTTTTCTATCGCGTCCTATAGAAAGAATTGATGTCGTCGAGCAATTCGCTTTTGAAGATGAGCTTGGGCTTTTGTCGAAATTCCTGTTTTCGTTTTGAAATACCGCACTCTAAGCGTATTCACTTTTGGTTTTCTTTGCAAGTGTTTTTTTGTGGCCAATTGCGTTTTGCGTTTTGAATTTGTTTTTGTTTAAGTGCCTGATCCCTTTCAGCTTGTGCTCGTTCAGAATATCTTTTACTTAAGGTCGCTTACACTCTAGTGTTTCTAATTGTCTCTATAATGGATTATTTAAGTGTTTGTGCTGTAAAAATCGTGTAAGTTAATACAAAGTATTTTTAAAACAGAATAAGAACAGTTTTATTTAGATGTTGATCGAAGACTGATTTTACAAACTTAAGTCTACCCTAAGCTAGCTGTGGTTTTCCGGGTGTTGCAGTTGGCTTCGCTGTCGGCGTAGGCGGCAGCAATGTCAACAAGAACATTACTATTTGGGCCGCTGGTGGTCTGTGCCGCGATAAATTCTTAGAATTTATTGCACCGGCGGATGTAAACGATTTTTAGTTAGCAATTTTTATTTTTAATTAATTTATGATTTATGGGCCATTGACCCTTTGGTTGATTTCATGTGAATACAATACATTGTATTCACTTTGTTGCGTTATTACGAATTTAGACAATTGTGTACTTAACTCTTCCCCCTCAAATGCCTGCTTGTCCTCAAGTAGGTCTTAGAAGTAAAGAATGTTATTAAACTCGGGTTGAATTACTTTACGAAGGTTGGTTTTGATGGTTTTGCGGTGGTTGGATCTGCAGCGTTATGCTTTTCCTTTGGTTTAAATAGGTATCTTGATAAATTCATAGTTATCACTATAGAAATGAGTACCATGGATATGGCTACACGATTTACTACAGTATGTGTTTTTAGTTCGTCAATGTGTTTTATATTTTTGATATTTATTTTTGCTAGGGATTCCAAGGTGAGTAATTGTAAGCGTTTTCCTTCTGTGGGAGTATTTTGAATATTTGGTATTCCCGGTTTCAAAATAGTCGTTTCTCTGTTGCTAAATTTATCGTTGTTTATTTTAAGTGTGTCATTCCAAAAGTGGATTAGGTAAGTACCTTTTAATTTTATTAATTCGTTATTGTGAGTTAAATTGCCACTTAAATCGTTTAATAAAATCAAGCTGTTGTCGATTCTTTCTATTGGTTGTATGTGTCTCCGCGTTGCTATAAACACACAGCGCTCTTTCCCTGAACTAGGTTTACAATGCATTGTGTTTCTCTTAAATTTTTATTGCTTAACTTTTTGACAAATTTGGATGTGATTTATGTATTTTCTCAGAACGCACAAACTCGTCAAATAAGAATTTTGTAATTTTATTTTAACAATTAAATTCAATAAATGAATCTTTGAGGGAGGTGAGTTGCAAATATCCATATATGTGTATATGTGTATGTATATGTGTATATGTGTATGTGTATAAGTTAATACTCAGTATTTTTAAAACAGAATAAGAACAGTTTTATTTAGATGTTGATCGAAGACTGATTTTGCAAACTTAAGTCTACCCTAAGCTAGCTGTGGTTTTCCGGGTGTTGCAGTTGGCTTCGCAATCGGCGTAGGCGGCAGCAATGTCAACAAGAATTGCAACATTGCTATTTTGGCCGCTGGTGGTCTGTGCCGCGATAAATTCTTAGAATTTATTGCAGCGGCGGATGTAAACGATTTTTAGTTAGCAATTTTTATTTTTAATTAATTTATGATTTATGGGCCATTGACCCTTTGGTTGATTTCATGTGAATACAATACATTGTATTCACTTTGTTGCGTTATTACGAATTTGGACAATTGTGTACTTAACTCTTCCTCCTCAAATGCCTGCTTGTCCTCAAGTAGGTCTCTGGTTGAATTACTTTACGAAGGTTGGTTTATATGGTTTGCGGCGGTTGGATCTGCAGCGTTATGTTTTCCTTTGGTTTACATAGGTATCTTGATAAAATCATAGTTATCACTATAGAAATGAGTACCATGGATATGGCTACACGATTTACTACAGTATGTGTTTTTAGTTCGTCAATGTGTTTTATATTTTTGATATTTATAGTATTTTTGCTAGGGATTCCAAGGTGAGTAATTGTAAGCGTTTTTCTTCTGTGGGAGTAATTTGAATAATTGGTATTCCCGGTTTCAAAATAGTCGTTTCTCTGTTGCTAAATTTATCGTTGTTTATTTTAAGTGTGTCATTCCAAAAGTGGATTAGGTAAGTACCTTTTAATTTTATTAATTCGTTATTGTGAGTTATATTGCCACTAAAATCGTTTAATAAAATCAAGCTGTTGTCGATTCTTTCTATTGGTTGTATTTGCTCCGCGTTGCTATAAACACACAGCGCTTCCTTTCCCTGAACAAGGTTTACAATGCATTGTGTTTCTCTTAAATTTTATTGCTTTATCTTTTTGACAAATTTGGATGTGATTTATATTTTTACAATTTTTTGGAATTTGAATTATTACATTTTGTGATATGAAAATTTCATTGGTTTCTAAGTGAACTATTGAATTATTTCTCACTACTGGTTTTATTATCATGTTCTCATAGTTAGTTTGTTCTAATTCTGGGATTTTTATGATGTAGATCAGTGCGGTTTTGTTATGCAATACCGACACGTCTACTAATTCTAACATCTCTTCGGTAGATAAAGATGTTATGTTGCTTTTTTCAAAAATGTTATGTACTTCATTTATTTCTTTCTGATTTAACAATATTGTATTTATTATGTTTAATTTTGCCCATTGCATGGCATATTTAACATTATTTATTTCTTCTTTAATTAATCTAACCTGGTTTTGCAATCTTATAGATATTTCATTGCTTAAATATTCATTTTTGTTAATTGAGTTAGTTAATATGTTTGATATTGAGGTCAAGTTATGTATTCTGTCGTTTAACTGTCTATTTATATTTATATGGTCGTTATTGTTGGAAATTAAATTGTTAAGGTTATTTTCTATCATTGTTAAGTCTTCATGATCTGGACTCCCAGCAACATACTTCCAGGCAGAGCCGATCCAATTAATCGATCTGGCTTTTCTGTCTTTGAAAGTAAGTGTACTTAAAGCTGAGAGTGCTTGAACTATTTCATGTGTGACGGTATGAAAAAGGTAACTGTCCCTAAGTTCGTTCATTGTATGGTGTTGTATTTTTAAAAGTTCGTTTTCTATTTGTTGTAAGTCAATTAAGTGAACTAGCCTTATGCCTTTATGAATTGATACTGTATGAGCATCTGTATAGTTAGTGATCTCCATTTTGGCCAATGCCATTGGTAATATAATTAACATTAAGAAAAGCCTGAAATGAAAGAAAAAATATTGTTCTTTTTATAAACTAATATGCAAAGGTTTTTTTAAGGGTATGGTCCGAACCCTCACTTTCGGACCGATACCCGCAAACGGACAATAACTATAAGTTAGCGGATATTTATTTATTAGTATATTATATTATTTTTTTATAGTATATAATTTCGGACTGATAGGACATAGTTAATTCTAGGCGGTTTTCGGACCTATGCATTCTTTATATTACTCTTATGCACAATTCTACCAGCTTCTGTGATAATAGTTGTATTTCTGTCTTCTTTTACTATTTCTTTTTTGAAGCGCTTTGTTAACTTTGACACCTAATCTAGTATTCTGTTTTACGAATATTGTTTCATTTATTTTGTCCCGGTACATATGTTTTAATTTCTTTACGTTTTTTATTATGGTTTTCTAGATCCTGTAATTGTTTTTGTTTTAAGTTTCTCTGATATTATCCTGTCTAGCTTTTCTCATACTGTTCCGGATTAGTAGTTACATTTCTTCCGAAGAATACCTCTAATGGTCTCTTTTTAGTTACGGAGTGTATTGTATAATTGTATTCATAAACAGCTCTCTGTAGTAATTCTTCAAATGTTTTATATTCTTGTTTTGTTTTCAAACATCTCATTATTTCAGATAGCGTAGAATGAAACCTTTCTATTTGTCCATTAACTGAACTTTTATATGGGGGAACTGTAAATATTCCTATGCCTAACTGATCTTTCATCATGAAACTGATACTTGCTGAGTTGAATGACCTTTCATTGTCCATTACAACGAATTTCGGGACACCATAATAAAATAATATGTCATTTAAGGGTTTCTTAATATGTTCTATTGCTTTTGATTCTATAATTTTTGCCTGAGCCAATTTTGAGAATTTGTCTATTGCGGTGAGTACTAATTTTTTTTCAGTTGAGAATATGTCAATGTGTATTGTGTGTCCTGGGTATTCTGGAATTGCTGTTTTTTGTAGTTGTGGATTCGTTGGTTGTCTATCGTATTTTATTTCTTTACGAATGAGGCATTGTTTTACTATCGTAACTATTTTTTGTTTCATTTTGGGAAAGTAATATTTTTCTGAAATTTGCAATTTGTTTTCTTCAGCATTCCTATGGGCTCTATTATGTGTTTGTAAAATAACTTCATCTTGTTCAGTTTCTTTTGTTATGTCCTCTACCTTTGATTGTGTAAAACTAATTTTAAATGATGAGGAGTTGTCTGGGTATAAACTTTGTATTTGTCCCATTAGATCTTCTGTTGTGTAGATTCCATTTATAACGGACGGATTTAAATATATCTTTAGTATTTGAATTAGATCACTATCGGAAAATTCGGACTTGGAAATTACGTGTCTATGGAAGGTTGGAAAAGGTATTATAAACTTCTAATCAGGTGGCTTTTCTTTATGAATGAAAATTTGGTTTTTGAATACGTTAATTGGTGCTTCAATACTTGGAATAAGATTATGACTCGAGCTCTGTGCACTATGTTGTGTTGCAGTCATTGAATTTACTTCGCTTTGTTTAGGCATTCGTGATAATGCATCGGCTATTACATTTTCTTTTCCAGGTTTGTAAATTAATTCTTTATTATATTCGTCCAGGTAAGATTTCCATCTTCTAACTGCTATGCTGCCTCTCCAGCTACAATCGTGTGTCAGGGGTTCGTGGTCTGTGTAAATCTTAACTTTGGAACCACCATATAGGTATCCTTTAAAAAATTTCACTGCCCAATATATGGCTAGCATTTCTTTACGTGCGGTCTCGTATTTTTCTTCGGGTTTTGATAAAGTTCTAGATATAAAGGCTATTGGTCTGTCGGATTGCGAAAGAACTGCTCCTATTGCGTGATCGGATGCATCAGTGGTCAGTGTGAATTCCTTATTAAAATCGGGATATTGTAAAATAACATCGTCAGATATTAGAGTATTTTTTAACTGATCAAAGGCTTTCAAACCTTCTTCATTGATTTGTATAACTTTTTTAGCTGAGGCCCCTTTGGATATGCGACCATCTTCACCTCTCAGCAGTATTGTGAGTGGCTTAGCGATTTTGGCATAGTCCTTTATGAACCTTCTATAGTATCCTGATAACCCAAGGAATGATCTCAATTCTTTAAGTGTCTTAGGGCACGGGTAGTTGGCTATGGCTTTTACTTTTTCAGAATTTGTCTCGATACCTTTATCTGATATGACAAACCCTAGAAATTCTACTTTGGTTTTGAAAAACTCACACTTGTCTAATTGGCATTTGATATTGGCTGCATTTAAGGTTTGGAATATTAGGTCAAGATTTTTGCAATGTGTTTCTTCGTCTTTGCTGAACACAATCGTCATGTCGTCAATGTAAATGTAACAAATTTTACCTATGTTTTCTCTAAGAATGTCATCGAAGGCACGTTGAAATATGGAAGGGGCGTTTTTCAGCCCAAAATGGAAGTCTAGTAAATTCGTACTTTCCATTATTTACTGAAAATGCTGTTTTCTCAATGTCTTTTTCTTCCAGGAGAATTTGGTGGAACCCACTCTTGAGGTCTAACACCGAAAATAATTTATTGTTACCTAATTGTGCAAGTACTCCATTAATGTCTGTAGGGTATCTGTCAGCTATTGTACAATTATTTAATTTTCTGTAGTCGATTAACATTCTGTATTTTTTTATATTTGAAGCGTCTAACTTTTTCTGCACAATCCACACAGGTGAGTTGTATGGGGATCTTGATGGACGTATTATATTATTATCTAGAAGTTCAGCGATTTGTTTATCAATTTCATTCTTTAAAGACATTGGGTATGGATAAAATTTGGAGTATACTGGCGTATCATCTCTAGTGCGAATTTCTGCTCTAACGTTTGTAGTAAATGTTAATTTTTCATTAGGCTCTGAGAAAAGCTTCGGATACTTTTTTAATAGTAGGTTTAATTCGGATTTTTGTGTTGTTGTGAGATGCTCGATTCTAGGAATTATAATGTTTATTGCTTCAAACTTTCTTTCTTTAATGGTAACTCTTGTTCCATTTCTTAAGGACATGGTTTTCTTGTTTGTGTCGATTACAGCACCTAAAGCTTTTAAGCTATCATTATAATATTGCGTCGAACGTTTTGAGAGTTGGGAGTAAGAAAAACTTTAATGTTATATTTGGATTGTTAAATAAGTTTGCTTGTTTATGATGAGTAATTTTTATGTTGCCTCGTACGGAGACAGCTTGAAATGGATTTTGATTTTGTATCGAGTTTGCAACTAATTTGGGTTGGATGTAATTTCTATTATAGCCAGTATCTATTAATATTTTCAAGATTTGTCCACTCCTCACCTTGCACTCAAAGTATGGCAATGAGGAGTCCGTTACTCTAAAAAATTTAGGTAAGTGTAATCGTATTCGTACTCTCTATTGTTGTCATTTATTGTTTCAGTGTATTCGTCCAGTGTGTCTTCATAGTCGTTTTGTTCTTCTTGAGATGATATTAACTTTTCGTATTCTTCTAGTGTAGAGTCTGTCTGTTCCTCCTCTGGCTGTTCTTCTGAGATAGTCTGAATATTGAAAGTTCTTTGTCTTTTGAATTGTTCTTGAGTTCTTGGTGGTGGTCTTTTGCCGACTTCAAATTGTGGTCTATTGGTGTAATTTATTTGTCGGGTTTGAATACTTTTGTCAACGTCCATTGGTTCTGGTCTAGGTTGAGGTTTGGCTCCTGTAGGTCGGTCTGGCATGTTATTAAAAAATGGTCTTGCTACGTATTGTGGCGTTTGCAAATTATAATTATTGAAAAATGGTCTTGGCTGCTGTTGTCCAAACCCGTTTTCAGTTGGTCTGGTCATTACATATGGATTTCTAGGTGGAATGGGGGGTCGAGGTGGGAATCCTGTGTTGTTTGAAGCATTTAAGAACCTTACGTTATTGGGGTTCTGAACCTGGCGTGTAACTACTCTTTGTGTTTGTAACTGTGGTTGTTGTTGTCCTTTGACAAAAGCGTGATTAGCGCGGAATGCCTGATTTTCTAATTTCAAGCATAAATGGAGCGCAGATGGAAGATCTGTAGGTTCTTTTACACCAAGCAGGCGTGACAAATCTCCACGAAGTCCTCTTATAAAGGTATCTAAGGCTTTGTCTCTATATAATTTGGTCATAAGTTGTTGGGATTCTAGGCTCATTTCCATAGAACTTATTTTGTTCAAAATTAACGAAAGATGTCTGTATACGACTTGGTGAAATTCTTCGACTGATTGATTTGGCCTTTGGACTATAATGGTCATCTGATATTCTAGGGTGCTCAAATCTCTTTTATCTGCATAATGCAGTGACAAGCATTTCGAAATGGCTTGCCAATTTAGAGGCACATTATATGACTCCAGGGCAATATCTGCATTACCTGTAATTTTATTACGAATAGTGTGTAAGATACCGAAAAATTTTGCTGTACCCCTATTGTATGCTCATATGTCTTTAATATTCTATCTACCCCTTTTTTCCATGAACTGAATTCCGATGGATCGCCTGAAAACTCACGTAAACTTTTCACTATGTCTGGTACCCTATCTAGGTCTGTTAAATTTCTTTGATGGTCCGGAAAAATTCCTTGATTTTCTGCATTTGTAAAATCGAATGTTGGGTTTCTAGCCCTTTCTAGTATGACTGGTAGTTGCTCGTCTAATATTCGCCGAATTGTGGCGTTAATTACTTCATTCTCTGCCTCGTTCATTGCGTTGTTTTCGTTTGTCGTGTTCCTGTTCTGTTGATATGCGTTTTGTCTCTGATTTTGTAGTTGTAAATTTAGTTGTGGTATTGGTAAAATTTGTGGAAATATTAGATTATTACGATTTGCCATGTATTTGTTAGCACATTTGTTTCAGTATTCTTATTTTCATAGATAGTATTTTGTTTGATATGGATTTCGGTTCAACTTATTACTTATTATTAATTAATTATTTGTTTGAATAAAAAAAGTTTTAATATGTAGAAAATTATTGAATTTTTTTTTTTTTTTAAATTGACTTAAGTGATTAGAAGAATTTAAATGTTTTAATTTCTATTTAATTAGAGAAATTTATATTATTATAATTTTTTTTTTATTATTATTTTTGTATTTATTATTCAAATTGTACTCATTGATATTTATTAATTTATTTATTTTGTTTTTTTTTTTTTTGAAAACCAGTAGCTGGTTTTGCCCTTCTATTCTGGAGGGTCCTCTTGAGATTCGCAGAATTGGGTTTTCTTTATACTGATATTTGCATATGTTTTTTTTTAAAAAAGACTTGCCAAATACAGTGTATTATTTTTTATCGCTTTACTCTTTTTTTATTTCGTATTAACTTAATCTGTGATTTTATTTCACTTTCTATAAAACGTTAAACTCGTTTAATCACTTAATTAATTTCTTTGCTTAAAATTTATTTTATTTGTTCACTTAGTTTTGATTTCGGTTTTCACTTAATTTTAATTTTAATTGTTTGTTTGGTTTGATTTCGTTTATAAATTTTTCACTTATTCACTAGCTTACATAATTTGATGTGGCCACTCCTCCTGGTGATCCGGATGTCTTCCTTTTTGGTATTCTACTCGGGATCCTGCGATTCACACACAATTGGGGGATATTCTACGGGCGTACCTGATAAAACGTGTCGTCCACCTATGAGCCGATAGGTTTTAATTAGCCTTTGGTTTCAAAGGAGCTTCGTCCTAATGGTTATAGAACAGTCAACGTTGGAAGTCCTTTAAAGTTGCCAGCAATGCGTACTTGCTGGTCCTGTCACGGTCGCCAGTTAATACTCAGTATTTTTAAAACAGAATAAGAACAGTTTTATTTAGATGTTGATCGAAGACTGATTTTACAAACTTAAGTCTACCCTAAGCTAGCTGTGGTTTTCCGGGTGTTGCAGTTGGCTTCGCTGTCGGCGTAGGCGGCAGCAATGTCAATAAGAATTGCAACATTGCTATTTTGGCCGCTGGTGGTCTGTGCCGCGATAAATTCTTAGAATTTATTGCAGCGGCGGATGTAAACGATTTTTAGTTAGCAATTTTTATTTTTAATTAATTTATGATTTATGGGCCATTGACCCTTTGGTTGATTTCATGTGAATACAATACATTGTATTCACTTTGTTGCGTTATTACGAATTTGGACAATTGTGTACTTAACTTGTATTAAGCTAATTTCAGCGTCCCAGCCTAGCATCCGCTGTTGGATATGTGAATATGTTGTACACGGCAAAAATGACAAAAAAAATCCCCTGTTAGGGATGCTAAGCTGCTCGTCAGCCATCTCTTATCTGTTATCTCTTATCATCCCAACCAGCTTCTTTTTCTTTAACAAAAAACTAACAATATTCAATATACCTATCAGAATACTAGGGGGCTACGTAGTAAGCTAAATATTTTCTAATAGTTCTTCATTTGCATCTTATACTATTTTTTTTTTGCATAAACCTGGGTAAAACCAGGTTAAGTACACCACTTTAAGACGGGACCGACTTTTTAAGAAAAGGGGGAGCCCTCATATCATTGGACTCCAATGTCGCTTCTGAAGAGGTGAAATTTTCGAATGCGGGTAACTCAAAATTATTTCCGAACGCAGATTAAATCTTAAAACTTAAAGTCACAAACAAATGTTGTGTTATCTGGTAACAGTAAAGGAGTTTTTAGGAAAGCACTGATCCTGTGTTGTAATTTTTTAATCAGATCTAAAACCTTATAACCACTTCCAAAAAATGCCAAAATTTAACCATAAAACTATTGCAATGAAAGTTAAAACGACATACGAGGTGTGTTCAAAAAGTGTCGCGAATTTTAAATTTTGGTAGTTTAAGTATAATCGAATTTCGATTTTTTTGTGGCGTTTTGTTGGTACTCATGTCTGTCACATATGCCAACAAGCTCGGCCATTTTAAATGTTTACTTAATTGTTGACAGCTGCTTTGCTTGCACGTGTTTTGGATCGTCTTCGATTTTCGTACCAAAATTCCTCAATTGCGACTAAAAACAGCATCGCATGAACATACCTAAAGAGATGTTGGACTCTGTCCACGACGACCCAAATTTGCTCCAGAGGGTCATAACTGGTGACGAATCGTGGGTTTATGATTATGGCGTGGAAACCAACTCAATCATCTCAATGGAAGCTGCCGCCCGACCGAAAAAAGCGCGCCAAGTTCGGTCGAACGTGAAAGTTTTGCTGACAGTTTTCTTCGATTGCAGGGGCGTGGTGCATCATGAGTTCTTACCACAGGGTAGAACGGTCAATAAGGAATATTACCTGCAAGTTATGCGCAATTTGCGCGAGGAAATCCGTTAGAAACGCCCGGATTTGTGGAAGAACAGAAATTGGCTTTCGCACCACGATAACGCCCCTGCTCACACATTGCTGCTTGTGCGCAACTTTTCGGCCAAAACAACACACTAATAAGCCGCAGCTACCGTATTCTCCAGATCTGACCCCCTGTGACTTTTTCATGTTCCCTAATCTGAACGAGGCCTATGAACGGATGACGTTACGCTATAATTGACGAGACAAAGACGGCATCGAAAGAGGAGCTGAACAAAATATAAAAAAATGATTTTTTGAAGTGCTACGAAGATTGAAAAAACCGTTGGCACAAGTGTATAATATCTCATGGCGATCACTTTGAACACACCTCGTATATGCAAGCCTTTACAACCAACTACTGATAATCATTTAAAAAGTTCGTTTATTTATATGTCCTCCAATGCGTCGTAATAGTTCCATTAAATGAAACACCCAGACAAAATTCGCAAAAAAAAACTGATTGAGCCGTACGTATCAACAAAAACGCTTTTTCTATTTTTAGGAAAAATAAAAACCTTTTATACATAACTGTCATGTCGTACCAAGAAAATAACAACAAATTAAAAAAAAAAAAAATAACAACCCATTATGCCGATATGTATCACAAAACTTCTCAAAAGTATTACAATCGAATCTAAAAGGCTATGAAACTAATGCTGATACTCAACAAAATACAAAGTCCAAATATTTTCTAACTCCGCAAAAAACGCATATGCGAAATAGCTGGAGCGCAACGCTGGAATAGCAAGCAGTGCGGGCAAAAACAATCAGCGTGTGGAACACCCTCATCGAACAATCAGATGAACACCGGCAGATTAGCTGAGCAGCAAAACTTGCGATCATCGAATCCTAAAAAAAAGAAATCACTATCTATTATCGGTTAAGGAATAAAATGAATAATTAAAATTTTGGTTTCTTAAAGTAAAATAAACTCATCCACACCCCCCTTTCATCATGAGAGAATAAAGTAAATAAGCTAGTAAAGACAATTTTAGGTATTTATTTTCCGTCCTTTTAAATCCAATTGGCCCCGGATAAGGAGATTATGGTTGAGAGGGTAGAGACCGCGAGCGTCGATCAACACCTGACGCCTCGCCAGGAAGATGATAGCTTCAGTCATTTTTTTATAACATTTTTTTTATTTCGTTTTTTAGATTTTTGTTTTTGATACGTTACATAGCAGCTTCAGTTGGGAATCTTAATAAATTTAGTTGTGAAGATGTGGTTAGGATTTAGTTAAAAATTGCAAAGAACACTAACATCGCATTGAGTCAACTCTTTAGAGAAATAGAAGATTATGTAAAATACTGCCGGGAAACCATTTTCTAAACCAAAAACTAAAATCTACACGTTTGCATCAAATATAACTGCAAGTGAAAATTATTACGAAAATCGCGTCCCAGTGCCGCCAATTTTAATAACGAGTGTTTGAGTTTGGCGGAATGACAGATAGGCAAAATATTTTTAGTAAAATAACAAGTGGAAATTTGTTATTTTTCAGTAGTTTCCTATTCTTACCTTAAATACATTTATAATAACCGTAAAAGCGTGGCCCATCTTTCCAGGCTGCGTCACGATTCGTTTTCGTTCATATTCTCTACTTGAATCTGATATCTGTCGACAAACACCTTTTTTGGCAGCTTAAACAAACAGAGTCTGCGATAATATTGCGATTGAAATATTAGTCAGCTAAAAGAGTGAACAGTTAACCTTAGACCTCTTAAGCTCACTTATTGTTCTCCAATATTTTATAAGACATGCCATTATCAGAAATAAAGTCAGTAACGAAATAACTACCTTTGTTGCAGTTTGTGCTCATCTGATCAATAATGAAACTCCAAGAAAGCTACAAGCGTGACCTTGTGAAAGGTCACTACAAGAAAACGCTTGCGCAAAATAGCGGATTCTTGATACGAATGCGTACTGCACGGAAGCATGCCCACGCATGATAAGGCATCAGGGAAAATTATGGAAAGATGCTGACAAGGATGATACAAGCCATCATGGTTTTTTTAAGATAAAGTCATGAGAATTATTAAAAGAACTATTAAAAGCACTAGGGCTTATGTCGCCACAAAACAACATTTCGAGATTCATTTTACTATTACACTAACTAATATAATATTAAATATAACTATTAAATTAAATATAACTATTACACTAGTTAATAGTTAGTACTAGTTCAGAGGGCCCTATATCATAGAAATTGCTGCGCATAGATGGAACAAACCGGCCGTTACGTGAGCTTCACGATTTTACCCAGTAACAACATAAACTTTTTGGCACAAAATCATATCAATGGAAGGTTTAATTACGGCATACCTGCAACCCTCAGTGGAAGAAACCACTACTCGCTGCTTTACCGATAACAAGGACTTGTGCCAACAAGAGTAGCGTTCTCGGCTCAACAATGCCATTGATTCTCGAAATTAATGAAATAGGGTGAACAGGTAGTCCGTCCAGCCTTTGTACCCACATCCAAGTGGTATCAAGCCAATAATTACGGTCAGCATTCGTTAATCATGTAGCCAAACACAATCCTGCAGAAGTAGCTATTATTTGCGGTCAAATGGATCAACTGCTAGAAAGATTTTAGATGATGGAAATAGTTTAAAGATCAGACCACGTCCAACTCCGAAGAACAAGTTTATATCGACCAATTTCTGAAAAATATACAAAAAACTCCGGATCAGAGGCTGAAAGTCCAGCTGCTATTTTTAAGAAGCAACCAGGCTAAGGTTATCGCTATTAATGGCATTCTGACGCTTCTACGCACTGGAAAGATGCTTTCAAAACGACGCAACACAACAGCGATAATGCACCGAATTAATGGAACAGTAGGAGACGCTTTTTTTAATTCAATTTATTTTATTATTCAATTTAACAATGACTTGCTAAATATAAATACAATATAACAGTGCTAAGAGGGATTCTAAAATTTTCGATTTATTAACATTAAGGGAGAATTAAAGGGGTCAAATATGGAATAAGCGGTTATAGGCAAAGATAGTTGGTCTTAAAGGGGCTTGGAATCAACCAAACCATGGATAAGCATATGTAAAAAAATAACCCCATCACAGATACAGCGCTCTTTCAGGGGATGCAGCTTCAACAATTTAAAGGCTAACGCTTAATAAAGGCTAACATTCCTCTAGCTTTATTTACTGTCACAGATATGTGATCATTAAACATAAGTTTTTGATAAGAAAAGAACTCCAAGATCATTGATTGTGGAAACACGATCAAAGACGTGATTTCCGGGAGAGTAAGAGACAATAAGCGGTACACTGTGATGAAATGTCATAAGCTTGCATTTGGAGCAGTTTAGGAATAAAAGATTGCTTGAGCACCACGAATGAAGCTCATCTAGGTCTAGGTGCAGATTGCTGTGCAGAAAATGATTCGAGAAGGAGTAGCATAACTTAACATCATCAGCAAACATAAGCGTAGAGGCATAACTAACCATATTGGGAAGATTGTTTACTAAGAGTTTAAATAACAATGGTCCTAGATGACTACCCTTCGGGACACCCTATGAGACATGGATGATCTTCGACTTGGTAGTTTTTAATAGAACACGCTGAGTTCGATCTGAAAGGTAGGAAACAATCCACATAAGGATATTTGGAGGAAAACCAATAAGCGAAAGTTTCCGTAGCAGGAGCTGATGATTTACTGAATCAAATGCTTTGCTGAAGTCGGTATAAATTACATCAGTTTGCAAGCGATACTGAAACCATCGGTGGACGATCGATGAAAATTCTAGTAAATTAGTTGTTGTCGAGCGAAGATTGACAAAACCATGTTGCTTAAATATATGTAACAGATTTCTCTTACACGTAAAACTTATACCACCAAGCTGGGAGTTGTATTTGACTTGGGACTTGGTGCGTAGTTCTTGGGACTTGGTGGACTGCGCATTTTACCGGCCGGGTCGGGCTGCCAAGAGCGGAGTCCCACTGTGTCCGTTGCCCCTTTGCTGCCTTTGCTGCAGTGACTAATTTTTTGCATAAACGTTAATTGAACGTCAACCCAGAGTATGGACTGGCATACTCGTACAAAACGAAGACAATGTGATCTATACAGCCCTACACCAGCACCTCGTGGCACATAACAAAAGGCATCGCACCTTCCAGCAAAAGGACGAGAGAGCGTACAGGGCGGTCATCAAGGGACTTCACCACTCAACGGACCAGACTGAAATTAAAGAAGAACTCCACAAATACGGCTATACTGTGAGGGATCTGCACAATCCCATTGGCAGGAAATCCGAACAAACTCTGGGGATATTTTTTGTTAATCTAGAACCAGTGAGCAACAACACAGAGGTTTTCCAAACAAAGAGGATTTGGAGGTCAGTCATCACCATTGAGCCCCCACTGAAGTTCAACGATATTCCACAATGTTTCAAATGCCAAGGGTACGGACACACCCAGTGCTACTGCTTCCTGGAACAATGCTTCACTTTGGTGCTTCTTACGACTCTGAGTCATGCACCAAAGAAGATGACGAGAAAGCATGCGGTTTACATTGCCAAGTTGATCACCCTTCGCCGTTCAGAGGATGCCCTGCCTACAAAAAGGTAAAGGTGCAGCAATCTCCTGAAGCCAGACCCGTTGAGAGTAGCAACAAACCACTTCTCATCAAGGTACCAATTATCATCAATGGTACGACTTACAGGGACGTACTTCTAGGAAACCAAGCGACACAGCCAACGAATCCCCAAAAAACCCCTCAAACCACTCCCGAAGCCCCACACCCAACCAGCTTGAAACGATGCTTGCCTGCATGGAAGGAACGATTGAGAGGATGATGGAAAAGTTGATCTCGCAGATGTTCTCGCAGTTGATGCAGTTTATAGCTCCCATCCTCAACAGAAAGTAATGCAATCGGAATCCCACTTTTGTCCCAGATCCTACTTTAACATTAGCGGGTACGAACTGTTACATGCCAACCATCCATCTGGCAGAGCACGCGGAGGAGCAGCTATGCTCATCATGAGTGGCATTCAGTACACGGAACTTCCCGCGTTTCAGGCGGAATGGGCTCAATGCACCGTGACCTGGATTTCTAGTCCACAGGGAGATATCAACATTGGTGCGGTTTACTTCCCACCCAGACACTCAAAAAGCGAGACCCACCTCCAGGACTTCTTCGAGTCCCTTGGACCTCGCTTTATAGCAGCCGGGAGACTTTAACCCCAAACACTCCTGGTGGGGGTCTCGCACAAACAACCCCAAAGGCATAAAGCTCTATAAACACATGCAGCGGAAGAGTCTGGACTGCCATTTCACTGGAGAACACACACACTAGCCTACCGACCCTTCAAAGCAGCCGGATCTGCTGGACTTCGCCGTCTCCAAGGGCATAGGACACTCAAAGATAACATGCTCAAGCTGGGACAAGACAGCACTGAATCGTGCCACCAAGGAACTGAAAGACAAGCTAACCATCCTGCGGCAGGACTCCTTCCATAGATTCCTTAGGGAGCTGGCACCTGGAGATCCGCAGCACAATCTGTGGAATGTCACGAGGCACACAAAAAGACCTGCGAAGAAGATATCACCCGTGCGCAAAGTGGACGGTCCCTGGTGTCGGTCTGAGGTTGAAAGAGTAGAAGCCTTTACTGACCATCTACATAGTGCATTCGCACCTTTGGACAGATGCACTGGCGAAGAGAGCGCTGCCACGAGGTTTGCTGAAAGCCCAAGTGCTCCTAGCCCGCCAATACAGCCCGTCGAACCAGAGCAGATTGTGCAGGAAATCGCCTCCTTAAAAAATGGCAAGCCACCAGGTCCTGACCGAATTGATGCAACAGCACTGAAAATATTGCCCCTAATCTGTTCCCAAAGGCTGGCTAACATCTTTAACAGATGCCTCCGTCTAGGGTACTTTCCGAAAGTGTGGAAGCGTGCTGAAGTAATTGTCCTCCTCAAGCCTGAAAAACCTGAAGCCAATCTGGCCTAGTATCGTTCGAGTAGATTACTGGCAATCCTCTCTAAAATACTTGAAAGAGAATTTTTGCGTAGAGTACTGCCAGTATTGGACGAGGCCGGACTGATCCCTGATCACCAGTTTGGATTCAGACGTTTCCATGGAACTCCTTAGCAATGCCACCGGCTTGTTGAGAGCATACTTGTGGCCTTCGAAAAGAAGAAGTACTGCTGCGTCGTTATGCTGGATGTCAAACTGGCGTTGGACATAGTCTGGCACCCTGGACTCCTTTTCAAAATTAAATCCCACCTTCCAAGTTCCCACTTCGCCTTCCTCAAGTCTTACACAGAAGAAAGAGAATTCCGAGTGAGATGCAGATCATCAATCAGCACGCCTAGGCCTATAAGAGCAGGAGTACCTCAAGGCAGTGTTCTTGGACCCATCTTATACACACTCTACACAGCGGACCTTCCCATCACCCCCTCTCGGAGTCTCACAGTAACTACATATGCAGATGACAACGCTTTCCTAGCCTCCGCCACAGATCCGCTGGAAGCATCAGCCATCATACAGAGACAACTGGATGCTCTCGATCCATGGCTGAAACGATGGAACATCGTGGTCAACGCGGAGAAATCCTCCCACACAACCTTCGCACTACGCAGGGGGGAATGGGGAAATTTAATGATTGTCAACTCGGATAGATTTTAAATACAAAATAAAATAAAATGTTAAAAAAAAAAAAGCGTTTACATCAGATATAGAAAATATATATATTGTAAAAATATTTCTACATCAATGAGAACATATGTTACAATGAGATATCAAACTAGATAACTCACAAACACAATCAGTGCACTCAACTATGAACATATTTCGATTCAGGATACCCAGCCTGGGACGAATAAATCTAGCACTCGCCAGCTTGAAAATTTCCAGCTGTCCCAAAAAATGTCCGTGGCGGAGCGACAGCAGTTCGTGGCAAGACTATACGAAGTAACTATTTGCGACAAAGTCAAACTTTCATGAGGTACCCATTGCCGCATAGCTGCAACTTCTATGGAAAGAGCCTCTACTCTACTTCACCAAATATTTGGACCAGCGCCAACCGGTTCAAAATTTACTTCCCCGACACTTTAGAGAAAACCCACTTCATATGCATAATCAGCAACCGAATAGGCAACAGTAACTGGTGCTCCTACGGCGTTGTTAAACCAATCACTGCAAATTTGGACACTGTTCGATACTTTCATTCAGAACGGTTAGCTAAAAGAATCGGCTTGACTTGAGGCCATCGGCTCTCAAGAATTCGTCAATCTATTGTTTTCACTTTCAAGTGGCATCTATGACGATTAATTTTCGAATTTTAGTTGAGGTCGTACTCGCGGATTTGCTCCAAGATCAATCGTCAACTGATTTCCTGTTCGGAACTGAATATTATCATAAGTTACTCTTCCAGATACAACTTAAATACGAGAAACCGGTAGTTCAGAGAACCAAGCTGGGATGGATCATCTCCGGACCAGTAGAGCAACAAGTTCGGGTAGCATCTGTTAATCAGGTAACAAAACTAATTCCTGTGAAAGTAGCCCCGACTCACAACAAATATACCATCTACTGAAGATGTTTTGGAAAATGGATGCTGTTCCAAGATCAATTTATAGAAAACCCCGGATCTGAGACCATTTTTTTTAAGACCCAACGAGGCTAGGTCATGACAACCAATAGTATTCGAACGTTTAAGGCACTGGCAAGAAGATTAGGAAGGGCACAACACCATAACGAAAAAACATCTAATTTATGTATGAGGTGCTCGGCCATAAAAAATGGATTTCACCAGCTTGAACTAGATGTTTTAAGCCGCAGTCTGTACGACCTTAGCTATCTTAATTCGGTTCCGCTTATGTAAAATACCATACCATCACAAGCGTTGATGAACCATTAAAACTAAAACCATCAGGGTATCTTGAAAAAACGAAAGCAACAAAATTTTAAAAAACAGAAACGGTAGCGTGCTCCGGAGTGGCGAGAATATTTTGCCCGGTTGGCTTATAACGATCATTCGACACAGGCGGAAAGATTTTTCTACCTGTTTGGTCACCGTGATAACGTGACCCAGCTAGTGCGCACGCATACACGCGCACTCACCTGTTATCTCGTTCAAAAACAGCATAAAGCGAAGAGAAAAAGCTTTACCAAGCTCGCGCAGTTTATTTGCTCCTGCCGTGGACTTCAAATCAGCTCCACGTGCAATGCCGCCAAGCAAAAAGGGAAAGCGAAAGAAGAACATTACCTCTGGCAGCAACCAAGATTCTGACTCTAGCGACTCTATACCAGGTGAGATCAAGAGGAAGTCTGTGCGCAAGGAGCCCAGGTAAACTGCACCCATGGACCCAGCACCAATAAAGCTGTTTTAGCGCATCTGGCAAGCAATCATTTTGCATACCTACTGGATTTTTGTCAAAGGTCTACGATCAATCTCACCCAAAAAGGCACCAAAAAGCCAATTAACATATTTTTTGTTAATCAGAACCTTCCAAAAATAGCAAGAAGGCTTAGAAGGTTAAGCGACTGTGTAGCTCAGTGCTGACGATCGAGCCACCGCTGAAGTACAACGACATGCCCCAATGCTACCGCTGTCAGGGTTACGTTCACACGCGGTGCTACTGCCACCTGGGACATCGATGTGTTAAGTTTTGGGAGAACTTTTTTTTTTTTTTTTTTTTTATTAAGGCATACAGGGTATCTTTAAACCCCTTGGTGACCTTGGCATCTTTTAATACTGCCACAGAGGCTCGCCGGCTAAGTGTGCTTAGCGTTAACATTATAACTAACTTTAAACTTACAAACTAACTATTTACAGAACACAATAACTAAAATATAAAAGAAAGGAAGACGATGGGGAGTATATCGTGTGGCTTATCTTCGTCTTGCTGTGCGTCTTGTTGGGAGCCGGTCAATAAGGTCTCTAGGAAGTCGCCTATTGAGCCTCGTTTGTGGGCGAGGTCTGGTGAGACCCTTAGCGAGTCGGTTGCGATGGCGCTCCAGTCGGTCGTTGTAGCGGCTGGAGTGGAAATTTATGGTCTCAAAGACCGTCGGCAGCTTTAGGTCACTGTGGAGGGTGGTGTTCCTCACATACCACTCGCAGCAAGTGATCGTCCTCGCCATTTTATTTTGGATGCTCTGGATTCTGCGTATCTGGCTGTCACACGCCAGGCCCCAAATTTGGAACGCATACCTCCAAATAGGAGCTATGATTTGGCTGTATATGGTCAACTTATTTCTTAGCGACAGTTTGCTATGCGGGCCCATGAGCCAGTAGTGCTTTGCCGCCGCGGCCCGTATGCGTATTCTCAATACACTCACTTGCTTCGCGAAAGTGAGCCGGCGGTCGAGTATGACTCCCAGGTATTTGGCTGAGTCAACCTGTTCCACAGGGGTGTCGTCAATGAGCACTGCTGGTGGCGTTCTCCGTTTGAGGGTGTAGCAAACATTCGTGGACTTGTTACCATTAATTCCAATATTCCATCTCCTAGCCCAGTCGGAAAATCTTGTTGCGTAGTTCTGGATACCGTTGGCGGCCTCCTGCTCGCACCTGGACCTGTACGTTATGCACACGTCGTCGGCAAATGTGGCCAGCATAGACGTTCTGTACACATTGTCAGCCGGGCGCGGCATGTCATGGCTATAAAGGCAGTATAGTAGCCTAGGACGCTTCCCTGAGGTACTCCAGCTGCCGCATTATACTCAGTTGAGAGCGCAGAGTGGAACCGGACCGCAAATCTCCTATTCCTGAGGTACGACGCCAGGAGACTGTAGTAAGGCGCGGGCAGGGTATTCTTGATTTTTAGCAGCAGACCAGGATGCCACACACGATCAAACGCCTCCCGGACATCGAGGAAAAGAGCGTTGCAGTATTCGTCGCAGTCGAAGGCCGTTAAAATTTGCTCGACCACTCGATGCAGTTGCTCCACCGTGCAGTGACCAGCACGGAATCCGAACTGGTGTTCTGGCATTATTCTCTGGGCATCTATAGACCTGACCATCCGGGCGGCAATCAGTCTCTCAAACACCTTTGAGATCGACGGGAGGAGACTGATCGGCCGGTAGGATCCAGGGTCCTTCTCCGGCTTGCCAACTTTATGAATCATAGAGATGATTCCCAGCTTCCATTAAGGAGGAAAGTACTGCAGCCTCACAATGGCATTGAAAAGCGTCGCTAAGTAGAGGGTCGCTCTGCTTGGTAGGGCCTTTAGAGTGGCGTTACATATTCCATCATGGCCTGGTGCTTTTTTAGAATTTTGCTGGGCGATAACATCAGCTATTTCAGCGGGATCGAAAGGTTGGATCGGCATGTCCATTTGGAGAGCTTGAGACAGTTGATCGTGAGTCTCTTCAACCTGCTGCGGACTGGCGAGGTTAAAAGGTTGGAACCGCTCGGAGAGGTGGGCGGCAAACGCATCTGCTTGCTCCAAATCTGTTCGGCACCATGCCCCGTTGCTGTTCATCAGTGGTGCTTTCCTTGGGCAACGTCTTTTGATCGCACGTGTGGCCTTCCAGAGCGAGTGCTTCGCGTCAAATTTGGCACGCATACCTCCAAATAGGAGCTATGATTTGGCTGTATATGGTCAACTTATTTCTTAGCGACAGTTTGCTATGCGGGCCCATGAGCCAGTAGTGCTTTGCCGCCGCGGCCCGTATGCGTATTCTCAATACACTCATTTGCTTCGCGAAAGTGAGCCGGCGGTCGAGTATGACTCCCAGGTATTTGGCTGAGTCAACCTGTTCCACAGGGGTGTCGTCAATGAGCACTGCTGGTGGCGTTCTCCGTTTGAGGGTGTAGCAAACATTCGTGGACTTGTTACCATTAATTCCAATATTCCATCTCCTAGCCCAGTCAGAAAATCTTGTTGCGTAGTTCTGGATACCGTTGGCGGCCTCCTGCTCGCACCTGGACCTGTACGTTATGCACACGTCGTCGGCAAATGTGGCCAGCATTGACGTTCCGTACACATTGTCAGCCGGGCGCGGCATGTCATGGCTATAAAGGCAGTATAGTGGCCTAGGACGCTTCCCTGAGGTACTCCAGCTGCCGCATTATACTCAGTTGAGAGCGCAGAGTGGAACCGGACCGCAAATCTCCTATTCCTGAGGTACGACGCCAGGAGACTGTAGTAAGGCGCGGGCAGGGTATTCTTGATTTTTAGCAGCAGACCAGGATGCCACACACGATCAAACGCCTCCCGGACATCGAGGAAAAGAGCGTTGCAGTATTCGTCGCAGTCGAAGGCCGTTAAAATTTGCTCGACCACTCGATGCAGTTGCTCCACCGTGCAGTGACCAGCACGGAATCCGAACTGGTGTTCTGGCATTATTCTCTGGGCATCTATAGACCTGACCATCCGGGCGGCAATCAGTCTCTCAAACACCTTTGAGATCGACGGGAGGAGACTGATCGGCCGGTAGGATCCAGGGTCCTTCTCCGGCTTGCCAACTTTATGAATCATAGAGATGATTCCCAGCTTCCATTGAGGAGGAAAGTACTGCAGCCTCACAATGGCATTGAAAAGCGTCGCTAAGTAGAGGGTCACTCTGCTCGGTAGGGCCTTTAGAGTGGCGTTACATATTCCATCATGGCCTGGTGCTTTTTTAGAATTTTGCTGGGCGATAACATCAGCTATTTCAGCGGGATCGAAAGGTTGGATCGGCATGTCCATTTGGAGAGCTTGAGACAGTTGATCGTGAGTCTCTTCAACCTGCTGCGGACTGGCGAGGTTAAAGGTTGGAACCGCTCGGAGAGGTGGGCGGCAAACGCATCTGCTTGCTCCAAATCTGTTCGGCACCATGCCCCGTTGCTGTTCATCAGTGGTGCTTTCCTTGGGCAACGTCTTTTGATCGCACGTGTGGCCTTCCAGAGCGAGTGCTTCGCGTCAAATTTGGCACGCATACCTCCAAATAGGAGCTATGATTTGGCTGTATATGGTCAACTTATTTCTTATCGACAGTTTGCTATGCGGGCCCATTAGCCAGTAGTGCTTTGCCGCCGCGGCCCGTATGCGTATTCTCAATACACTCATTTGCTTCGCGAAAGTGAGCCGGCGGTCGAGTATGACTCCCAGGTATTTGGCTGAGTCAACCTGTTCCACAGGGGTGTCGTCAATGAGCACTGCTGGTGGCGTTCTCCGTTTGAGGGTGTAGCAAACATTCGTGGACTTGTTACCATTAATTCCAATATTCCATCTCCTAGCCCAGTCAGAAAATCTTGTTGCGTAGTTCTGGATACCGTTGGCGGCCTCCTGCTCGCACCTGGACCTGTACGTTATGCACACGTCGTCGGCAAATGTGGCCAGCATTGACGTTCCGTACACATTGTCAGCCGGGCGCGGCATGTCATGGCTATAAAGGCAGTATAGTAGCCTAGGACGCTTCCCTGAGGTACTCCAGCTGCCGCATTATACTCAGTTGAGAGCGCAGAGTGGAACCGGACCGCAAATCTCCTATTCCTGAGGTACGACGCCAGGAGACTGTAGTAAGGCGCGGGCAGGGTATTCTTGATTTTTAGCAGCAGACCAGGATGCCACACACGATCAAACGCCTCCCGGACATCGAGGAAAAGAGCGTTGCAGTATTCGTCGCAGTCGAAGGCCGTTAAAATTTGCTCGACCACTCGATGCAGTTGCTCCACCGTGCAGTGACCAGCACGGAATCCGAACTGGTGTTCTGGCATTATTCTCTGGGCATCTATAGACCTGACCATCCGGGCGGCAATCAGTCTCTCAAACACCTTTGAGATCGACGGGAGGAGACTGATCGGCCGGTAGGATCCAGGGTCCTTCTCCGGCTTGCCAACTTTATGAATCATAGAGATGATTCCCAGCTTCCATTGAGGAGGAAAGTACTGCAGCCTCACAATGGCATTGAAAAGCGTCGCTAAGTAGAGGGTCACTCTGCTCGGTAGGGCCTTTAGAGTGGCGTTACATATTCCATCATGGCCTGGTGCTTTTTTAGAATTTTGCTGGGCGATAACATCAGCTATTTTAGCGGGATCGAAAGGTTGGATCGGCATGTCCATTTGGAGAGCTTGAGACAGTTGATCGTGAGTCTCTTCAACCTGCTGCGGACTGGCGAGGTTAAAAGGTTGGAACCGCTCGGCGAGGTGGGCGGCAAACGCATCTGCTTGCTCCAAATCTGTTCGGCACCATGCCCCGTTGCTGTTCATCAGTGGTGCTTTCCTTGGGCAACGTCTTTTGATCGCACGTGTGGCCTTCCAGAGCGAGTGCTTCGCGTCGGTTTCGGTACCCGTATTGGCTAACCTGTCGTCGAACCATGCAGCTTTGTGTTCCACCAGTGCACGATGTAGGATAGACTTCGCCCTGTAAAAAACAGCTTTGTCCAGCGGGTGGCGCGATCTCATCCATCTGGAACGTAGACGCCTCTTCTCTGTAATGAGCATCAGAATCTCTCTGGGGACCGGTATTCTGGCTGCTGCGGGTCTCCGTCCTGGGGTGTGGGGTGGCCAGTCTAGCTGCTAACTGGATGTTGTGGGTCAGAGAGTCGATTGCAACTTCAATGTCCCGCTCGGAGTTCAGCGCCATGTCAAGGTTCAGTGACGACTCGAGGTGCTCTTGAAAACGTTCTATGTTAGTGCGCCTACCGATAAGCCGCTCGACTTTGGGATAGGCTGTGGCTGTTGTATCCAATGTGATGATGAGAGGTAAGTGGTCAGAGCTTAGCTCGGCAAACGATCGGATATCTGAGTGTAAACCCAGGATACCTCTTGTCAGCGCAAAATCGATGTAGCCTGGGGACCCTCTACTACCAAAAGGGAACCTTGTGGGGCCACCTGTTGCTAGCGAGTTTACATCTGTGTTGAAAATAAGATTTGCCAGGGCATGACCTCTTTGGTTGCACCTTCCTGCTCCCCAAAGCCAATGGGACGCGTTCCAGTCGCCAGCTACAATGAATTTATGCTGATGTTGCTCCAATATGGATTTGAAGTTGTCTGTGGTCCAGACAAACCTCGGTGGGTAGTAGACCGCGCCGAAGTTTATAATGCCGTCCCCAGTTTCTATAGCTGTAGACGAAAGTTGCACCCTATCAGTGGCTACTGATGGAAGAGCAAAATGAACCAGACTTGATTTGATCATAATCGCTGATCCACCTTTGGCGTTACCCTCACCCGGGTCGTTTGCAGTATACGCCTCGTAACAATACAGCTTGGGCTTGACTACATCTTTGCAATGTGTTTCACTGATAAGCAAAACATCAATCTCGTAGCGCCGCAAAAAGCATTTAACTTCGGGCAGTATCGCGGAAACGCCGTTGGCGTTCCATACTAAGATGCGTAGCGGCTTCATTTTGTCGCTGTCTGCGCGTGTATAGCAGTGAGCAGATGGATCATCTGCCCTTGCTGTAGTAACATCATCCTCTTTTTGTTCAATCAGCTGTTCCTGATGGGAGCGCAGAGCGCGCATGTTTTCGTTTAGCGTCTGCAGGATGCTAAAGGTGTTATTGTCCAAAGGAGTATGATGTCCGCCCCTAGACCGACTTCTTTGCCGGCTGTGCTTCCTGGTCTCGGGTTGCTGCTCGTTAGGCTGTGGTTCCTGTTGATGATCCTGCTTGGGGCCCATCCAGGCTTTAGCTAGTTCTGCGTAGGAGACTCCACTTCGGAGAGGTGCAGTCGGCATACATCCAGTAGGGACATGGGACATAGGTCGATTGTTGACTTGGCTTCTTCCTCCCACATCTCTTTTTGGCCTTGAGCGCTGAAGGAATGCCTGGAGTTTGGAGCATCCGGAGTAATTCGCCGGGTGCTGTTCACCACAGTTATAGCAAGTACATGGCTCGCTTCGTGGTCGCGTACAGTCTTTGGCAGGATGTTCGCCGGCGCATTTGAGACAGATGTGCGCCTTACGGCAGTATTTGGCCGTGTGACCAAATTGCTGGCATCGATGGCATTGGGTTGTCGTATTTCGCTTGCGAAGGGGCTCGATGACAACTCTCATGTGGCATAAACCCTTAACAGCCAGGATCTCCTTGTTGTTCGTCGCAGCAGCGATGTTCAAAAAGAACATATTTATGGGATTGGCAGCAGGAGCCCCTGGCTCGTTTCGCCTTTTCGGTGTATAGACGTCTAGCACCTTGTGACCGAGGCTTTTTAGTTCATCAACGATTTGGTGATGGAGCGTACTGTGGTGGAGTCCTTTAACGCATACTCGGTATGGCCTGTCCTCCTTGAGTTGGTAACAGTGAAACTCAAGCTTTTCTGCCTCGAGCCAGCTGACTATGCTGCGGAAGGTGCTAGCGTCTGCCGCGTAGAGCCTCAGGACTCCGCCCATCGATGCCTTGGTAGAGACCTTGTTCAGGTCAGTAATTTTTGAGATGTTGTCCATCAGCAGGGGTGCGTTTTCAACGCCTTCCAAAACTATTGGAGGGGGTTTAGGTTGCGCCTTGGAAGTTGCACTGATTATGCCAGATGAGGCTGCATCATGTTTGGCAGCAGCAATAGCTGCTTGATGGCTGGTACTGGGTTGTTCGCTCAGATCCTCGGTTTGCGCAAGCAACCCAAAGCGGCTTGAGCTGCCGCTGTAGGTGGGCACAGGAATCTTGGTATCCAGTATTGTCTTCTTCTTGGCATTCATTGGAGACCCCCTTGCCTTCCTCTTGATGACTTGCACCCGCTGAGGCGCTGGCTTGATAGTGTTGGCCACTTTGGATGCCCGTGTCGTATCAGAGGCTTTGTTCACAGCTATACTGAAGAGCTCGCCGAGGCTGAGTAGGCGCTCGGTGGGAGCGGGCATCATAGTTTTTGCATTTGGGTCCATAAATGCAATTTCCAAAAGTTTGTAAACAAACTTCGATCAGCTGTGGACAGCTGCTTCGAACAGCTGAATTTTTGTTGTGGCCGCTGTTCAGCGGGGCCACGATTTTGATTGTTTGCAGCACGCTTATATCCCTGTGCTTGAGTATTTTTATACCTAGTAGTGAGTCTAGGGGACACTCTTCACAGTTTTGCCACTATTGTCGGCTTTGCTTGATATATTGCGTGGAAATTAATATTTTTTCCCGCTTGTGGTGTTAATGAAGTACAACTCGTCGCAAGGGTTGCCACTCGATTGCTTTTTTTTCGATGTGTTAAGTTTTGGGAGAACGGCACTCAACTGCAGAGTGCAACAAGACCGCCAGCGAACCGGTCTTCTGTCTACATTGCGAAGGCCAAAACCCAGCGTCTTACAGGGACTGCTAAGCCTACAAAAAAGCAATAAATTTTATTGCTTCAAAATCCACAGCATAGCGTGTAGAATATTATACAAACTCTACCTACGCGGACCCGAGACTTCGCTACCACAACGTGGGGCCGAGCCTGACAATCAGCTAGACGCCCTTATGACCCGAATAGAGGGCATGTTGGAGAGGCTGATGGAGAGAATGATAAGCCAAATGACTCAAATGATTACTACCGTTTGCAAATCCCTATGTTCTCGGGACTACACATTACCATATGATACGCTAACGATCTAATCAATAGTAGGCCCGAAGTCGACCTCTACTGCAAGATCGTCCAAGCCGGTATTCTCCGAAACACACATTACCTACCTAGCTGTGAGGTCCACACACTAAAAGGGTACAACCTCATTGTTTCCAATCATTCCAATGGCAATGCCTGTGGCGGAGCGCCAATCCTCATCCGTAGCAGCATCGGTAGCACCCACCAGCCATCTGTAACGACTGGGTGCAATGCGCCCAAATTCTAATTAACACCACTCATGGAAACATCAAAGTAGCTGCTGCCTATTACACCCCAGACACAAAGTCAGTGTCGAAGAGTTCGGTTTGCTCTTGAACAGCCTCGGTTCTAAGTTTGTCATAGCTTTTAATGACAAAAACCAATGGTGGGGCTCGCAAGGATACAAGTGAGAGAAGTCGACGATCTCCTCTCTGACCACAGTGCCTTCGCCATATTGGTATGCACATCAGACACTCTTTAGACCCCGCGCAAGAAACTGATAAACAAAACCTCCAACAGCGGCAAATACCAATTCTGGTTGAATAACACCACCAACCGCAACCCCAATTCTAAACTCTCCTGACGACATCGATGCTACCGTCGAGGAACTCACTACCCAAATCAGCGGCAAATACAGCACCCATACTTTCTAATCGTCAGAGAGACTCTAGTCGTGAAGTTCATGTCTAGAACCCTCAAGTAAACGAACTGAAAGTCGAGAAAAGATGCTTTCACGTGTAACCAAACACATCAAGCGCCCACTTAAACGAGTCCCACCAGTTACGAGAGCTGACGGCAGCTCACCTTCTAATATAATCAAGACATTTAGATCCCTGGAGGAACCCCTTGAAAACGCAATATCCTCGGTTACGGAACAAGAGACAGCCAAAATTATTGCTGCGATGAGCAACAAGCAGGCACCAGGCGGTGATTCAATTGCATTAAAATTAATCCCACCATCGAGCACAAAGCTCATCACCCTAATAGTTCTAAGTTAGTCATAGCCTTTAATGACAAAAACCAATGGTGGGGCTCGCAAGGATACAAGTGAGAGAAGTCGAGGATCTCATCTCTGACCACAGTGCCTTCGCCATATTGGTCTGCAACTTCAAGAAATGCCTTGAAGTTGGATACTTTCCGGCATCTTGGAAACGTTGGCAGGTGGTGATAATACCTACCATATGCTTGGAAAACCTAAAGCCAATGCTCTTAAAGATACTTGAGTATTTTGAAGCAGAGCATTGCCAGTTATGGGCGAAACTGGTCTGATCCCCGATCACCAGTTTGGCTTCAGTCGTTGCCATGGGACCCCAGAGCAATGCGATAGAATCGTGCGATAAATTTTGGACGCTTTTGAATACAAAAAAATTGCTTCTGCTTGAAGTTAAATCAAGTTTACTTAAGATATACTTCAAGTTCTTGGAGTCGTTTCTCGAGGGACACAAGTTTGAGGTTAAATGTGGAGAAGCGCGTTCTGAATACAAAGGATTCGAGCAGGTGTCCCCTAAGGCAGTGTACTTGGTGCTCTACTATACAACGCGTTCATGACCGATCTTTTTGTGTTGCAGAGGCCACGTATGTAGACGACACGGCCTGCCTGACCGTGTCAATCGCTATTGAGGCCCACGCGCTGCTGCAGGCACAGCTGGACCTGCTCAACTCCTTGCACAAAGGGTGGAACAAAGCGGTCAACAGTGACAAGTCAACGCCTACCACATTCTATCTCCGACCCCGCAACTATCCCTCAGTCAGCCTGGGCAACGCCGCAATCCCAGCGAATCGACGTCGTCTTCTTTGCTTCTAATTGGTGGCTTACATGGTCTGATGTTGTGTCAATTATCAGTTGGCGATCTTCTTAAAATTGGACATGGTCCGATGTTGTGTCAATTATCACGAGGCGATCTTCTTAAAATTCCATGCGCTGGGTGTAAGCTTAAAAAAGCTTAATAGCGGCCCCTGCCAATATGCAGAGCTTTGCCGGCTATGTGAGACCTTCCGGCAGCAATTTAATCGCTGCTAATGTACGGACGAGTTAGTTAACTACGCCTCCCTCAAGATTAAGGCCGCCCTTGGCCGACCCTAATTGGGCAATCACTATCTTTAATTGAGCCGCGGATCTTGACGGTGCGGATTTCTCCACCGCATTCCGCCACCACATTATTCTCTAACCTCAACACCGTATCATGGGGTGCCACAATTCGGAAACGGCATTCGATGGTTTCGGACGCATATTTGCAACGCTCATGGAATAATTAAAAGTCACATGGTAGTGAGCAAGGACAAGTCCATAATAGTGGAACAAATAGTGGCTAGTGTAACAACAAGTTACATAAAAGTGTTTCCAAAGTGCAAAAAGACTAAAGTTATTGATTAAAAAATTAATTGCAATTGTTGCTGGCATTCACATGCCGGCTAGAGCAAACAAAATATCTGTTTGCCCATAAGCTCTTATTAAGCTTTATCCAATGTCAAGTCTCGGCTAGGATCTTGGCAACCTGTCACCTGATTTTCATTGCATGCGAAAAACGTAATAAGCGGACTCCGCTAGGACCGAAGAAGCCGAAGAAGTTAGGCCAACCGAAATTATGGCGGCGGCAATGGAACCTGGACTTGGCTTTGCACAAAAGGGCATTGGGCCCTTTAGACATGACAACTACCAGCAACCAAACCACTGCGCCCGCCTTGGAGTCTGCGCAGCGCTTCCAAAAGATCAAGCGTAAGATGGATCCAGCTACCTCTCATAAATTAATTGGGAAAAAAACGCATATAGACAAAAACTCGATAAATCAACATAAGTACAGTAGTAACACCAACAAATTCCACCTACTCACCGAACTTACCACGGAAATGAATAGCGACAGCAATGCTGAAGAATTGAGTGATCAGCCCAGCACTAGCCAACAAGCCACCCGAGCTGCGGCAAAGCGTACTGTTGGAAAAGCCTCTCCCAAGCCTCCACCCATCGTTATGGAAGGCATCTCCGACGTCAATATGCCGATGCAAAGCATCAGAACGATCAAAACTAGGCTACAAGATGTTAGACGCACACACGCCCCAGCGCCGCAGCGAGACTGATTAACATGTTCTTTGTTAATATTGCCACTGCGTCAAATAACAAGGACATATTACATGTCAAGACACTGTGCCACATGAAGGTTGCAGTCGAACCGCTCCGGAAACGAACATCTGTTGTGCAGTGTCACCGATGTCAGTAATTTGGCCACTCGGTCAAATACTTCCGAAAAGCCCACGTCGGCGTAAAATGTACAGGAGAACACACTGCACGTGCTACAACAGCTGTAGAGAAGAGCACCCTGCAAACTACTTAGGATGTGCCAAGTTCCACGCATTCCTACAACGCTCCAGGGCCAAGCGCGGCGGGTGGTGCCCCAACTTGCCCCCAGCAGCCAGGTGGCCATCACTAGGGGTAGTGTTTCTTACGCGGACATAACAAGAGGGAGAACCACGGAGCATAACCATAATAACGCACGACAGCGTCATGAAAGAAGCCGCACTCGATCAAAAAGTCGCCGCGATCCACCTCTGCGGCTTCAACGCCTATCCCTAAACGACCTAGGCGATGGCAATGGAAAAGGAGGAGCAGCTTGCCTGGTTATGTCCAGCCTAGTCCACTTCCCGCTAACCCAAATTACTGATGACAAGGTGCAACTTGCATTTGCAGCCATACAAACAGTACTTGGCACCATTTACTTTGGAGCAGTCTACTGCTCACCGAGATTTGCATGGACTACGGAGGAGTTTACCGACATTCTGGACCATAATTACCCGAGGTATATTGTGGCGGGTGACTGGAACGCGACCCACTTGCTTTGGGGTGCAGGAAGGCGTATCCAACGAGGTCGTGCGCTAGCGAATCTTGCCCTGAGCACTGAGGTGAACTGTCTTGCTACAGGTGGCGCCACACGGCACCCGCCTGGCAGCCGAGGCTCTGGCTTTATCGATTTACCCCTGACATGGGTATCCTGGGATCCACGTTGATACTGTATGTCGTTGAGCTCAGCTCTGTCCACTTACTGCTAAATATCACGTTGGACGCAGCCGCTATGGCATACCCGACGTCGGAGAGGCTGATAGCCAAGCGAAGCAACCTTGAAATCTTCAAAGGACAACTTGAGAGATCTCTGCACCTCGATATTGAGATCAGTGAAGAAGTCAAGACAGCAGCAAAAGTGACAGCACACACTCCGCCCCGGAAGCTCGCAGCATCAGGTATCCCGATCACCAACGCGATCCAGCTTCTAATCCGTGAAAAGAGATGCCTACGCACAAGGTGGATGAGGTCTCGACACCCCATGGACAAAGCAGCGTGGAATAGAGCACAGGGCGAACTTCAACGGGCACTGGCAGATCACAAAGCTGTATGGTTCAATGCGAGACTGACGATCAATGGTACTGATAATGACGCAACGGAGCATGTAAGCGAGACGCATGCCAGGCTGTCTGAAGCGCTCCAAATAGACCTGCCTATTAGGCCTTTTGCCCCCCAGTGAGGTATCTGAACTTATTGGTCCCTTAAATATCAGCAGAGCACCTGGCCACGATACTATATGCAACGTCACACTAAAGGCATTACCAAGTCACGCAATTCTCTACATAGCGTTGTTGTTCAATGCCATAGTGAGATTGCAATGCATCCCTGCACTCTTGAGGATCGCATTAATAACTATGAGCAAGTCGGCAATGGACCCAGCGTCCTGTCTCCTTCGATTTCGAAGGTTTTTGAGAGACTGATTGCTGCCCGGATTTTTAGATTATGGACACTCAGGGGATTACTCCTGAGCACCAGTTCCGACCAGGTCATTGTACTGTGGAGCAACTTCATCGGCTTGTTGAGCCAGTACTGACGGCATTTGACCGGAAACAATTCTGCAATGCCCTCTTCTTGGACATCAAGAAGGCGTCCATATTCCCACCTACTGTGGTCATACCTTGAGGGAAGGCAGTTCGCGGTTCGGTTCCATTGGGCTATCTCTGCCAAATACGAAGCGAAGGCTAGTGTCCCTCAGGGTAGTGTCCTGGGGCCGCTCCTGTACTGTATCTACAGTAGTGATATACCACAACCAGACAATCCATCTACAATGCTGGCCACTTTGCTGACGACGTCTGTATCATCCACAGATCAAGCTGTGAAGCCTTTGCGGCTGATAGAATCCACCAGTTTGCTACAACGTTCGCTTAATAATAAATCCACCAATGTCTGTTTTTCCTTATTAAGGAAAACCCTGCCTGCTATCGACATATAAGGAAGGCCTGTCCTACAGACCAATTCAAATTTATACCTTGGTCTTACATTGGATCGCAGATTCACCTTCGCCAAACCCATCACCGCCACTAGAACCCGCATACAAAATGCAAGGAACAACATTTTTGGCTGTTATGTGCAAGCAGCAAACTGTCATTAGCTAATAAGGTGACCATCTACAAGCAAATTATGGCGCCGATATGGAGGTATGGGTGCCAAATATGGGGATTAGCTTGTGATAGCCAAATCAAAAGAGTACAGACGTCCCAAAACAAAACACTCAGACTGATCACCGCATGCGAGTGGTACATTCGTAGCTCGTTCTTGCACAAAGATCTCAAGCTGCCCACAGTCTTTGAGGAGATTAAAACCCACTCCAGCCGATACAATACAAGACTACAGGGGCACAGGAACAGACAGGCACAACGACTCGCCACTGGGACGTTGCTAAGGAAGCTGAAAAGGCGTCAGCCGAGGAACCTAATAGCTCGATCTCGTAGACGACTTTAAATTGGTACTTAGTCCAAGTATATTAAAATTAGTTTTCAATTATTAAGCTAGGCAAGTGTCTAGCCGGCGTGCCCTTTGGGCTGAAATAACAGCAAGCAAGGTTATAAAGAGGTTGCTGGTGACCCCGGTTGCTTTAACAAATAAAAAATTAAAAAACAAAAAAAAAATAGTTTGCCACAGGAAGGATGATGATTTTGTTGCATGCCATTTTAACCCTGGGGAATTATGTAACAAAGTGCAATACGTTAGGGAATTGTAAAACTTTTACGGTCGCAAGGGATAAAATATACACAATGGGGGTGTCGGTGGGCTCCTCCACCCAAACACTCTCCAAATCTGCATGGTCCAAAATGGTTGGACTAACTACGTTAATTTTTGTAAGTGTAATGGTTAACATGAGATTCGGCAATTCCATGGTAATGATTCTATTACAAGTTAATAACATCTCGTATAGATAGCCTGAATCAATTTGTGTACTTTTAGAAACTTTTAAAATTTGATTGACCGTATTGGTGAGTTCGATATTCGAACCTATGTTCTGGTATTGATTTTAATCTGACTATTGTATGCATCGATTAGTCGTGCTTCAGTAAACTTTATCTTCTTCAAATCTTCAGCGTCAGGTGTCCCTGCGACAACCTTTAACGCGGTACCCAATAAAGTCTAGGCTCCTGGCTACTCTGTAATGGACACTCAACGAGTCAAGAATATCATGAAGATGAGCGATATCAATGCTCAGAAGCTTTTGCATGTGGGATTGGGGAAACATGTCGATCATTCTGTCGGTCTCATCCACCACTCGCCTATACTCAGAGAGATTAGCTGAGTGTCTAACATAGGCAATTTCCTTCCAGACTAAGACTCTACCGTCAATGACGGGAATGTAATCCGCTTGGGAATAATCGATAATATGGGCCGGTGTCACGGCTAGAAGACAGGGTAGAAGCGATGGTAACGACCTGTAATATTGGTGTTTCGATTAATGCATGTTCAGAAATGAGTTGCCCATCACCAGGAAAAGATGTTAAAAATTCGATTATACTAAAAAATATCAAAAATTATGCCAAGTGGCTATAAATAATGAAAAATAATGAAAACTTATACCAAATGGCTATGAATGAAAAAAAAATAAAACACTTTAAGGGAACCGCAATAGGGCTCTGCTCGGGTTACCTGAGGTTGTCTTTAATTAGGACTATGGTCCCCAATTCTGCCTCGATGGTCCTCTCCTCGCATAAGGGAGTGAGTTTGTTTCCTAGTCGCCTGTTTGACTTTACTAGGACTTTATCTCTGACCTGGAACACTCCGTTCTGCCGATAAGCATTTTCTCGGTTTCTGGTCATATTTTGAGCAAAGATTGTTTACACGAGAAATTTATTGAGTTCCGCCTCTTATTTCCAAACAGTATGAAAGTGCGTTTCCAAGGGGAGCACGCCTCTTCTAAAATTATTTGGTTTTGAAAGCAGTTTACGGGTTTGTCCGTAGACTCAATCGTGTGTGTAAGCGAGAGTTCGCTGTGTATCGTGGCCGCGCACGACTCTGGTTCCTGGTCTTCAACAACGTTGAGTTGTTGTCTCGAGAGGGCATCTGCAACGAGGTTATTTTTTCCGGGTTTGTAAAAAATTCGTGCGCCGGACTCATCTATGCGTGCATTCCATCTCTTAATCTTGGCGTTCGTTAAAGGTTGGTGGTCGGTAAGATGTTTATTTCTTTGACCGCATATATTATACTTGGCCAGTGCCCAGACTATGGCTAACAGTTCTTTGTCGTTGGTAGCATAGTTAACTTTTCTGTCAGGATATCTGAAGATGACGTCCTCAGATGCCAGGATATTAACTTTATAGTCAGGATATCTGAGGATGACGTCCTCAGATGCCAGGATATTACGGAGCACGTTGCTGCGCTTCGGAAATTGTACCTGGATATTCCTAGACCTGTGTCGGCTAACACGAAAGCTAGGCAAAGCGATGCGCCGGCCAGTTTTAACAGGTCTAGGCCAAATATCGCGTCAAAGGAAGTCAAGTCGGGCAGTATAAAAAAAATACCTTTAAGGTTAAAAATGGACACGAAATATTTTTTTGTGATTGTAGTCATGCCATGAATCGAATGGATTGCGAATGGGGAATAAACCGGGCGGATGCCTTTGGTCGGATGAAATTTTTTGCTGCACCCGTGTCAACCAGGAGTTTCATGTCGATCCCTGTTACTCTTCTTCTGATGACGGGTAGCAGGAATTTTTCCCTAAAAAATTAATAGCATCAGAGTCGTACTATAGGATGGTGTCGTCGTCGACCTATCCCGCTGCACTGGAGGCTGCGGTGGCATAAGCCGTGCCGTAGGGAAGTATGGGTTCTTTCCGGTACTTCCCTGCAAGTTGGCTTGTGGAGGGGCCTGTTGTCGCTTCTTTACTTTGTGGTTTTATGTGTCTCACTTTTCCTGTGCTATTAATATGCAATGCTTCTAGTGCTTCGAGTGATATAATCTTTAGTCGCTCCTTTTCCTCTGCGGTAAACTGCACAAAAGGCGCTCCAGGTGTCCGGCCTGTGGGTTCCAGATTTCTGAACCGTTTGTTGTCGATTATCATTGAGTCGTCTGATAGCTGGATCAAGTAGGTGGCCTCTACCTAACGTTCGGTGATGTTCCAGGTTACGTTGCCTTTACAGTTGTTTAGTAGTATGATCCCGTGATCGATTTCTTCTATTTTTTGAAATATGCGGTGCGTTGCTAAAACTACACAGCGCTTTCTTTCCCTAAACTAACTTTGGAATACAATTTGAGTTACTTATGTTAACAATTTGGTTCTTATTACATTTTTTATATAATCTATTGTTTTACAATATTATTGTATGTATTACAATACAATATTTAATTTTAGTTCACCATAGGTGTACAATTGAATTATTTTTAACTATGGTTTTTATAATTATATGTTAGTATTCTGTTTCTTTTAGATTTGAAACTTTTACAATATATAGAAGTGTTGTTTTATATCAATGCAAAATTGATACTTTGGAAAACTCCATGACTTCTTTCATTGAGAGGGTCAGCATGTTATATTTTTGAAAGATTTTCTTTATTTCAATTTATTCGTTTTCATTTAGTAAACAATATTTTAGTCGTACCCACTGTATGGAATACATTATATAAATTATTTCTTTTTTTAATAGCCTAATCTGGTTCTGCAAACTAATGGCGGTCTCGATGCTGACTGAACTGCGTTTTTTGAGCAGATGTTTTAAGAGAGTGTAATACTGCAGTGATTTTATTTATTATTTTTTCTATCTGTTTGTTTATTATGATCTGGATTGGATATATTATTGGATATTGTTGTCTATTTGGCTGTTTAGATTCTGCTCTTAAATCACCACGTCGTCGTGATCTGGGCTTCCGGTTATGTACTATATAGGATGTTTGAAATTTTGATATGGCTTTTATAAGCTATTTTTCCAGAATCCGTAATATTTGTAGTGTTTTTTGATTTTTTTAACCATTTCTTTGTTATATCTTGGGAACACAACCTAGTGTTAATTCTTGTGAAAATTTACTGTCGGTGTATGTAGTTAAGTATTTTCTTTATGGTTTTTTTATGTATTGAAAGGTCTTACTTTTGTTTATTTTTAAGTTTTTCGATATTGGCCAGTCTAGCTGTTTTGTATTTTTCCGGGGTTGTCGTTACTCCCCTGCCAAAGAACACTTCTAGTGATCACTTCATCGTGGTTGAATAATAACTATAATTGCATTCGTAAACTGTTCTATCTAAAACTCTTTAAAGTTTCTTTGTGTGTCTTCTTTCATGAGGCATCTCATTATTTCTCAAAGTGTGGAATGAAATCGTTCTATCTGTCAACTAACTGTGCTTTTATAGTATATAATTGGTTATCAGGTGAAAACTCTGAAGATATAGGCACCCATTTATAAAGACAATCAGCGTTCAGCAGCATGATCACCGCGCATGTCGCGCAGCAACACAAGAGCACCTGATTATTAAAATTTATTATATGGGTACCAAGAGGTGATGGGTTATTAATGCGTTGGTTCTAGTTTTCATTAGGCTAAAAAATCAACGCTCTTACATATGGCATATTCATACACAACTTAGTAGCAACTTCGTCCGGCAACCGAGCAAGCTTTAAGACTTTTTTGTGGGAAAATTCAAAGAGATACAAAATTCTCCTTATAAAATTGATTGTCTAAATACAGGGTCCGGCACTCGAAGTGTAACCAATTAAAAAAGCCGTAAATTCAGTTTGGAAAATTACTTTTACTCGATTCAAAGTACAAAATGTGTTAAAATAATACAAAATTCAGAAACAATTTACTTTTGCTCGATATGACCACCTTTTGCCTTGACTATGGCCTTCTGACGCTCCAAAAACGAATCGCAAGCTGCCCGAATGTGACTTGCAGGTATTTTGGCCCACTCGCGATCAACGGCTTTTTTCAGTGCCTCGAGACTGAGGTACCTTTTAGTTCAGACCTTGCTCTCCAAAAAGCCCAAAGAGAATAATCCATCGGATTCGCGTCTGGTGAATTCGAGAGCCATTGTGCGGTCGTTATGAAGTTCGGGACGTTGTTTTTCAGCCATTCTTGGTTCACTCGAGCTTTATGAGACGGTGCCGAGTCCTGTTGAAATGTCCATGGTCTGCCACCGAAATGTTTGTCTGCCCATGGCTTCAGAGCAACCTCCAGAATATTTTCCGGATAATATTGCGCATTTACCTTGACGCCAGGTTCGATAAAAACGATTGGAGATCGCCCGTCTGCGGTTACAGCAGCCCAAACCATTATCTGGGGCGGGTTCTGCCTCCTGATGGCCAATCGATGACTTAAATTCTTTTCTGAACGGTCGGTCAAGTAAACCCTATCGTTTTGAGAGTTTACGAATTGCTCAATTGTAAAAATTTTCTCGTCAGAAACCACAATGTTCGGAAATTGACCACTTTCGGCCAAGCGAAGCAACTCCTTCGAGCGTCTGAAGGCCATAGTCAAGGCAAAAGGTGGTCATATCGAGCAAAAGTAAATTGTTTTTGAATTTTGTATTATTTTAACACATTTTGTACTTTGAATCGAGTAAAAGTAATTTTCCAAACCGAATTTACGGCTTTTTTAATTGGTTACACTTCGAGTGTCGGACCCTGTATAAAAATTTGAACAAAAGCTAAATTTTAAATTTTAATTTTTATTTAAATATTAGTCAGCCTCATTTTGAAAAGGGTTATTTTGGGATGTCAAATTGGAATTAGAGTCTCTAACGGAAACCAAAATAAAAAATGGATTCTTTCTATTTTTAATTCAAACTATTGTTTACACATATATTATCTAAATTTTCAGCCTGAATCATAATAGTATGTATTTTTCAGGATCGCATCAAAATTTTTTTAAATAAAAAATTTAAAAATATTTTTGCAACTGCAACCGATCAACGAGAGGGCGCGATTGCTCTCCCCTTCACTACTATTTCCAAGCGCCACATCATAAAATAAGTCATGGAGTGCAAAAAAACAACTGCAGTTTCACAGAATCCGGTATTTAAAAATGATTCCGGTAAATCTCATCCCGTATAACCAAAACAATCGCGAACAATGCTAACGCTACATTAATACAGATTGGTCTTGATTGCTATTTTGAAACAAAAAACTAATACCACAGGAAACTAAAATCAATAGTAAAATCAAAATAGTCAATCGAAGCCACAAAACCACTTTGAAAGAAATCTCTTTACCCTGCATTAAATCCTTACGGAGCTTATTTAAATAATGTGAACAACTGTGAAATACAAATGATACAAATGTTAGTAAAACGTAGAATGGTAAAGGCGTTTTACAGCACAAACTGGAAAAATCTGATTTCCTACTCGACAGCCACATTGACGAGATGCTTCTCTTATAAATATACAACTTTGATATCATGGCGATATGTTTATAATTGGATAGTGACAACAATCTTTCAATAGCCGCAGCTTAATGCTCGCCACCTTTCAAGCTGTTTTTTCGATTTACTAAGTAAATTAAATACTTTATTGCAGCAAGAGACTACACACGCACTGGGGATCTCATTTCGTTTCACCAAAAGGAAAGCAACTCTACAACACAATTATAAAAGCTAACAACAAAAACAACCACGTTTCTCCGGGTAGGCCAACCTATTGCCGAACATACCCCAGAAAACTGCAATGGTCGATGTTTAAAAAGAAAGAAGGATGAACTTGGGCCTACGGACTTCTCCTACTCGAACATTCGGCTTGGAATAGGATAGCGGACGGATTCCTCTGGTGCCTCTACCCACTTAACCAAATAAAAACCGTTCGAGGCTGCCATGCCTCCTCCGGATATTTTTCCAAATTTCGGTAGATTATATTTCAATATTTTATTTTAACTTTATCCATCACCAGAATTATCCACCATTGATTATATTTCCCCATGCAAGGTTAAGAGCGTATATTTAATGCACAAAACTCAAGTTACATCGCTCACAATGGTTGGGATTGGCAACGGTTGTTTTTTTTTTGTTTATCTATGTCTTGCCTGTAAAAATGCAATATACATTAAATTAAGAAAAAAATTAAATTACATATAGATTTTATTTAAATTGTTATTTTTGTTTTTTGATGAGTAAGACAAGTAAAATTAGCTTGAGAAATTTAATGCAGTTTAAATTCGTGGTAGATTTAAAAAATAAAAATCCAAATAACCATAACCAATTTTGAACGTTGAACTTTATGCACGTCGGCCTATTATCGCTGCGTAATTTTGATCGTTTCCCGAACGAACTAGCAACCTATTATTAGCTCTGTACTGATTTAATCAACCTGATGTATCGCGAAGTGATCCACAAACTGTAGAACACCTCAAAAATTTAATTTTAAACGCATATTCGTCGTTTTATTTTAAACGCGATAAGACTGTAACCAACAACAAAGTAACCAATAATCGTTGCTTCTTTTTTGTTTTTGTTAAACAAGCTGCTCACCGCTTTCTATCACACTCCCCCTTTTGTGGAGCTTCTTCATCTCCCTCTGGATTGACGCTGCTCCTGCTGTTCGCCTGAAATCGATCCCATGTTATCGTCGCTGGATCACTCTCTTCTTCGTACATTCGCTGGACCATTGTGTTTTTGAACGCATTCTCTCTTTCATTACTCAAAATGTCTTTGGTTTGTCCTCAAAGTCCTCAAAATGTCCTCAAAAAGATGCGAATTTGGAGGAGCTATTACCGGCGACTCCTATCTAACTTGCTGGCTATGCGACAATTGCTCACACATGAAATGAGCTGGAGTCGGTTATTATGGCCGACTTGGTGATCTCCTGCGCAAAGGCATCGGTTTGACATGGTCCTGTTTGGCCTGTTGAGAGATCGAAGGCCAGATGCGGACGTTTATGCGGCAAATTCGAAATGGTTTTCGGGAGGTTCGGTAACAATTTGCCTCATTAAATGAGCAATTTCTCAACCTCGAATCTCTAGTTCTGGGCCTTAAACTACTAAGCGAATCACCACGCCGGAAAATCCCTAATAATAACCAGCAAAAGAATATATGTACCACTCCAGCCACACATTTGCCTGTAAGCAATGTTATGGTTGATGCCCCTGGCGAATAGCCACCCATCTTAGCTCTTCAGAAACCTGGTCTTCCCACTTCAAAAGTTGATCCACCGGAACCTGGCAGTAGGAATCATCCACCTGGTCCCATGCTTGACAAATTTTCAACCGTCTTATCACCAAGCCAGCCTGCTGCTCCATCAATAACCCGCCAACCTTTGGTAAAATCACCAAAGCCGTTGATGGGTGTACCATCAGAATCGCGATCTTCTGCACTTACTGAGAGCTGTGGCTCAACGCAAATCCATCTTTGTATCGCGGCTTATGCCTGACGCCACTGCAGATGACGTTACGGTTCACCTTGCAAATAATCTTAGTATAGCTCCCTCTGAACTTTTGTGACCAAATTTAATTTCAAACATAAACGTAGCAAATCCTCATTCAAAATAACTTTATAACAGATGGTTCCCTTGCTGAAGCTTTAGATCCTGCAACCTGGCCGAGCAGGAGGCTGCCATGCCTCCTCCCGGATATTTTTCCAAATTTCGGTAGATTATATTTCAATATTTTATTTTATCTTTATCCATCACCAGAATTAATCCACCATTGATTATATTTCCCCATGCAAGTTTAAGAGCGTATATTTAATGCACAAAACTCAAGTTACATCGCTCACAATGGTTGGGATTGGCAACGGTTGTTTTTTTTTTTTGTTTATCTATGTCTTGCCTGTAAAAATGCAATATACATTAAATTAAGAAAAAAATTAAATTACATATAGATTTTATTTAAAGTGTTATTTTTGTTTTTTGATGAGTAAGACAAGTAAGATTAGCTTGAGAAATTTAATGCAGTTTAAATTCGTGGTAGATTTAAAAAATAAAAATCCAAATAACCATAACCAATTTTGAACGTTGAACTTTATGCACGTCGGCCTATTATCGCTGCGTAATTTTGATCGTTTCCCGAACGAACTAGCAACCTATTATTAGCTCTATACTGATTTAATCAACCTGCTGTATCGCGAAGTGATCCACAAACTGTAGAACACCTCAAAAATTTAATTAATCTCACCTGCACAGCATGGCTTTGTCAAGCTTCGCTCGACAGCAACTAATCTGCTTGAATTTTCGTCAATAATCAACCGAGGTTTTCAATATCGCTTGCAAACTGATGTAATTTATACCGACTTCAGCAAAGCATTTGATTCAGTAAATCATCAGCTCTTGCTACGGAAACTCTCGCTTATTGGTTTTGCATCACATATCCTGTTGTGGCTTGCTTCCTACCTTTCAGATCGAACTCAGCGTGTCCTATTTAAATCTACTTAGTCGAGAGTCATCCATGTCCCATCGGGTGTCCGGCAGGGTAGTCATCTAGAACCACTTTTGTTTATACACTTTGTAAACGATCTTCCCAATGTGATTAGTTATGCCTCTACGCTTATGTATGCTGATGATGTCAAGTTATGCTATTCCTTCTCGGAACATTTCCTTCATAGGCATCTGCAACTAGACCTTGACAAACTCTATCTATGATGCTCCATTAATCTTCTGTTCCTAAACTGCTGTAAATGCAAACTTATGACATTCCATCGCAGTGTGCCGCTTATTAAACCTTACTCTCTCGGAAATCACGTCCTTGATCGTGTTTCCACAATCAATGATCTTGGAGTTCTTTTTGATCATAAACTTAAGTTTAATGATCACATTTCTGTGACAGTGAATAAAGCCAGAGGAATGTTAGCCTTTATCATACGATGGTCTAAAGAATTTAACGATCCCTTCACCACCAAATCTCTGTATATCACCCTAGTTCATCCTATCCTTGAATACTGCTCGTGAGTTTGGAGTCCTTAATACTTCTCTCACCAAAATCTTATTGAGTCGGTGCAAAAGCAGTTTCTGTTATTTGCACTAAAAACTTTAACTGGGATCCTGACAATCGTCTCCCGCCGTACCGTTGCCGGCTAAAATTGTTAAAGTAACTCCACTAAAGGAGCGCCGAACCTGTGCTGGGGTCATGTTTCTACATATGCTCATGCATGGCATGGTTGATTCTAAACACCTTCTAAACCAACTATATTTTTCCATACCTAATAGGAAAACTAGGAACTTCAGACCACTATGGTTAACTATTTGCAGATCCAACTACGCTTAACACGACCCCTTTCGCACTATTTGTAAAAACTACAACCTCTTATCACATACTCTATCCCCGGAACTCTCTCTTAATGTTAATAAACTAAAAATCGTAGAATACCTCCTAGAATAGTTACTTTGTAGTTATATTTATATTTTTATTCATATTTAGCAGATCTTTGTTAAACTGTTGTTATATAAATAAATTTCTTATGGTTTTAAATCTTCTTAAATGCCATAATCCGGCACCAATTGGATTTTAAGGGAAAAAATTAAAAACTAAAATTATGTTTGCTCGGCTTTTATCACGTTTTTACCAATTTCTCTTATTTTCTTCACCCACGATAAAAGTCCTTCCCGCACGGTGAGAGGTATACCGATAAATTTATTTTACCTTAAGGAATCAAAATGTTATTTATTAATTTAATTCCCTAGGCAATAATTTAACTTATTGCTCCCGGTTAGATTTATCTGTCTTTCTCGGGAGGGTTTTTTTACGCTAACGATCTGATCAATAGTAGGCCCGAAGTCGACCTTTACTGCAAGATCATACATGTCGATATTCTTTAAAACACACTTTACCTACCTAGCTGTGAGGTCCTACCACACACTCAAAGGGTACAACCTCATTGTTTCCAATCATTCCAATGGCAATGCCTGTGGCGGAGTGCCAATCCTCATCCGTGGCAGCATCGGTAGCATCCCACCAGCCATCTGTAACGACTCGGTGCAATGCGCGCAAGATCTAATTAACACCACTCATGGAAACATTATAGTAGCTGCTGCCTATTGCACCCCAGACACAAAGTCAGTGTCGAAGAGTTCGGTTTGCTCTTGGACAGCCTCGGTTCTAAGTTAGTCATAGCCTTTAATGACTAAAACCAATAGTGAGGCTCGCAAGGATATAAGTGAGAGAAGTCGAGGATCTCCTCTCTGACCACAGTGCCTTCGCCATATTGGTCTGCAACTTCAACAAATGCCTTGAAGTTGGATACTTTCCGGGATCTTGGAAACGTGGTCAGGTGGTGATATAACCTATGCTTGGAAAACCTGAAGCCAATTTCGCTTCTTGTAGTCCGATGAGCTTGGTGCCAATGCTCTTAAAGATACTTGAGTATTTTGAAGCAGAGCATTGCCAGTTATGGGCGAAACTGGTCTGATCCCCGATCACCAGTTTGGCTTCAGTCGTTGCCATGGGACCCCAGAGCAATGCGATAGAATCGTGCGATAAATTTTGGACGCTTTTGAATACAAAAAAAATTGCTTCTGCTTGAAGTTAAATCAAGTTTACTTAAGATATACTTCAAGTTCTTGGAGTCGTTTCTCGAGGGACACAAGTTTGAGGTTAAATGTGGAGAAGCGCGTTCTGAATACAAAGGGATTCGAGCAGGTGTCCCCTAAGGCAGTGTACTTGGTGCTCTACTATACAACGCGTTCACGACCGATCTTCCTGTGTTGCAGAGGCCACGTATGTAGACGACACGGCCTGCCTGACCATGTCAATCGCTATTGAGGCCCACGCGCTGCTGCAGGCACAGGTGGACCTGCTCAACTCCTTGCACAAAGGGTGGAACAAAGCGGTCAACAGTGACAAGTCAACGCCTACCACATTCTATCGCCGACCCCGCAACTATCCCTCAGTCAGCCCGGGCAACGCCGCAATCCCAGCGAATCGACGTCGTCTTCTTTGCTTCTAATTGGTGGCTTACATGGTCTGATGTTGTGTCAATTATCAGTTGGCGATCTTCTTAAAATTGGACATGGTCTGATGTTGTGACAATTATCACGAGGCGATCTTCTTAAAATTCCATGCGCTGGGTGTAAAGGATTCGAGCAGGTGTCCCCTAGGGCAGTATCCTTGGTGCTGTACTATACATCTCTTTCATACATCTGTACGATCTTTCAGTGTTGCAGAGGCCACGTACGCAGACGACACGGCCTTTATTCCCTAAACATAAATTGAACTATTTCACCCGGTTCCACTTTTCTGTCTTCTTCGGAAGGGTTTGTTTCCATTTTCTGTTATGATTACATTGGGGTACACTGAGATAATAGGCTAGGGTTTTGGAAAATTTTTTTGTTTTTGTTTCTATTATTTTTACGAGGTGTGTTTAAAAAATCGTGAATCTTGTGTTTTTTTTATTCATGAATATCTAATTTGTCCCCTTCAAAGTAATCCCCATGAGATATTATGAACTTGTGCCAAAGGTTTTTCCAATCTTCGAAGCACTTCAAAAAATCATTTTTTTTTATTTTGTTCAGCTCCTCCTTCGATGCCGTCTTTATCTCGTCAATCGTTGCATAACGTCGTCCTTTCATAGGCCTTTTCAGTTTAGGGAACAAAAAAAAGTCACAGGGGGCCAGACCTGGAGAATACGGTGGCCGCGGCATTATTAGTGTGTTGTTTTTGGCCGAAAAGTCGCGCACAAGCAGCGATGTGTGAGCAGGGGCGTTATCGTGGTGCGAAAGCCAATTTCTGTTTTTCCACAAATCCGGGTGTTTCTGGCGGATTGCCTCGCGCAAATTGCGCATAACTTGCAGGTAATATTCCTTATAGACCGTTCTACCCTGTGGTAAGAACTCATGATGCACCACGCCCCTGAAATCGAAACAAACCGTCAGCAAAACTTTCACATTCGACCGAACTTGGCGCGCTTTTTTCGGTCTTGGATGGTACGGCAGCTTCCATTGAGATGATTGAGTTGGTTTCCACGTCATAGTCATAAACCCACGATTTGTCACCAGTTATGACCATCTGGAGCAAATTTGGGTCGTCGCGGACAGAGTCCAACATCTCTTTAGATATGTTCATGCGATGCTGTTTTTGGTACGGAAATCGAAGACGATCCAAAGCACGTGCAAGCAAAGCAGCTGTCAACAATTAAGTGAACATTTAAAATGGCCGAGCTTGTCGGCATAAGTGACAGACATGAGCACCAACACAAAAAAATCGAAATTCAATTATATGTAACCCGCGAAAATTCAAAATTCGCGATAATTTTTGGATTCAATTCTCTGGTACTTTTCTTTTCCATCTCCGTTTGTTGTCACTTCCTACCAGTGGTGTTAATTATGTAGTTGTACTGATACACAAAACCGCATGGGCCACTTTTCCGCCTGAAGAGCAATGTCAGTATTTTTTTGTTTTTTCTTAGCCGGCCGTTCTGCAAATTGGAGGGGAGGTTATTTTGCGGCCCAAAAATTTGATTTATTTTTTTTGTTTAGTTCTGCAAACTTCATTTACAACAAACCTGCCAATTCGCAACTTCTCCTTTTTCGAACGAACCCGAGAGCTGGGTGACTGACAGCTGCCCGTTTTTTTTTTGCTGCTCAGCTGATCTGCCGATTGATCTGTTCCTAGTAAGAAATTATAAGATCGTATTATGCCGAAAGTAAAAAGAATCGGAATTAACAAATCTCGTCTATAATTACACATTTCTGCGGATCTATGTAGCTATGCCGAAGTCTTGTTTTTAAATTTTACAGAGTTAGGGTTGTTAGACACTAGTGCAAAACATAAGCTGTATTTTAGCATATCTAGCTCTACTAAATTTATTGAATTATCCTACAAATAAGGCTGTAAACACAAGTGCAAAAACTGCGGGTGGAGAAACTCAGCCAATTATAGGTTTGCTGAAGGTAGAAATGTGATAAATAAGCAATACACGTAGATTAAGCTGTATTTAATTCCTAGCATTAAACAGAGGCTGATATTAGGACATGACTTTTAGAAAATATTTGAAATCGCTTCTAATATTCTTAGTTCTATAGAGTCATTTATTATAGATGGAGAATCAACAGTGGAAAATGGATACTTTTTGAATGCTAGTCAACTTAAAGATAGTGTTATTAGTTCTGTAGAGTCATCTAATATAGCTGGAGAATCAATAGTGGAAAATGGATACTTGTTGAATGCTAGTCAACTTAAAGAAAGTGTCAGAAACGCTAGATCGTACTTCCTTGATTGAGCACATCATATTGATGTGGGAGAAGCAAAACCATGTAAGCAGCAGATTTATCCAGTCAGCCCAGCAGTGGATAAACTGCTATATCAGGAAAAAGATCGCATGCTTAAATTGAATGTGATTGAGCCTTTAACGAGCCCATGGAGTTCACCCATGAAGACGGTTGTAAAACCAAATAAAGTTCGTCTCTGCCTTGACGCTTGTAAACTTAATGAGGTAACCAAAAATAATGCCTACCCCTTACCAAGCATAAATGGCATATTTTCTCGCTTACCCAAAGCAAACATAATTTCCAATCTAAATTTCAAAGACGCCTATTGGACGCAAACAAAACTTAGCAAGGAGTTTAAGCCTCTCACAGCATTTACCGTCCCTGGCCGAGTATTACATCAGTTCACGATGATGCCATTTGGACTATGCAATGTTCGTCCACCATCTGTCGGTTGATGGATTAGAGATAATGCCTCCCGATTTGCGGCATTGTGTGTTCGGATTCCTGGATAATTTGTGTGTCGTGACAGAAGACTTTGCCACTCACCTGGCAATTTTAGTAAGACTAGCAGAGAAATTTCGTAAAGCTCATCTTACTCTGAATTTGGAGAAAAGTCATTTTTGTGTGCATAAATTATCTTATACAATATTATATTATCTTATAGGGTATCTAGGCTACGCTATTTGTAGCGGTGTTATTAACACGGAACCCGCTAAAGTTTATTTCTTCGTTGATTGGCCTCCGTCAAAAAACCTTAAGAACACTTGCGGATTTTGTGGGTGGCATCGTCTATTCAGTCCGAATTTCTCTGATCTTACTTGCTCGATTACAGATTTGTTATCCAAAAATATCAAATTTGAATGGACGATGGGCGCTCAGGTGGCAATGGACAAACTTAAACAAGTTTTGGCATCATCACCAAATCTTACCAATCCGTATTATAAAAAGAAGTTCTATCTTCATTGCGATGCAAGCGACTTTGGAATTGAGGGAGTATAAGTGCAGATAGCAGATGATGAGGTGGAAAAGCCTATTGCATTTATGTCGAAGAAATTAAATCGCGCTCAGCGAAATTACAGCGTCACAAAAAAAAAGAATATTAAGCAGTTACTCTTGCCATTGAGAAATTCCGCTAATTTCCAGAACTGCAAAAATTTGAGATTGTCACAGATCATTCCAGTCTGCTCTGGCCAACAAAATTTCGCGGGTAGACTCGCGCACTGGATTTTTCGATTGTAACAGCTAAAGTTCACTTTTTCGTATCGAAAAGGAAAAAACCACGTCGTGCCATATGCTTTATCCAGACTGCATAAAACCGAAATTACTTTTTTTTTTTTATTATGCCTTACGGTGGAAAAATTAAAATCTTCCAAAGATACCACCTACCGTCCATAGGTGGCATGCACGATTCATAACCCCCCTAGAAGAGTTATGCCTACGTACTAAAAATAAAAACACCGTATGCTCTTCCGTCCTTTGCAAGCTCACCGGGACTTCCAGTCAAGTTATTTCGTCGGTGAGCCGGATGTGGAGCCTGGTTGTACTCCCTTCCTTGTTGATTGGCCTAGTGGCGCGCGTCCTTCATCCCTGGTTTTGCTGGGTATTTGTTCTCCTGCCATCGTATATCGTGTACTTCGCCTGTATTAGCTTTCGGCTCTGTTGGCCATCTCGTCGGTTCGGACCAGCTTCATCATATCTCTGATGATGTTATGTCCCCGCTCCCAAGAGTCGCTGTTCTGCATCATGGCCGCGATCAAGCCGCCAGGGCTGAGCGGGGCACCGATCAGTGCCCTTAGCTGCACCCTCTCCTCCGTGAACCTGGAGCAGTGCATGAGTACATGCTCTGCTGTTTCCTCAGCATCGGGGCAGTAGAGGCATTGAGCTGCCTCTACGTGGTGGAACCGGAGTAGGTACGCCCAAAAGCAGCCATGATCCATGAGGAACTGGGTATGGTGGTAGTCCAGTTTTTTGTGACGGCAATTGGCCCACGTCGTTAAATCGGGGATGAGTTGGTAGGACCACCTCCCCCGTTGCGATGTTATCCATCTGTTCTGCCACTCTCTCATCAGTCGCTCGTGAGCCTCCAGCCGTGTAGCACCTTCTCGGACCTGACAAATGGCCTTTATCTCCAGGTCGATTGGCGGCAAGCCTGCCAGTGCTAGTGCTGCATCTCCGGATATGGTCCTGAATCCTCTGATGAGCCTAAGGGCCATAGACCGTACCACAGCCCGTGCTCCCTTCAAGTAAGTGGCTTTCTTGGTGGCGTTGCTCCATATTGGTGCAGCATAGAGCAGCGTTGCCTTGGCTACCGCCACCAGTAGTTTCCTTGCCGGGTAATTTGGTCCTCCTATATTGGGCATGAGCCTGAACAATGACGCAGTTGTTATTACTGTTTTCCTGCTTGCGTAGCTAGCATGATCCTTAAAAGCAAGCCTGTGGTCTATCATTACTCCCAGGTATTTTAAGGAGTCTTGTGATGCCACCTGTGTCTCGTTGACCGTAATCAGCATTCTTTCCACCTTCTTCCTGCTGCTTAGTAGGACTGCCTCGGTCTTGTTCGCCGCAATTGCTAAGCCGGCTCTCTCTAGCCAGTCGATGGCCATAGTAATTGTCGCGTTGCACTTCTCTTCGAGGACTGCTATTGGCTTGGCCACTGCAGTTATTGCCACATCGTCCGCAAAGCAATGTAGCTCAACTCCTAAGGGCCTGTTGATGCCCAGGATTCCATTATACATAATGTTCCACAGGATCGGTCCAAGCAAAGATCCTAGTGGGACCCCTGCAGAAACACTGTAGCATCTCGGGCCAGCGTCCGTATCGAACCAGAGGACACGATCCGTGAAGTAACTTCCAACGACGATCCTGAGGTACTCCGGGATGCCCATCCTATGCATGGCGCTGAGGATTATTGGCCATCTAGCGGTGGCGCTACTGCTGTTGGCCGCCATAGAGTGGTCTGCCTTGGGAATAGTTCTGCCACTATGTTAGCCAGGACATCCGGGTCAGTTGGGGTTGCCTCTCTCTTCCTTAGCTTGTTGTCTACGAGTTTGTAGGCAAGTCCCCAGGGCTCTCTATCCACGGTATCTAGCAGTTCCTTATAGGCCCGCGCTTTGGCAGCCAATATGCCGTGCTTAAACTCGGAGCGTTTTCTTCTAAAAGCCTCCAAGAGTTCTGCGTGCTGGGTGCTGCCTCTGGTTCGTTGCGCCCTTCTCCTTGCCCTTAGGCATTCCGAGCGTAGCTTGCTTAAGTTGGCGCTACACCAGTACACTGGTGGCTTGCGCTGCTCTTTTTCTTCCTGGGCATGGTTGCTTCGCACGTTGCCTCGAGCATCTTCATGAGGTCGGCTGCCATTGAATCTGCGTGTCCATTTGAGATTCGAAACGAGTCGATTTGATATGTCAGCATATCTTCGTCGATCTTCCTCGAGTCCCAGGCTTGCCCGACTGATCCTCTCTGCCGCCTCTAAGTCGTGCCCTTCGGTAGGATGCCGAAGGAAATCAGTGCGTGGTCACTCAGCGTTACAGCGTCGTGGACCGCCCAGCTCGCGTTGGCCACTAACCGTCTGCTGATGTAGGTGATGTCGATATAGGACGAGCCCCTATCGTTGTTCAACGTTGGTTTGCAGCCGTCGTTTAGCAATACCAGGTCCAACATAAGCATTGTGTTTATTACGGCTCGTCCTCAGGGGTTCGATATCCTGCTGCCCCATTCTACTGCCAATGCATTGAAGTCGCCCGCGATGATCTTCGGGCCGCGCCCTCTCGTGGCTGCCCAGCACTTCCATCATCTCCTCGAACTGTTCTGGGGTGTCGCTAGGGGGGCGTAGCAGCTGTAAAAGTACACTCCTTTTATTTTTTCGTATGCTATTCCGCGCATCGGCGAGGCCGCCAATTCCTGTATGTGTAGGTTGCTGCAACACTTGATGGCTGCTTTACCGGTCTCGTCCAGTATCATTGTGGGGTTGCCACGAACGGGATAATAGGGTTTGCTCAAAAGCATGATGTCTACCTTGCGCTCCGCCGCAGTTTGAGCCAGGACAATCTTAATTTGCTCCTGCATTATGGTGGGACTTCACTTCTTTAAGGCTGGCTCTGTATGTCGGGCACGCGAAACAGCTCGTCGGGTGGTTTATATCCACTTCATCGCTGCATAATAGGCACTTTGGTGGTGCCACGCATCCCCTTACCTTATGTCCTCGTTCGCCGCATCGCAGGCAGCAGTCTGATCGATCGATCTCCTTGCAGGTCGTTGCTCGATGCCCGTAGCCCAGGCACTTGTAACATCTCGTGGGCCGGACGTCCTGGATGATGCGGCACCTTGACCAACCCACGGTTACCGTGCCCTTCGCTAAGACCGCAATCGCATCATTCGCGTTCATCAGGACCGAGGCTATCTGAGTCTCATCCCGCATCCTACGTAGTCCTTTGATGTCCTCTAGTTTCAGCAGGATGCCTTGAAATTGGGAGACCAGGCAGCTGTGGAGAACATCTTCTGTCGTGGCCTCGTCCAGTCCACTGCAGGATAGTGGTATTCTTTGCGCACCCGTGCGTCCCCAAGTCTTTTAAAGTTGCTTCCAGCTCGATCTTAAATTTGGGGACGCTGTCGGAGCCTTTCCCATCTACTTCCAGCAGTAGTTCCCCTTGCTGAGTTCTGCGGACTTTGCGAACATGTTTGCCCAGTTCACTGAGGTTCGGGTCCGCTTTCAGTTTCCGGAGCATTTCCGCATACGAGGCATCTCCCGTCTTCTTTAATATAAGTGCCTCCGGCTTCTTCCTCAGGCGTTTATGCTGAACTTTTTTCCACTCGCTTCCAGTGCTAGCCTCCTTGGCGACGGATGCATAGCGCGGCTTGGACGTATTTGTTTTGGGTATACCTTCTGAGCTCACCGCGGAGTAGTTGCCGCGCTTGGGTGCCTGTGCTTTAGGTACCTGACCTTTGGGCATCTGCCCCTTTGACAGTTCCCTTGCTGGTGTAGCCTTTGGTCTAGGCTTTTGGGGCTCAGTTTGGGTAGAAGCGGTCTTAGAAAGATTCCCTTTAGAGATGCCTGCGTAAAGCTCGATGGCCCTGTTGCTGAGAGCCGAGAGTTCCAGTAGTTCGCTCTTGTCGTCTATGATGACATGGCGCCGAACTTCGAATGCGGATAGTATCGCGTTAATTTTATTACCCATCCTGGCGAGGATGCTCCTTAAGTCTTCGTTTTGGAATCCCGCGGCGAAGTCTAAGGGCCTTATGGGCGATCCCGTCGGTGATTTCCTTCCTTTCCGAAATCACCGACGAAATTACTGAAACTGAAATTACTGATTTGAAGCATTTGCCGAAAAAACTACAGGAAGAAATTTCAAGGAAATTATGTTTATATATAGATACTCTAAAACAAGCTCACGATAGTCATACCTATTCGGGTATACAAAAGGCTATAGAAAAGTTGCGCCGTCATCTTTTTTGGCTGAATTATTAACGGTTGCACGAGACTATATACGTTCGTGTGAAGTCTGTAAACAAAAAAGGTCCCCACCTGCGCGCCCCTTTGTGAGATCATGAGATTCATGTTCATGATCATGTTGGACTATAAGTAGTTCTTGACCACTTTAGCAAATACCACTGGCTTCAGCCACTAAGAAAATATACTTTATTGGCCATAGAAGAATTTTCGTTGACAAATATTTTGCATAGTTTGAAACAATAATCAGCGACAATGCAGTCAATTTAAAGCGTTTGTGTTCAACTCGTTTTTAACTGACCTAGGCATAAAGCATGTTCATACAGCCCTTTACTCTCCGCAGAGTAATGCTACAGATCAAGTAAATAGTTCCCCACTGACTGCCGTGCAATCTAATATAAAACAGGATCAACGAAAATGGGACATGCACCTTACCAGTATTTCGCTTAGATGCACTGCACTGCACCAATCGTGGGGATCCTCATTACTTTCTCTATTTGGACTGAATATGATAACCCTTGGATCCGATTGCAAGTTGCTTAAAGAGTTGACTCTGCTTGAGGATCCTAGTGTATCCAAATTTAGTTTTCTTTTAGGTTTCAAGTTTTAAGTTTTAATTCTTCCAGAAATTTGGAGATATACATTATCTGGACTGGATATGAGTCCGATAAGAATAAGATAAGAATAAGATAAGATAAGAAGATTGTTATTTTTTACTTGAGAAGCTAAGTGTAGCCATATCATGATCAGATAATTTGGCACTATTACGAAAGGATGTGCAATCCAATATAAGTCGAGCTTATAAACGAAATTTAGTTCAATATAATTTGAGATCCAAATCTATATCTTTTAAAGAAGAACAGGAAGGTGCAATTTAAAAGTTCCAGGACTTTTATTAAAAAACGAATATTACTTACTTACTTTTTTTTTGAAAAATTTATTGGTCGCCTTCAAAATAGTGTCCTTCTGCCTGAATACAAAATTTATATAACAGCTGACTTGTATAACAGCTGAGATATCGCGCTGCATGTGACATTACATTTGTAGTGTCGGTCAGAAAATAAGTATGGAACAAAGAGCCAATATAAAGTTTTGTTTTAAACTTAGTAAAACTTTTACCAAAACTCATCAAATGATAAAACAAGTTTATTGCGATGATTGTCTATCCCGTAGCCGTATTCACGAGTGGTTTAAACGTTTTCAAGAGGGACGGGAGGACTTGGAAGACGACGAACGTTCGGGCCGGCCAAAATATGTTGTAAACGAAAAAAACACGGAAATTGTGCGTGAACTCTTTAAAAAAGAGCCGAAATCATCGCTTAAATATATGGAATCAGAATTATCAATATCCGCAGCGTCGATTTATCGTATATTGACAGAAAATTTGAGCCTCAGAAAGGTTTGTGCTCGATTTGTCCCGCACATTTTGAAACAACACGAAAAAGACCTCAGAATTCAACATTCAAGAGACATTATTAAAGAGGCCAAAAAGGACCCAAAAATTTTGTATTCGCCTGATATGGCACCCTATGAATTTTATTTGTTCGGAAAACTACATTTGGCCATGAAAGGAAACCGCTATGCTGACGTTGATACCATCCAAAAGGCGACGACCGCCATCCTCACCGCTATACCGATAAATTACCTAAAAAAGTCATTCGATAACCTTCTTGAACGTGCAAAACGTTGTATTCAGGCAGAAGGGGACTATTTTGAAGGCGACCAACAAATTTAAAAAAAAAACAAATAATATTCGTTTTTTAATAAAAGTCCTTGCACCTTGTATATTGTTACAGTTTTTCGCAAAGCAAGTTTTGACAAAATTTTAAGGCAAATCTGGGTCCTACATTTGTCAAATTAGAAAATTGTTATTATCTGCTAGATAATTTTCAAAGGAAAAAATTAGGTACGTTTTATGCTAAGGATATATGCAGCTGATTGTCGCTAATATTGCATTTAATTTTAATTTTATTTATTTTACAATGATCTTCTACATAAAAATATAGATGTAAACAATATAACTATTCGAAGAGGAAGTTAAGAAGAGCCCAATAATAATCGGTCTTGCTCCATTGAGGTCGTTTTTAAAACTGTTTTATTAATATTTTTCAACATCCGAAGAACCACAAAAATCGTACAATTAGGTTCTTATGTACTAACAAGAGTTCTTTAAAACTATTTATGTACTTATTCCATCATCCATTTCAATGCGTTGGTATGTGCGCTGGCGGCCTAAGTATTTTATGACCTTTATCCTGGCAGCGTCGTGTTATCTTACGCATGCGAGTACATGTTTCATAAAGGGTTAGGTCATAAAAATCCATTATTTAGTTGTGGCCTTATCAAGTGCATGGCAGTGTCATTTAACGCATGCATTTACATGTGCGTTTGTTTTGAAGGGATCGGTCATAAAATGCATGTATAATATATTTGGTTGTTGGTTTGATCCCTTTTACATTCTTTCTATATTTTAATATTTAAAATATGTTCAATGCTTGAACATTCTGCAAAGGGCCACAAAGTGAACTGTATTTAATTAATTCCTAAAGTATTTTTTGTTTTGTATAATTTTACACAATTTTACATTTAAACATTCTCCCAAGGGCCACAAAAGTTCCTCTTTTTACATTTATATCTTATTCTGATATAAAAAGAATTGTAACATATTCTAATACTCGTATTTTAGTTAATAAATTTTTTTTTTAACATATCTTTTGCCAACTGAGCTATTTCTGATGTATCATCGAAAGCTTTAAGGGGTTACAAAGAATTTCCGGCATTTCTTTTACCTCTTGTTCTTTTAATCTTGACTATCCCATATCTTCTTGTTTCTACTAAGTTTTGACAGTAGTGATACACTTTTTACTGATTTTACTTTTTACTACTTACTGATCTATTTTGATTTGCATTTGATTTAATTTCACTAATAACTGCTAGAGAACAATTTTTATTAAGATAAGATATATAAGATGTTTTCACTACATTTTATTTTAAACTTGGTGTGACTACTCTAACTTTTTAGTCTTTACCTAGATGGGATTCTTTTACCTTTGCCAAAGGCCTCCTAGTTGGACGACAGTTCTTTTCTTTTAATACTACGAAGTTCTCTTTCTTGATATTTGCGGAATCTTTTTCCCCCTTATATCTTTGCTGTGAAAAATTTGAAAAATTATTTTCTGATTTTCCCCTTCTTTGCAAGATTACAAAGGTGGTTGCACTACTACAATTTTTCATTTTGTTCTTTGTCCTGACACGATCCATACATAGATCGTTTTTTGTCCGAGAAGTTATCCTTTTTTACTATTCCCGGCACTACAATTTGTGAGTATAAATCAGCACCTATTATTAAATCAATTATTAAATATTAATTATTAATTTTTATTATTAAATGTTAAATCGGGATCGGCTAACGAAAATTCTTTCCACTCCTGTTTATTTATATTTACCTTAGTTTCGGGAAGATTTTCTAAAAATTTCGGTAAAATAATTGCTTTTACATTTAATATTTTTTTTTGTTTGCTTGTAAAATATTTATTAAGGCAACCGGGGTGACCCACCCTTCGCGCTTCGCATCTATTCGCGTGTCCCATCACGCACTCGCTGAGTAGCGCTTCGATTCTTACGAAAGTTTGAAAAAATGGGTCGATGAATGGTTCGCCGCAAAGGACGATGAGTTCTACTGGCGCGGAATCCACAAATTTCCCCAAAGATGGGAGAAATGTGTAGCTAGCGACAGCAAATACTTTGAATAAATGATTTTTTTCTTTTTCCACAAAATTTAACATGTTGTTTGATTTAAAAAAAACGACATTTCATACTTGTACACCCAGTATATGCTATGGTGATTGTTATGGCAATAGGAACATGAAAGCTCACTTTTTTTTTAACATTCTTATTTTGTATTTAAAATATATCCGAGTGGACAATATTAAATGGTTTGGGGGTGACCTTGACTTAAGGAAGGTACATGGAATGTATATCTAATGAGTTTGACTTAGGTGTCTATTGGTGGGGGAGGTCAAGCGGGTGTTTCCTTTTCAGGCGTCTTAGGGATTGTCTATTATCTAGGAGGATGATGGTGGTTGGGGTGGTTGTCCAGTCTTTCTGTGTATCTTTCGCTGAGATGGGTGATCTCCTCTGCTACCCATGGAATTCCAAGCTCTTTATGGATTATTGAGTTTTCGTGGTATGGATCCCCTCTGCATAGTGCAAAGGTTGTGTGGGAGGATTTCTCTGCGTTGACCACGATGTTCCATCGTTTCAGCCATGGATCGAGAGCATCCAGTTGTCTCTGTATGATGGCTGATGCTTCCTGAGGATTCGTGGGGGAGGCTAGGAAGGCGGTGTCATCTGCGTATGTGGCTACTGTGAGTTTCCTAGAGGGGGTTATGGGAAGATCCGCTGTGTAGAGTGTGTACAAGATGGGTCCAAGAACACTGCCTTGAGGTACTCCTGCTCTTATAGGCCTAGGCGTGCTGATTGATGATCCGCATCTCACTCGAAATTTTCTTTCCTCTGTGTACGACTTAAGGAAGGCAAAGTGGGAAAAGGAGTCCAGGGTGCCAGACTGTGTCAAACGCCTGTTTGACATCCAGCATTACGACGCAGCAGTACTTCTTCTTTTCTAGTATGCTCTCAACAAGCCGGTGGTATTGCTAAGGAGTTCCATGGAAGCGTCTGAAGCCAAACTGGTGATCAGGGATCAGTCCGTCCTCGTCCAATACTGGCAGTACTCTACGCAAAAATTCTCTTTCAAGTATTTTAGAGAGGATTGCCAGTAATCTACTCGAACGATACTAGGCCAGATTGGCTTCAGGTTTTTCAGGCTTGAGGGAGGACAATTACTTCAGCACGCGTCCACACTTTCGGAAAGTACCCTAGACGGAGGCATCTGTTAAAGATGTTAGCCCGCCTTTGGGAACAGATAAGCTCACTAGTAAATTTTTTATAATAATGCAACTTCAAACATTTAAAATATAATTTAATTTTTTTAGTAGCCTCCATTCTTTCCTGGGGACTTAATGCTTTAAATTTATAGCATAATCGAGTGGCAACCCTTGCGACGAGTTGCACTTCATTAACACCACAAGCGGAAAAATATTAATTTCGATGCAATATATCAAGCGAAGCCCACAATAGTGGCAACTCTATGAAGAGTGTCCCCTAGACTCACTATTAGGTATACAAATACTCAAGAACAGGGATATAAGCGTGCTGCAAACAATCCCCGCTGAACAGCGGCCACAACAAAAATTCAGCTGTTCGAAGCAGCTGTCCACAGTTGATCGAAGTTTGTTTACAAACTTTTGGAAATTGCATTTATGGACCCAAATGCAAAAACTATGATGCCCGCTCCCACCGAGCGCTTACTCAGCCTCGGCGAGCTCTTCAATATTGCAGTGAACAAAGCCTCTGAGACGAAACGGACATCCAAAGTGGCCAACTCTATTAAGCCAGCGCCTCAGCGGGTGCAAGTCATCAAGATGAAGGCAAGTGGGTCTCCAATGAATGCCAAGAAGAAGGCAATACTGGATACCAAGATTCCTGTGCCCACCTACAGCGGCAGCTTAAACTGCTTTGGGTTGCTTGCGCAAACCGAGGATCTGAGCGAGCAGCCCAGTACCAGCCATCAAGCAGCTATTGCTGCTGCCAAACTGATGCAGCCTCATCTGCCATAATCAGTGCAACTTCCAAGGCACAACCTAAACCCCCTCCAATAGTTTTGGAAGGCGTTGAAAGCGTACCCCTGCTGATGGACAACATGTCAAAAATCACTGATCTGAACAAGGTCTCTGCCAAGGCATCGATGGGCGGAGTCCTGAGGCTCTACGCGGCAGACGCTAGCACCTTCCGCAGCATAGTCAGCTGGCTCGAGATCGAAAAGCTTGAGTTTCACTGTTACCAGCTCAAGAAGGACAGGCCATATCGAGTATGCGTTAAAGGACTCCACCACAGTACGCTCCATCATCAAATCATTGATGAACTAAAAGGCCTCGGTCACAAGGTGCTAGACGTCCATTCACCGAAAAGGCGAAACGATCCAGGGGCTCCTGCTGCCAATCCCATAAACATGTTCTTTTTGAACATCGCTGCTGCGACGAACAACAAGGAGATCCTGCGCCGGCGAACATCCTGCCAAAGACTGTACGCGACCACGAAGCGAGCCATGCACGTGCTATAACTGTGGTGAACAGCACCCAGCGAATTACTCCGGATGCTCCAAACTCCAGGCATTTCTTCAGCGCTCTAGGCCAAAAAGAGGTGTCGGATGAAGAAGCAAAGTCAACAATTGACCTATGTTCCATGTCCCTACTGGATGTATGCCGACTGCACCTCTCCGAAGCGGAGTCTCCTACGCAGATGTAGCTAAAGCCTGGATGGGCCCCAAGCAGGATCAGCAGCAGGTGCCACAGCCCTTCCAGGAGCAACCTGAGACCAGGAAGCACAGCCGGCAAAGGAGTCGGTCTAGAGGCAGGTATCAGCCCCTTTGGACAATAACACTTTTAGCATCGCCTTTTGCAGACGCTAAACGAAAGCACAAACGCTCTGCGTTCCCTTCAGGAACAGCAGATTGAACAAATAAGGATGATGTTACTTCAGCAAGGGCAGATGATCCATCTGCCCACTGCTATACACGCGCAGACAGCAACAAAATGAAGCCGCTACGCATCTTAGTATGGAACGCCAACGGAGTCTCCGCGAAACTGCCCGAAGTCGAATGCTTTGTGCGGCGCTATGAGATTGATGTTTTACTCAGTGAATCACATGGCAAAGATGGAGATGCCAAGCTGTATGGTTACGGGGGGTATACTGCAAACGACCCGGGTGAGGGTAACGCCAAAGGTGGATCAGCGAATATGATCAAATCAAGTTTGGTCCATTTTCCTCTTCCTTCAGTAGCCACTGATATGGTGCAACTGGCGTCTGCAGCTATAGAAACTGGGGATGGCATTATAAACTTCGGCGCGGTCTACTGCCCACCGAGGTTCGTCTGGACCACATACAACTTCAAATCCATATTGGAGCAACATCAGCATAAATTCATTGTAGCAGGCGACTGGAATGCGTTTCACTGGCTTTAGGGAGCAGGGAGATGCAACCAAAGAGGTCATGCCCTGGCAAATCTAATCTTCAACACAGATGTAAACTCGCTAGCAACAGGTGGCCCCACAAGGTTCAATTCTGGTAGTAGAGGGTCTCCAGGCTACATCGATTTTGCACTGACAAGTGGTATCCTGGGCTTACACTCAGATATCCGGTCGTTTGCCGAGCTAAGCTCTGACCACTTACCTCTCATCATCACTTTGAACACAACAGCCACAGCCTATCCCAAAGTCGAGGTGCTTACCAGCAGGCGCACTAACATGGAACGTTTTTAAGAGCACCTCGAGTCGTCACTGAACCTTGACATGCCGCTGAACTCCGAGCGGGACATTGAAGTTGCAATCGACTCTCTCACCCACAACATCCAAGTAGCAGCTAGATTGGCCACTCACACCCCAGGACTGAGACCCGCAGCAGCCAGAATACCGGTTCCCAGAGAGATTCTGATGCTCATTACAGAGAAGAGGCGTCTACGCTCCAGATGGATGAAATCGCGCCACCCCCTGGACAAAGCTGATTTCTACAGGGCGAAGTCTATCCTACATCGTGCACTGGTGGAACACAAAGCTGCATGGTTCGACGACAGGTTAGCCAATACGGGTACCGAAGCCGACGCGAAGCACTCGCTTTGGAAGGCCACACATGCGATCAAAAAACCCTGCCTAAGGAAAGCACCACTGGTAAACAGCAACGGGGCATGGTGCCGAACTGATTTGGAGCAGGCAGATGCGTTTGCCGCGCACTTGGCCGAGCGGTTCCAACTTTTTAACCTCGCCAGTCCGCAGCAGGTTGAAGAGAGTCTTAAGCTCTCCAAATGGACATGCCGATTCAACCGTTCGATCCTGCTGAAATAGCTGATGTTATTGCCCAGCAAAATTCTAAAAAATCACCAGGCCATGATGCAATATGTAACGCCACTCTAAAGGCCCTACCAAGCAGAGCGACCCTCTACTTAGCGACGCTTTTCAATGCCATTGTGAGGCTGCAGTACTTTCCTCCTCAGTGGAAGCTGGGAATCGTCTCTATGATACATAAAGTTGGCAAGCCGGAGAAGGACCCTAGATCCTACCGGCCGATTTGTCTCCTCCCATCGATCTCAAAGGTGTTTGAGAGTCTGATTGCCGGCCAGATGGTCAGGTTTATGGATGCCCAGGGAATAATGCCAGATCACCAGTTCGGATTCCGTGCTGGTCACTGCACGGTGGAGCAACTGCATCGAGTGGTTGAGCAAATTTTAACGGCCTTCGACTGCGACGAATACTGCAACGCTCTTTGCCTCGATGACCAGGAGGCGTTTGACCGAGTGTGGCATCCTGGTTTGCTACTGATAATCAAGAATACCCTGCCTGCGCTTTACTATTGTCTCCTGGCGTCGTACCTTAGGAATAGGAGATTTGCGGTCCGGTTCCACTCTGCGCTCTCAACTGAGTATAATGCGGCACCTGGAGTTCCCCAGGGAAGCGTCCTAGGCCCGCTACTATACTGCCTTTATAGCCAAGACATGCCGCGCCCGGCTGACAATGTGTACGGAACGTCAATGCTGGCCACATTTGCCGACGACGTGTGCATAACGTACAGGTCCAGGTGCGAGCAGGAGGCCGCCAACGGTATCCAGAACTTTGCAACAAGGTTTACCGACTGGACTAGGAGATGGAATATTGGTATAAATGGCAACAAGTCCACGAATGTTTGCTACACCCTCAAACAGAGAACGCCACCAGCAGTGCTCTTTGACGACACCCCTGTGGAACAGGTTGACTCAGCCAAATAATTCGACGAATAATTCTCGAAACAAGTGAGTGAATTGAGAATACGCATACGGGCCGCGGCGTCAGAGCACTACTGGCTCATGGGTCCGCGCAGCAAACTGCCGCTGAGAAATAAGTTGACTATTTATAATCAAATTATAGCTCCTATTTGGAGGTATGCGTTCCAAATTTGGGGCCTGGCTTGTAACAGCCAGATCCGCAGAATCCAGAGCATCCAAAATAAAATGGCGAGGACGATCACAGGCTGCGAGTGGTATGTGAGGAACACCACCCTCCACAGTGACCTAAAGCTTTCCGCTATTGTGGGCTTTACTTGATATATTGCGTCGAAATTAATATTTTTCCCGCTTGTGGTGTTAATGAAGTGCAACTCCTCGCAAGGGTTGCCACTCGGAGTATCTGCGGCGGGAAAGTGCCCTAGTGCTCCTGCTCGCCGGCCGTAATTGGCCTAACCTACAAGTAAATAATACAATCGTACAATGATTGAACAGAGGGATTCTATTTGTTAACAGTAAGGGAGAGTTCAGGAGATAAAGTATGAGATAAGAGGTTATAGTTTTTACAAATAGTGCCAAGAGGATCGTGTTCAACGTAATTGGATCTGCAAATAAGTAACCATAGGGGTCGGAAGGACTTAGTTTTTCTATTAGGGATGAAAAAGATAGTTGGTTTAAAAGGTGTTTGGAATCAACCATACCATGAATAAGCATATGTAGAAACATGAACCCAGCACAGGTTCGGTGCACCTTCAGGGGATGCAGCTTCAACAATTTAAGCCTGCAACGGTGTGGCGAAAGATGATTGGCAGGATCCCAGTTTAAGTTTTTAGTGCAAATAACAGAAACTGCTTTTGCACAGACTCTATGCTATTTTGGTGAGAGGAGTAACGAGGACTCCAAACGCACGAGCAGTATTGAAGGATAGGACGAACTAGGGTGATATATAGGGATCTGGTGGTGAAAAGATACTTAAATTTTTTAGACCAACGCTTAAAGAACTAAAATTCCTCTCGCTTTATTTACTGTCACAGAAATGTGATCAAAAAGAACTCCAAGATCATTGATTGTGGAAACACGATAAAGGACGTGATTTCCTAGAGAGTAAAAAGACGATAAGCGGGACACTGTCATGAAATCTCTCTTTTTTTTTCATTTTGAGCAGCTTAGGAATATTGTGATGGTTAGATTATGCTCTTGCATGCATATTGCAGCTGCTTTCTCAAAAAGCTTGGCAATCGCATATAGCTGAGCAATGGCGCGGTAATTCTCAATGGAGCCTTTTTGGCATTCCATAACTTAGGAAGGGATATTAGCTCCAAGGATAGGTTAAATAGAATAGTGAGTGGTAAGCTAAGAAGAGCGGAGCACCTTCTGAGGATGCAGCTAGGTATATTGTCTGGGCCTGGTGAAAATGAGATTTTGATTGATAAAAGAGCCGTACAAATTTCGAAATTTCGAAAGATATATGTTATTCATGTAGGGTAAGGAATTGGGATAATTAGAGGAGTGATCAAATGAATCACATGATTGAAAAAATGTCGCAAATAGATTAGCAACACCGAGATGTGAAGAGACGAAGTTATTATTATATGAGTGGGAAGGGGGGAGAAGATTGGATTTACGTTTCGAGTTTCCAAAAGAATAAAAAGAGCTTGGATTCTTTCAAAAATTGATTTTAGATTTTTAGTAAAATTTTTATATAGTTGATTGTTATGGTCAAGAAACTGGTTGCGGATGAGAAGGTAGTGGGAAAGATGTAACAAGGCTCGAACACTTTTTGTAAGCTATTTTGTATTTTGTAATCCCATTTTTAAGGAGACAGAGTTGCTTATTAAACCATGGAGGTTTTGACCTTGATGGAGTCATTATTTTAGGGAGAGATTTATTTAAAGCGTCATAAATTACTTCAAAAAAAGAGTCTGTAGCATCATCGATATATTGCTGAAATTTGAAAGATAGCTCCAGTCAATATTAGCCAGGTGATTTCTAAGGTCACAATAGTTGGTTTTTTTAAAAAACTTTTGACGAGGCTGCACGCTATTAATGGGGGGACTTCACGAGAGTCGATAATCAGCGAAACCAAGAGTGTTGGAGAGACCTTATTATTGTGGCAGATGCGGTAGTATTTGAGAAAATAAGGTAAAGCGACCTACCATGGGAGTTCCTTATAAGGATAAGTTGGAAAACGGCAGAGTCGGCTAAGCCATCAAAGAAGTTATTTTGGCTAGTTGGTAACAGCGAGCTATCGACAAAGTTGATCCATGAAATGAGGGTGAAATTGAAATACGAGTAACTCATAACTAGTATAAGATCATAATCATTTAGCAGACACAAAACTGATTCAATGTCACAGACGAGGAATGTAGGAACAAGCAACGAAAAGGTTAGACGACTTAGAATGAATTTTAACGGCTAAAAATTCAAGAAACGTTTTGGTAGAAACAAGAAAAAATTGTTTGCTTACATTTTTGAGATCGCTAGATACTGGAACCTTAAGAACCTCTGGTCAAGAATTCGTGACCAATACTGTGCTAGGGTCAAACGCAATGGCGTTGGCTTTGCTAAAACTTGATTGAAAAAAAATGATTAAGAAAGTCCTGGAGGACATTTGCACCAGAATCACCACTAACGCAGCGCGGGAAAACAAACACCGCCCTGACTATACGTCATGTGTAACACCGAAAAAAAGGGAAATGATGAATTTGGCAGGTATTTTGTAAATGCACTTCGCATAGGTGCCAAAACTAAACAACCAAAGGAATTACATTTTTAGGCACGGCATAACCTCACCTGCCTATTTGCAGAAAAGCCAGCTTAAAAAAAACCAAAAAAAAAGGCAGTGGTCTGCCAAAACCCTTCTCCATCCCATTGTACACCCACTTAAATCGTAACAAAAAAAACAAGAAAAATAATAACAAAAAAACAAGGAATACAGATAAATGAAATCGGGCGAACTAAGTTATATTTTGGTTATAAACTAAATAATTAACATTTTGATTCCAATCATTGTGAGAGAAGAAAATAAATAAACTGGTAAACCACGTGTAAAGCCCAGCTTAGAAAATTTTAGTTATTTAAATCCCTTCCTGTAAATGCAATCGCCCCCGGATTAAGGAATTTGGTTTGTTTATAATCTGACACGGACTTGAAGTGAATTTTTCTTAAGCTATTCATTCGGAAAACAAAAAATTAGTAATGTAAAATTAGTAAAATTAGTAAATTAGTAATAACTATTTGAATAAATTAATTATGTAATTTAGTTTGTTTAATATAAAGTACATAAGCCTGTAAGATGAGTTTAACAAAAAAATCAACAATTAGCAATCCAATTTCCCATAAATTCCCAACCTTTGGGGGAAGTCTATCTTAATTCTTGGGAATTTAATTAATATATATTTATACATTTTTGATTTTTGATTATTATTATTTACGTCAGTAATTATATAAGTAAAATTTTTTTTTTATATTCCAGAATAAAAAATTACATCAATATATATCAATAAAAATACATCAATAATATATTGACATATTTTCGGCAGGGGATAAAGACTCACCTGTTGGTACGCTTAGAACTAGTCTTAAGCTTGGTGCTGCCAAATTTTGTCTGCGCAAATGTGGCCGTCGTAAAATTTAATGGTGCCTGTGCAGTACGCCGCATATAGAATGCGGTGAAAGCATTAGAGGGTGCACTACTTCCAGCTACGGAGCTTAAACTGGTATCAAAGATTGACCCTGAACCACAGACCACAGGGATTCCGCTTCCTTTATAGGTGAGAGAACTAAAAACGGCTAAGTGTGGCGAGGTGCCAGCTCTTGGCACGACGAAAGAAATTTTTTTTTTACTTATGCACGAATTATTTACTGTTGAATTTACTCGATCAATGGGTCGAAAACACTGTTCCTCGGGTCTTAGATTTTTAATAGCATCTCGATCTGCCGAATTAGGTTCTTCATGGTTTTCATTTTTTTCCGTGTAAAGTATCTAAGAAAGTATCCAAAAACAACATGTGTTAAATATACCTATGTAAAAATTTTACTTTTAAGAGTCCAACATGAATTGATTTTATTTAATATGTATAATGCCATAGTGTTCTTTTATGTTACATTAGTGCTGGTTTACCTTTAAATGCTTGCAGAAGGTATTACAATTTTGGTCATAAGTGTTTAACGTGGTGAAGGAGACCTCCTCGGCCCTATTAGGTATATATATTCTCGATCAGGATTACCTCCTGGGTCGATAAAAGCATGTCCGTCTATCTGGTTCTAGGCAAACTAGTATCTCAGTTTTAAGTCAAACTTCAAATTTTTTTTAATTCACACACCCTTCTTTCCTTTTGGAATGGCTGGTATCGGCCGACTTTATCATATAGCTGCAATATAACTAAATGCTATAACTTTCATGTTATAATAGATAGAAAGAATATGAAAATCTGAGTTCATCGAGAAAATTCATATCAGACGCCTTTAAACTATAGCCACCTTACAGGGCGCGTTATGAAAGTAATGCGCATTTTCTAAGAAAAATATATTTGTTGATCCAATCAGTACAAATTATTAAAATTCTTCAAAATAGTCCTCTCCTGCGTCAATACACTTGCGGAGACGTGTATGCCACGCCTGGAAAGCACCCTGAAACTCCTCGACAGAAATGCCTTTCAGGAACCTTGTTACGCGAGCTTGGATGTTCTCCACCGGACTCCCAGTGTTTTCCCGTTAGCTCTCTCTTCAGTAGGGGGAACAAAAAAAAAGTCGGAGCTAAGTCAGGGCTGTAAGGAGGCTGGGGCACAACTGAGATCTTCTTCTGAGTCAAGAAGTTGGTGACGACGAAGGCCGTGTGGCTAGGGGCGTAATCGTGGTGGAGCATGAAAACGTCTTTGATGTCTGGCCTGACGCGTACGACTCGGCGTTTCAGTCTCTTGAGTACCTCTTGGTAAAAGGCTCCGTTGACAGTTTGTCCTTGCGGTACAAACTCAAAATGGACGATTCCTCGGACGTCAAAGAAGACAATCAGCATTGTTTTGATACGAGATTTGCTCATGTGCGCCTTCTTGGGTCTGGGAGAAAATTGTGTGTGCCACTCAGAGCTCTGTCGTTTGGATTCTGGATCGTACTCGAACATCCAGGATTCATCCCCAGTTACAGTAAAATTTAAAAAACCTGGATCATTTCTAATCGATTCCAGCGAACGCTCCATCGCACCGTGACACAACAGAAAAAATGACTTCGCTCCACGACACGTCCTACCACTTTTATTGCTCAGAGCGAACTGAGACCGAGCGCGTTGGAAAGGAGAGACTCCGCCCCAAATTTTCATACAGGTCCGAGCGTGACAGGTAGTTACGTGACAATGAAACCATGCGCATTACTTTCATAACGCACCCTGTATATTATAACTGAATGATCGTAAATGACGAAATTTTTGTGTTTTTGTGAGTAGAAAGGAGCTTTGAACTTTTTTTAAATTTTTTTTATGAGGAAAAGGTCAGAAGATCTTATTTGGCTCTGCCAACTATATGCGGTATTTGTCATGTAACTGCAAGGGTATATAAGCTTCGGCTTCACGCCAACATATTCTAGTTTTAAAATCATAAAAGTTAGAACCTGCGAGATATTCTTTGAATATCTACTATCCCTAAAATATAATAAAACTAGACTGACCCAGCAAACGTTGTTTTGCCATATAAATAATTTCCTAGTAATTTCTAGTGCAGACAAAAAACAGCTTACTTATTGTAAGTATGTATGTATGTTAGAATGTGTATATTGTGTGTATGTAAGAATGTGGTATATGCGTGGAATAAGCATAGAGCGCTGTGAACGATGAGGGAATATAAAAATAACAAAAGTCAAACATTATTTTTAAGTTATTATAATTTATTCCTTAAAATTATTTATCACTAATTAAACAATTCCGACAGTAACACTATTAAACAATATCAATCTCTTAATGCTATAGCGTGAACAATATTTTTTGTTAGTCCATCTTTAGCTAACACATCAAACTGGATGGTTTACCCACTCGAGAGCATGCCACGTATAATTGTCCGTGTGAAAAACATGGTGTTCTCAAATCTAATCCACAAACAGGCATCGTTTGACCTTGGCGATTGGCAAGTGCGCTTCCGGAATCCTCGCCGTCCATAAAGTAGATTTGTAAGAATTTATGTGGTCCGTTTGGCATTGGCAGCAGTGGCCTCTGATTTTGAATGTAGAATTGAATTGTTGATAATTTGCATTAGTATTTCGAACTATTTCTGTTGCTCCGAACGATGTCATTTGAAAGCATGAATTGAATCTTCGAATTGACTTCAGAAACACGTTAGAATCTGGATCCGTGCCGATAAGTAAGCCGTTCAATGGTTCAGGTGGTGTTTCAATTTCAGGTAGTTGCATTTTTCCTGACGCGCAACACATCCCAGCTGGCTCATTTTTGAATTTCAGAGCATGACAATGCGGACATTCCTTGTCCATAGCACCAATTACCACTTTTGAATGAGCATAATATTCAATATCTGGCTCATACTGGAATGCTAGACGCAGAAATGAATCAGATATAAATGCTCGATGTACCTGTTGTCGATCATTTGTTCTTCGTCTATTGACTTTGAAACGGCGTGATTGTCGTTGTTCTAATCTTCTGACTTTATTGCGTTCAGCTCGTGTATCTTCTGGCTCTTCTTGATGCAATTGCGCCATTCTGACACGTGCATCTGTATTTTGTTGCTGGATTTGTTCTTCTGTTCTTTCGAATCTTCTATTACGCAAGTTTCGAGCTCTACTTGTACTGCGGCTCAAATCAGCTCCTTTGCGTTTTCTTGGCATTGCTCTCTGTACAAAACATACATAAATCGAATTAATGAAAGTATTTAATGATGAAAAATGTTTAAAAAAAAGTATACTTACAACACAAAATCCGTTGTACACTGAGATAGCAAAATAAAAATTGTCAACGTTACTACTACACTTGACGCATTAATAATAATGATGGCCGACAACTATGTAGGGAGTGAGAAAGAAAGAAGACCGAATGTTGGTCAATTGTCATAGATACTGGATAAGGACAAAAAATTTCATCAAAATCGGTCAAGCCGTTTCGGAGGAGTATGGTATTGAAAACGTGACACGAGAATTTTATATATAAGATGATTTTCTAGCATTCGCTGAAGACGATACAGTTTTCAAGGGTTGTACTCTTAGTATTTTGTTCACTTTAAGTTATTCATCAGTTATTAAAATATTACTACGCACAATATTGATTAACCTCTATTTAAACGTTAAATATTATTATTTTTTTGTATAATTAGTTTTGATAGTAATTAGTTTCTGGGGCTTATTAACAAATAATGCTAAAAGATGTTTTATATGTTTACCTTAAAAAAAATTATAAAATCACAATCAATAAACTTTAAACTTAACTTAACATCTATATCTTCTTTACCGTTGGATATATAACCCTTTCCTTTCTTGTTCTTTGTTATTTATTCTTAGAAAACTTCGTAGATAATGATTTTGGTGAACAATTATGACGTTGCGCCAAACAAGCCCCGTCCTATATTGCGTAAGAGATATCGCAGAAATGACTTGATTTTTAATATATGCATTTATTATTTTTTTTGATGCGTTTTTATTTGATGATCTTGATGATGATCTGATTATATACAACATCTTTTCAGTTATTTATGTTTATCTATCAGGGAAATGTGATTTTTTTTGAGTCTTCTTATTGTTTGACTACATTTTGGGCTGTCATTTTACTGATTGTTTATGATTGATTAATATACAGTGACTCAAATTTCTAATTAAGTTTATTTATGTCTTTTTTATGGTTTGAATATTTAGATCTTTTTGAAATTCGGCATAAGATACAAATTTTGTATTGTTTTGGTAACGCTGGGGTTTCTTAATATTTGAATTTCTAGCTGTTCCCCAAAGCTGGATAGCGTAGGTTCGAGCAGGTTTCCAAAGTCATTGCTGATTTTACTCACTGACTTAAAATTTTCTGATATTTCGCTTTAACGTAGTCCTCCCATCTTAATCTGTTGTAAAGATGTTTCCAAGATGGAATTACTGAGTCCTTAAGTGCAACACTTGAGCAACTACCTGATTCTTCCACTATGTTGTTGACCATTTGATGCAATGTAGTTTATTTGTCGATGGCTATGACAATACTAAAAACCGAATAAGATCGAAGAATAAGTCTACACTAAGCGTCAATGCATTACGCACACAACTTTATTAGACATTAGACACCACGTGGCGCATTAAAATTGTTTATGCAAAGCTACTCAGTTACTGGGACAATACCCTATATAAGATCTTACTGAGTTGCTAAAAACCCTCACCCCTTGAGGACCGTCCTCGGTTATAATAATATAAAACTTGTCAATATCACGCTGTATCTTCTTGGAAGCTCGTCTTAATGGGAGACAGCGAATGAGCGAGCTAATTAGGGCAAAGTTTAGAATCATACCGGTCGCGCACCAGATGCCGTCAACTATGGGCATTATTGACCTCAGGTGGGTGCGGTTGGAATGAGTGTGATAGTGGGACGTGCTTTTCTTGTGAGTCGGAGGATGTTTTGTTGATACAGAGTAAACGGCGCCCTTCTTGCATTTGAACTTAATTTTTGGATAGGCTATTTATAAATGATATTTTCCGACTTGCAAACCCAGATTATAGCAGCTTCTATGAAGCTAACTATTAGAATGCGTAATTTCACGTAATTTGCTATGTTAGATTTCGCCAACGTAATGGTATGGAATAAATTTTACATATCGGTGGTCAACATTGCCTTACTAGCAAGTAATGCTTCGTATAAATGTGAGATGTCAACCAATTTGTTCGGTCTTTGATAATACTCAGTTTAATAATTTATATTTTTTCGCGTCTCCCGCAGCATAACGTATAGCCTACCTTCCACCCAAACGACCGAGAGGTGCTGCCGTTTATCGTACGTCTCGGATCGCGGGGATAGATCCGAGAGAATAAAGAATTGAAAAAATTACGAGGAGTCTCATGGAGAAGTGGAGCGCGTTGGTTGCCCTGAAAGGTAGGTGAGAATTAAGGATTTGATAGAAGAGAAAGTTAAGAGTAAAGTAATAGAGTATAGATCGTTCTAGCCAGAACACAAACACTAAAAGGCTCATGATGGGCATGCGTAGATTAACAACAACTTAGGATCAGGGGACTACAATTTTTAGTCCGTCTATTTGGAATGTTAAATGTTAGTCGTGTTATTAGATGCTGGCTGTCTACATTACCATTAGTTAGGTTATGTAAGAAAACGATACCCAGCATTTTCTACGATTGGTTAGGGAAGGTAAATTAATTAGAACGAGTCTGTTCAAATAAGAAGGCTGAAGATTTGCATCCCAGTTGTGTCCCCTAAGAGAAAACATCAATAAGTTCTTTTGAACGGATTCAATGCGATCTTGATGAACCCCATACTGAGGGCTTCAGACGCATGACCCGTACTCCAGTGCTGGATGTATAAAAAGTTACGTATAAGCTTTGAAGTCGTCAAAACTTTTTTTTAATGAAGCACACCCTTGTCTTTATTAACCATCGTGAAAAAATATGGTCGGAAAATTAATGTTTAAAGTCTAATAGGACACCAAGATCGTTAACCTGGGTTAATCTTTCAATCAAGGAAATCAAATAGTGAAAGTATGTGGCCTGGTTAGAGCACGAACGATAAAAAGAAATTATCTTACATTTTGATCCATTAAATTTTAAGAGATTGGTTAAACACAATTTTTGAAAATTGTCCAAATCCGACTGAAGTTTATATAGGGCAGAAGGGGATTTGTATTGAAAACAAAGCTTAACGTCGTCTGCATAAATTAGAACTAGAGAGTTCGTTAGAACAGGGTAAATCGTTAATAAAAAAAGTGAAAAGTAACGGCCCAAGATGGTTTTCTTGGGGGAATGGATGTATACTTCTACGCAAGATTCGAAGGAAGCGTTAAGTGTTTTGTAGAATGTTTTTAAAGCAATTTTAATATCGGTGCATTTCCAGAGGTCGGACTAATCGAATGTGTAAATTATATTGATTAGTCTCTGAAAGTCAGCCTTAAGAAAGCAGCGAGTTTTGTGAACTGCATGGCGAGACTGAAGATTGCTAGCAGTAAGGGTTTCAATGGACACCTCAAGCGTTGGTGTGTTGAAAGTGATAAAGATGATGAATTCTTGATGTTTGACCAGATTAGTTCGGGTAAATTGAAGTCTCCTAGACTTCAATTAAACTAGCAGACTACTGTCGGACATGCGATTAGAAACCAGCTGAATGGCAAAAAAGTGGCGCCAATATGTAGGTGTTTCTAAAGTGGGTGGTAAGTATGAGCATGTGATTAGTGATTGAAGCGACATAGTGATTTTCACACATAAAAATTCTAGATCACTAAGATTCGGTTACTTAACCTCTTCAGAAGCGAAGTCGGAGTCCACCTTCTCTTCGTAGTAGTCGGTCCCGTCTGCAAGTAGTGTACCTATCTGGAATAACTTCGGAGCTAAAATCTCCGGCTTTAACCAGAATTCAGTAAAGACTATTATCTGGGCTATAAATGTAGAACTATCAGAATAGGGAGCTTACTCCGAAGCCCCCTAGTATTTTGATAGGTACGAGTAGTAGATGTTATTTTTTTGTGAGGAAAAAGATTTTGTTAAATTTTTGTTGACTGTACTCGGCTGATGTTCTTGTTCGTGTCGAACATCGGCAAAGGGACACGTATTTTGAAAGATGTCAGGGCCAGCCGTCATATAAAAATATGTTTAGAGGGGTGAATCACCTGTAAGGGTTTTGGTGTTACGGTTGGTAAGACCGCGACATCAGACTGTACCGGGGGTCCGGACGATGGATTACACTTAACAGTGGATTTTAGAGGGGTTAACTCTACTCTTGCCGGAGGAATCACCTGAAGTGATACCCTGGAAGATAACTCGGACGAGCTATGCTCAATTGTAGAGCTAAATTCAGGGACCGAATTTTTTTTTCGCGACTCCTGCTCTTGGGGTATCATTAGTTTTGAGCGGCTGCATGTTCGTCGGCTGATCAGGCTGAAACGCGATCGCGGTACAAAAGGTGTCCCCATCAGCGGTTTTTTGGAGACTCATTTGGAGTTGGAGGCTGCTGAATTCGGAATCAAGCGCAGAGAGTTGGTCGTTGATTTTACGGAAACCACCGAACAACTCGTTGAATCCATTTTTAGTTTGCCGATGAACGTTCGGATCTCTTTTTGAATCGCGTGACATCCAAGCATCCAAGCAAAAGCGGAAGCCAGCATTTCGTGAAATTTCATCCGAAGCTACGGTGGTGAAACCAGCACATTTACTATATACCAAGTTTTCACACAACCAACAGGGAATGCTAGGCTGGCTGGGATACGGATATCGGCTTATTACTCGATTTCATAGCGCAGATGCAATAAAATTCCATAATAGAATTATTTTAAAATATAAACAAGAAATTTTAAATATATAAAAATGTATTAAAAACAAATAATTAATTTTACGCAAATTTGCAGCCTAAACCACTGTAGTTGGTTGATAAGAGCGGGATAGAAGGGAGAGGGAATGAAAAAAAGAGTGCAAACCAAGAGAGAGTAAGTTTTTGAATAATAAAGATTGCAGAAAATAAAAGAATACGGAATAGAAGTAGGGCCCAGTAGCTTACTTGGATAAATAAAGTTAAATTGAGTTCTTACCAAATATGGAACCGTGCAGACGCGAATGCGAAAGGAATCGAGCAAGTATTTAAGTAATTGAATAATTATTATCTTGTGTTTTTAACAAACACCGGGTTGTTATTTGTTGTACACCGGGTAAAGGCAATATTTAATTACGCAAGAAAAAAACACGACCGTTCGCAATGAAAGTGAAGTGTGAAAAAGGTAAAAAAAAGAGGTTAAAAGAGGATAAAAAGAGGTTAAAAGGTAAAAAAATGAGTTGGAATGTTAATTTGTTTTTGTGCTTATGAATTTATCCTCTAATTGAATATTCCACTAATTGAGTTGTTTAAATACCAGCAGCTAGCGTAACAAGCGTCGCCCTGGGCTCCAAACTTAGAGTGAAACTGCGGTATGCAAGATTTACCGAATCCAACTTACTAACTTATCATAAAGGCTCACCTACTTGAGGTTGTTCTTATAGACAACCCTCCCATCAATGAAAATAGGTCTCCGGCTGTTTGATATATGTTATGTAATGTACTCGGCCAGATTTGAGTACATCCATAAGCATATTGAGTCGGTACACCAATAGTAATAATAAAGAACTATGGCAAAACCTTAAGAGAGTTTTGAGATACCTGAAGGGTACTATTGATTTGAAGTTGACTTTTGTCAGAAATTATAGTTTTGATAATATTATTGTTGGATATGTAGATTCTGATTGGGCTGGATGTGAAGTAGACAGAAGAAGTACAACTGGTTTTATTTTTAAAATATTTGAATCCTGTTTAATATGTTGGAGTAAAATGAAACAGAAATCAGTTGGAGCTTCATCAACAGAAGCAGAATATATGGCACTGTTTGAAAGTGTACGTGAAGCATTATGGCTAAATTCGTTAATGAACGGAATAAAGATTGAGTTAAATAAACCAATAGACATTTTAGAAGATAACCATGGTTGTATTAGCATTGCCAAAATTCCAACTTACCACAAGCGAACAAAGCATATTGATATTAAATACCATTTTACTAGAGAGCAAATTCAAAAGAAACTTATTTGTTTTAAGTATATTTCACAAAAATGCAACTGGCGGATATAATGACGAAACCATTGCCATCGGCCAGATTTCTGCTTCTAAGACAACAATTGGATCTATTTGAATAAAATAAAAAAAAAAACCTGAAGTTCCTATATTAATCAAAATGTATTATATATTTTATTTTGAAGCCTTGAAGCTATGTTGTTAATTTTGTTTTAAGCTCATTACTAATTTTTGAGTGATCTGTTTAGGTTTTACTGGGTTTTCCCTAATCCTTTGCAGTAAATACTGGATCATAAAATTGTATTTTCTCAGAACGCACAAACTCGTCAAATAAGAATTTTGTAATTTTATTTTAACAATTAAATTCAATAAATGAATCTTTTGAGGAGGTGAGTTGCAAATATCCATATATGTGTATATGTGTATGTATATGTGTATATGTGTATGTGTATAAGTTAATACTCAGTATTTTTAAAACAGAATAAGAACAGTTTTATTTAGATGTTGATCGAAGACTGATTTTACAAACTTAAGTCTACCCTAAGCTAGATATGGTTTTCCGGGTGTTGCAGTTGGCTTCGCTGTCGGCGTAGGCGGCAGCAATGTCAACAAGAATTGTAACATTGCTATTTTGGCCGCTGGTGGTCTGTGCTGCGATAAATTCTTAGAATTTATTGCAGCGGCGGATGTAAACGATTTTTAGTTAGCAATTTTTATTTTTAATTAGTTTATGATTTATGGGCCATTGACCCTTTGGTTGATTTCATGTGAATACAATACATTGTATTCACTTTGTTGCGTTATTACGAATTTAGACAATTTTGTACTTAACTCTTCCCCCTCAAATGCCTGCTTGTCCTCAAGTAGGTCTTAGAAGTAGGGAATGTTATTAAACTCGGGTTGAATTACTTTACGAAGGTGGGTTTGGATGGTTTGCGGTGGTTGGATCTGCAACGTTATGTTTTCCTTTGGTTTAAATAGGTATCTTGATAAATTCATAGTTATCACTATAGAAATGAGTACCATGGATATGGCTACACGATTTACTACAGTATGTGTTTTTAGTTCGTCAATGTGTTTTATATTTTTGATATTTATTTTTGCTAGGGATTCCAAGGTGAGTAATTGTAAGCGTTTTCCTTCTGTGGGAGTATTTTGAATATTTGGTATTCCCGGTTTCAAAATAGTCGTTTCTCTGTTGCTAAATTTATCGTTGTTTATTTTAAGTGTGTCATTCCAAAAGTGGATTAGGTAAGTACCTTTTAATTTTATTAATTCGTTATTGTGAGTTAAATTGCCACTTAAATCGTTTAATAAAATCAAGCTGTTGTCCATTCTTTCTATTGGTTGTATGTGCTCCGCGTTGCTATAAACACACAGCGCTTCCTTTCCCTGAACTAGGTTTACAATGCATTGTGTTTCTCTTAAATTTTTATTGCTTTAACTTTTTGACAAATTTGGATGTGATTTATATTTTTACAATTTTTTGGAATTTGAATTATTACATTTTGTGTTATGAAAATTTCATTGGTTTCTAAGTGAACTATTGAATTATTTCTCACTACTGGTTTTATTATCATGTTCTCATAGTTAGTTTTTTCTAATTCTGGGATTTTTATGATGTAGATCAGTGCGGTTTTGTTATGCAATACCGACACGTCTAATAATTCTAACATCTCATCGGTAGATAAAGATGTTATGTTGCTTTTTTCAAAAATGTTATGTACTTCATTTATTTCTTTCTGATTTAACAATATTGTATTTATTATGTTCAATTTTGCCCATTGCATGGCATATTAAACATTATTTATTTCTTCTTTAATTAATCTAACCTGGTTTTGCAATCTTATAGATATTTCATTGCTTAAATATTCATTTTTTTTAATTGAGTTAGTTAATATGTTTGATATTGAGGTCAAGTTATTTATTCTGTCTTGTAACTGTCTATTTATATTTATCTGGTCGTTATTATTGGAAATTAAATTGTTAAGGTTATTTTCTGTCATTGTTAAGTCGTCATGATCTGGACTCCCAGCAACATACTTCCAGGCAGAGCCGGTCCAATTAATCGATCTGGCTTTTCTGTCTTTGAAAGTAAGTGTACTTAAAGCTGAGAGTGCTTGAACTATTTCATGTGTCAGGGTATGAAAAAAGTAACTGTCCCTAATTTCGTTCATTGTATGGTGTTGTATTTTTAAAAGTTCGTTTTCTATTTGTTGTAAGTCAATTAAGTGAACTAGCCTTATTGTTTTTACTTGAAGTTTCCCTATGCCTTTATGAATTGATACTGTATGAGCATCTGTATAGTTAGTGATCTCCATTTTGGCCAATGCCATTGGTAATATTATTAACATTAAGAAAAGCCTGAAATGAAAGAAAAAATGTTGTTCTTTTTATAAACTAATATGCAAAGGTTTTTTATGGGCCGAACCCTCACGTTCGGATCGATACCCGCAAACGGACAATAATTAAAATTTAGCGGATATTTATTTATTAGTATATTTTATTATTTTTTTATTATATAATTTCGGACTGACCTATGCATTCTTTATATTACTCTTATGCACAATTCTACCAGCTTCTGTGATAATAGTTGTATTTCTGTCTTCTTTTACTATTTCTTTTTTGTGCTTTGTTAACTTTGACCCTAATCTAGTATTCTGTTTTACGAATATTTCTTGTCCCGGTACATATGTTTTAATTTCTTTACGTTTTTTTATTATGGTTTTCTAGATCCTGTAATTGTTTTTGTTTAAGTTTCTTTATATTATCCTGTCTACTTTTCTCATACTGTTCCGGATAAGTAGTTACATTTCTTCCGAAGAACACCTCTTTTTAGTTACAAAGTGTATTGTATAATTGTACTTCTATTTGTCCATTAACTGAACTTTTATATGGGGGAACTGTAAATATTCCTATGCCTAACTGATCTTTCATCATGAAACTGATACTTGCTGAGTTGAATGACCTTCCATTGTCCATTACAACGAATTTCGGGACACCATAATAAAATAATATGTCATTTAAGGGTTTCTTAATATGTTCTATTGCTTTTGATTCTATAATTTTTGCCTGAGCCAATTTTGAGAATTTGTCTATTGCGGTGAGTACTAATTTTTTTTCAGTTGAGAATATATCAATGTGTATTGTGTGTCCTGGGTATTCTGGAATTGGTGTTTTTTGTAGTTGTGGATTCGTTGGTTGTCTATCGTATTTTACTTCTTTACAAACGAGGCATTGTTTTACTATCGTAACTATTTTTTGTTTCATTTTGGGAAAGTAATATTTTTCTGAAATTTGCAATTTGTTTTCTTCAGCATTCCTATGGGCTCTATTATGTGTTTGTAAAATAACTTCATCTTGTTCAGTTTCTTTTATTATGTCCTCTACCTTTGATTGTGTAAAACTAATTTTAAATGATGAGAAGTTGTCTGGGTATAAACTTTGTATTTGTCCCATTAGATCTTCTGTTGTGTAGATTCCATTTATAACGGACGGATTTAAATATTTCTTTAGTATTTGAATTAGATCACTATCGGAAAATTCGGACTTGGAAATTACGTGTCTATGGAAGGTTGGAAAAGGTATTATAAACTTATAATCAGGTGGCTTTTCTTTATGAATGAAAATTTGGTTTTTGAATACGTTAATTGGTGCTTCAATACTTGGAATAAGATTATGACTCGAGCTCTGTGCACTATGTTGTGTTGCAGTCATTGAATTTACTTCGCTTTGTTTAGGCATTCGTGATAATGCATCGGCTACTACATTTTTTTTTCCAGGTTTGTAAATTAATTCTTTATTATATTCGTCCAGGTAAGATTTCCATCTTCTGACTGCTATGCTTCCTCTCCAGCTACAATTGTGTGTCAGGGGTTCGTGGTCTGTGTAAATCTTAACTTTGGAACCACCATATAGGTATCCATTAAAAAATTTCACTGCCCAATATATGGCTAGCATTTCTTTACGTGCGGTCTCGTATTTTTCTTCGGGTTTTGATAAAGTTCTAGATATAAAGGCGATTGGTCTGTCGGATTGCGAAAGAACTGCTCCTATTGCGTGATCGGATGCATCAGTGGTCAGTGTGAATTCCTTATTAAAATCGGGATATTGTAAAATAACATCGTCAGATATTAGAGTAATTTTTAACTGATCACAGGCTTTCACACCTTCTTCATTGATTTGTATAACTTTTTTAGCTGAGGCCCCTTTGGATATGCGACCATCTTCACCTCTCAGCAGTATTGTGAGTGGCTTAACGATTTTGGCATAGTCCTTTATGAACCTTCTATGGTATTCTGATAACCCAAGGAATGATCTCAATTCTTTAAGTTTGTTAGGGCACGGGTACTTGGCTATGGCTTTTACTTTTTCAGAATTTGCTTGATACCTTTATTTGATATGACAAACCCTAGAAATTCCACTTTGGTTTTGAAAAACTCACACTTGTCTAATTGGCATTTGATATTGGCTGCATTTAAGGTTTGGAATATTAGGTCAAGATTTTTGCAATGTGTTTCTTCGTCTTTGCTGAACACAAATATGTCGTCAATGTAAATGTAACAAATGTTACCTATGTGTTCTCTAGGAATGTCATCTAAGGAACGTTGAAATATGGAAGGGGCGTTTTTCAGCCCAAATGGAAATCTAGTAAATTCGTACTTTCCATTATTTACTGAAAATGCTGTTTTCTCCATGTCTTTTTCTTTCAGGAGAATTTGGTGGAACCCACTCTTGAGGTCTAACACCGAAAATAATTTATTGTTACCTAATTGTGCAAGTACTACATTAATGTCTGGTATAGGGTATCTGGCAGCTATTGTACAACTATTTAATTTTCTGTAGTCGGTTAAATACAGAACGGTTATTTTTTTATATTTGAAGCGTCTAACTTTTTCTGCACAATCCACACAGGTGAGTTGTATGGGGATCTTGATGGACGTATTATATTATTATCTAGAAGTTCAGCGATTTGTTTATCAATTTCATTTTTAAAGACATTGGGTGTGGATAAAATGTTGAGTATTCTGGCGTATCATCTCTAGTGCGAATTTCTGCTCTAACGTTTTTAGTAAATGTTAATTTTTCAATAGGCTCTGAGAAAACCTTCGGATACTTTTTTAATAGTAGGTGCATATGCATATGGCTACACGATTTACTACAGTATGTATTTTTAGTTCGTCAATGTGTTTTATATTTTTGATATTTATTTTTGCTAGGGATTCCAAGGTGAGTAATTGTAAGCGTTTTTCTTCTGTGGGAGTATTTTGAATATTTGGTATTCCCGGTTTCAAAATAGTCGTTTCTCTGTTGCTAAATTTATCGTTGTTTATTTTAAGTGTGTCATTCCAAAAATGGATTAGGTAAGTACCTTTTAATTTTATTAATTCGTTATTGTGAGTTAAATTGCCACTAAAATCGTTTAATAAAATCAAGCTGTTGTCGATTCTTTCTATTGGTTGTATGTGCTCCGCGTTGCTATAAACACACAGCGCTTCCTTTCCCTGAACTAGGTTTACAATGCATTGTGTTTCTCTTAAATTTATTGCTTTAACTTTTTGACAAATTTGGATGTGATTTATATTTTTACAATTTTTTTGGAATTTGAATTATTACATTTTGTGTTATGAAAATTTCATTGGTTTCTAAGTGAACTATTGAATTATTTCTCACTACTGGTTTTATTATCATGTTCTCATAGTTAGTTTTTTCTAATTCTGGGATTTTTATGATGTAGATCAGTGCGGTTTTGTTATGCAATACCGACACGTCTAATAATTCTAACATCTCATTGGTAGATAAAGATGTTATGTTGCTTTTTTCAAAAATGTTATGTACTTCATTTATTTCTTTCTGATTTAACAATATTGTATTTATTATGTTCAATTTTGCCCATTGCATGGCATATTAAACATTATTTATTTCTTCTTTAATTAATCTAACCTGGTTTTGCAATCTTATAGATATTTCATTGCTTAAATATTCATTTTTTTAATTGAGTTAGTTAATATGTTTGATATTGAGGTCAAGTTATTTATTCTGTCTTGTAACTGTCTATTTATATTTATCTGGTCGTTATTATTGGAAATTAAATTGTTAAGGTTATTTTCTGTCATTGTTAAGTCGTCATGATCTGGACTCCCAGCAACATACTTCCAGGCAGAGCCGGTCCAATTAATCGATCTGGCTTTTCTGTCTTTGAAAGTAAGTGTACTTAAAGCTGAGAGTGCTTGAACTATTTCATGTGTCAGGGTATGAAAAAAGTAACTGTCCCTAATTTCGTTCATTGTATGGTGTTGTATTTTTAAAAGTTCGTTTTTTATTTGTTGTAAGTCAATTAAGTGTACTAGCCTTATTGTTTTTACTTGAAGTTTCCCTATGCCTTTATGAATTGATACTGTATGAGCATCTGTATAGTTAGTGATCTCCATTTTGGCCAATGCCATTGGTAATATTATTAACATTAAGAAAAGCCTGAAATGAAAGAAAAAATGTTGTTCTTTTTATAAACTAATATGCAAAGGTTTTTTAAGGGCCGAACCCTCACGTTCGGATCGATACCCGCAAACGGACAATAATTAAAATTTAGCGGATATTTATTTATTAGTATATTTTATTATTTTTTTATTATATAATTTCGGACTGACCTATGCTTTCTTTATATTACTCTTATGCACAATTCTACCAGCTTCTGTGATAATAGTTGTATTTCTGTCTTCTTTTACTATTTCTTTTTTGTGCTTTGTTAACTTTGACCCTAATCTAGTATTCTGTTTTACGAATATTTCTTGTCCCGGTACATATGTTTTAATTTCTTTACGTTTTTTATTATGGTTTTCTAGATCCTGTAATTGTTTTTGTTTAAGTTTCTTTATATTATCCTGTCTACTTTTCTCATACTGTTCCGGATAAGTAGTTACATTTCTTCCGAAGAACACCTCTTTTTAGTTACAAAGTGTATTGTATAATTGTACTTCTATTTGTCCATTAACTGAACTTTTATATGGGGGAACTGTAAATATTCCTATGCCTAACTGATCTTTCATCATGAAACTGATACTTGCTGAGTTGAATGACCTTCCATTGTCCATTACAACGAATTTCGGGACACCATAATAAAATAATATGTCATTTAAGGGTTTCTTAATATGTTCTATTGCTTTTGATTCTATAATTTTTGCCTGAGCCAATTTTGAGAATTTGTCTATTGCGGTGAGTACTAATTTTTTTTCAGTTGAGAATATATCAATGTGTATTGTGTGTCCTGGGTATTCTGGAATTGGTGTTTTTTGTAGTTGTGGATTCGTTGGTTGTCTATCGTATTTTACTTCTTTACAAACGAGGCATTGTTTTACTATCGTAACTATTTTTTGTTTCATTTTGGGAAAGTAATATTTTTCTGAAATTTGCAATTTGTTTTCTTCAGCATTCCTATGGGCTCTATTATGTGTTTGTAAAATAACTTCATCTTGTTTAGTTTCTTTTATTTTGTTATGTATAACGGGCGGATTTAAATATTTCTTTAGTATTTGAATTAGATCACTATCGGAAAATTCGGACTTGGAAATTACGTGTCCATGGAAGATTGGAAAAGGTATTATAAACTTATAATCAGGTGGCTTTTCTTTATGAATGAAAATTTGGTTTTTGAATACGTTAATTGGTGCTTCAATACTTGGAATAAGATTATGACCCGAGCTCTGTGCACTATGTTGTGTTGCAGTCATTGAATTTACTTCGCTTTGTTTAGGCATTCGTGATAATGCATCGGCTACTACATTTTTTTCCAGGTTTGTAAATTAATTCTTTATTATATTCGTCCAGGTAAGATTTCCATCTTCTTACTGCTCTGCTGCCTCTCCAGCTAAAATCGTGTGTCAGGGGTTCGTGGTTTGTGTAAATCTTAACTTTGGAACCACCATATAGGTATCCATTAAAAAATTTCACTGCCCAATATATGGCTAGCATTTCTTTACGTGCGGTATCGTATTTTTCTTCGGGTTTTGATAAAGTTCTAGATATAAAGGCTATTGGTCTGTCGGATTGCGAAAGAACTGCTCCTATTGCGTGATCGGATGCATCAGTGGTCAGTGTGAATTCCTTATTAAAATCGGGATATTGTAAAATAACATCGTCAGATATTAGAGTAATTTTTAACTAATCAAAGGTTTTCAAACCTTCTTCATTGATTTGTATAACTTTTTAGCTGAAGCCCCTTTGGATATGCAACCATCTTCACCTCTCAGCAGTATTGTGAGTGGCTTAGCGATTTTGGCATAGTCCTTTATGAACCTTCTATAGTATTCTGATAACCCAAGGAATGATCTTAATTCCTTAAGTTTGTTAGGGCACGGGTACTTGGCTATGGCTTTTACTTTTTTAGAATTTGCTCGATACCTTTATTTGATATGACAAACCCTAGAAATTCTACTTTGGTTTTGAAAAACTCACACTTGTCTAATTGGCATTTGATATTGGCTGCATTTAAGGTTTGGAATATTAGGTCAAGATTTTTGCAATGTGTTTCTTCGTTTTTGCTGAACACAAATATGTCGTCAATGTAAATGTAACAATTGTTACCTATGTGTTCTCTAAGAATGTCATCTAAGGCACGTTGAAATATGGAAGGGGCGTTTTTCAGCCCAAATGGAAATCTAGTAAATTCGTACTTTCCATTATTTACTGAAAATGCTGTTTTCTCAATGTCTTTTTCTTTCAGGAGAATTTGGTGGAACCCACTCTTGAGGTCTAACACCGAAAATAATTTATTGTTACCTAATTGTGCAAGTACTACATTAATGTCTGGTATAGGGTATCTGTCAGCTATTGTACAACTATTTAATTTTCTGTAGTCGGTTACCGTTTTGTATTTTTTTATATTTGAAGCGTCTAACTTTTTCTGCACAATCCACACAGGTGAGTTGTATGGGGATCTTGATGGACGTATTATATTATTATCTAGAAGTTCAGCGATTTGTTTATCAATTTCATTTTTAAAGACATTGGGTGTGGATAAAATTTTGAGTATTCTGGCGTATCATCTCTAGTGCGAATTTCTGCTCTAACGTTTTTAGTAAATGTTAATTTTTCAATAGGCTCTGAGAAAACCTTCGGATACTTTTTTAATAGTAGGTTTAACTCGGATTTTTGTGTTGTTGTGAGATGCTCGATTCTAGGAATTATAATTTTTATCGCTTCAAACGTTCTTTCTTTAATGGTAACTCTTGTTCCATTTCTTAAGGACATGGTTTTCTTGTTTGTGTCGATTACAGCACCTAAAGCTTTTAAGTTTTCATTACCTAATATTGCGTCGAACGTTTTGAGAGTTGGGAGTAAGAAAAACTTTAATGTTACATTTTGATCGTTAACAAAGTTTGCTAGTTTACGATGAGTAATTTTTATGTTGCCTCCTACAGAGACAGCTTGAAATAGATTTTGATTTGGTATCGGGTTTGCAACTAATTTGGGTTGGATGTAATTTCTATTAGAGCCAGTATCTATTAATATTTTCAAGATTTGTCCACTCCTCACCTTGCACTCAAAGTATGGCAATGAGGAATCCGTTACTCTAAAAAATTTAGGTAAGTGTAATCGTATTCGTACTCTCTATTCTTGTCATTTATTATTTCAGTGTATTCGTCCAGTGCGTCTTCATAGTCGTTGTGTTCTTCTTGAGATTATATTAACTTTTCGTATTCTTCTAGTGTAGAGTCTGTCTGTTCCTCCTCTGGCTGTTCTTCTGAGATAGTCTGAATATTGAAAGTTCTTCGTCTTTTGAATTGTTGTTGAGTTCCTGGTGGTGGTCTTTTGCCGACTTCAAATTGTGGTCTATTGGTGTAATTTATTTGTCGGGCTTGAAACTTTTGTCAACGTCCATTGGTTCTGGTCAAGGTTGAGGTTTGGCTCCTGTAGGTCGGTCTGGCATGTTATTAAAAAATGGTCTTGCTACGTATTGTGGCATTTGGGAATTCTGATTATTGAAAAATGGTCTTGGCTGCTGTTGTCCAAACCCGTTTTCAGTTGGTCTGGTCATTACATATGGATTTCTAGGTGGAATGGGGGGTCGAGGTTGGAATCCTGTATTGTTTGAAGCATTTAAGAACCTTACGTTATTGGGGTTCTGAATCTGGCGTGTAACTACTCTTTGTGTTTGTATCTGTGGTTGTTGTTGTCCTTTGACAAAAGCGTGATTAGCGCAGAATGCCTGATTTTCTAATTTCAAGCATAAATGGAGCGCAGATGGAAGATCTGTAGGTTCTTTTACACCAAGCAGGCGTGACAAATCTCCACGAAGTCCTCTTATAAAGGTATCTAAGGCTTTGTCTTTATATAATTTGGTCATAAGTTGTTGGGATTTTAGGCTCATTTCCATAAAACTTATTTTGTTCAAAATTAACGAAAGATGTCTGTATACGACTTGGTGACTATAATGGTCATCTGATATTCTAGGGTGCTCAAATCTCTTTTATCTGCATAATGCAATGACAAGCATTTCGAAATGGCTTGCCAATTTAGAGGCACATTATATGACTCCAGGGCCATATCTGCATTACCTGTAATTTTATTACGAATAGTGTGTAAGATACCAAAAAATTTTGCTGTACCCCTAGTATGCTCATATGTCTTTAATATTCTATCTACCCCTTTTTTCCATGAGCTGAATTGCGATGGATCGCCTGAAAACTCACGTAAACTTTTCACTATGTCTGGTACCCTATCTAGGTCTGTTAAATTTCTTTGATGGTCCGGAAAAATTCCTTGATTTTCTGCATTTGTAAAATCGAATGTTGGGTTTCTAGCCCTTTCTAGTATGACTGGTAGTTGCTCGTCTAATATTCGCCGAATTGTGGCGTTAATTACTTCATTATCTGCCTCGTTCATTGCGTTGTTTTCGTTTGTCGTGTTCCTGTTCTGTTGATATGCGTCTTGTCTCTAATTTTGTCGTTGTAAATTTAATTGTAGTATTCGTAAAGTTTTGGAAATATTAGATTGTTACGATTTGCCATGTATTTGTTAGCACATTTGTTTTAGTATTCTTATTTTCATAGATAGTATTTTGTATGATATGGATTTCGATTCAACTTATTACCTATTATTAATTAATTAATTGTTTGAATAAAAAGATTTAATATGTAGAAAATTATTGAATTTTTTTTTTTTTAAATTGACTTAAGTGATTAGAAGAATTTAAATGTTTTAATTTCTATTTAATGAGAGAAATTTATATTATTATAATTTTTTTATTATTATTTTTTTATTTATTGTTCAAATTGTACTCATTGATATTTATTACTTTATTTATTTTGTTTTTTTGAAAACCAGTAGCTGGTTTTGCCCTTTTATTCTGGAGGGTCCTTTTGAGATTCGCAGAATTGGGTTTTCTTTATACTGATATTTGCATATGTTTAATTTAAAAAAGACTTTGCAAATACAGTATATTATTTTGTTATCGCTTTACGCTTTTTTATTTCGTATAAACTTAATCTGTGATTTTATTTCACTTTCTATAAAACGTTAAACTCGTTTAATCACTTAATTAATTTCTTTGCTTAAAATTTAGTTTAGTAAATTTAGTGCTTAGTTTTGATTTCGGTTTTCACTTAATTTTAATTTTAATTGTTTGGTTTGATTTCATTTATAAATTTTTCACTTATTCACTAGCTTACATAATTTGATGTGGCCACACCTTCTGGTGATCCAGATGTCTTCCTTTTTGGTATTCTACTCGGGATCCTGCGATTCACACAATTGGTGGATGTACTACGGGCGTACCTGATAAAACGTGTGGTCCACTTATGAGCCGATAGATTTTAATTATTCAGCCTTTGGTTTCAAAGGAGCTTCGTCCTAATTGTTATAAAACAGTCAACGTTGGAATTCCTTTAAAGTTGCCAGCAATGCGTACTTTCTGGTCCTGTCACGGTTGCCAGTTAATACTCAGTACTTTTAAAACAGAATAAGAACAGTTTTATTTAGATATTGATCGAAGACTGATTTTACAAATTTAAGTCTACCCTAAGCTAGCTGTGGTTTTCCGGGTGTTGCAGTTGACTTCGCTGTCGGCGTAGGCGGCAGCAATGTCAACAAGAATTGTAACATTGCTATTTTGGCCACTGGTGGTCTGTGCCACGAAAAATTCTTAGAATTTATTGCAGCGGCGGATGTAAACGATTTTTAGTTAGCAATTTTTATTTGTAATTAATTTATGATTTATGGGCCATCAGAGTCAGAGTGGAACTGCCGAGAGAAAAATATTGATATGCGTTAATGTTACCGATGTTTTGGCTTTGATCACACCAAAAACTATTGCACTAAGGACCCAGGCAAGGACCTATGACGACCTGGAGTGCGTTAATTGCCAAGGCAAAAATGAGGCAACTCACAAGGGCTGTAGAATTTACGTCCAGAGACTCAAAAGCCGAAAAACTGGAATCAACATTACTCCCATGACCCGCGTAGAACATCCACAGCCCATGCGCAACATCAAGCAACAAGCTATTCCATCCTCAATCGTGCGGCAGGACCTATCGTATGCAGATGCGACTAGAACTGGACAACAGAGCACTCGACTTGATGGAAAATACTCCCAACAGCGAAATGCTTTCTCAAATACAAGGTTCCAGACTTTTCCGAATGCTGCGTTTGTTCCTGTAACAAACACAGGCGAACCTCAACATCCTAACCAAACGGTAATTGATGGCTCTCTCGCACAAATCATCATCTCAATGCAGCAGACCATTTCTGGTCTACAAAAAACCATCGCTGAGTTATTTGAGGAGATCAAAGAACTCAGAGGTTCTAAGTCGTTTACGCAGTGCAAGTAATGGCCTGTGAACTCGGAACCATTGGAGGTGATTTTAACGCTAAGCATCGCCTCTGGGGTAGTATAAGAGCGAATGCTCGAGGCACAACACTTCACGATGTTATCTCCGGCAGCTCAACTCAAATTCTGGCTATAGGCAAACCCACTCACCACCCGTATAACACGAGGAATGTACCTTCAAGTATCGACTTCTTCTTGTACAAAGGTATGGCTAAAAGTCTACTATCAGTACGCGAAGAGTATAACCCATCTTCCGATCACTTGCCGCTGATCGCTTCACTAACAACGTCACCTTATAGCACCGCCCCTATTAGGATGCTCGTTCCACCTGGTGCGAATATAAGGTTGTTTCAGTACGATCTTAACAATGCCTTTAACCTTAATACAGAGATAAATACAGCAGACGATATCGAGGAAGCGGTTGAAACTTTTATGAAGAAGATCAAAGATGCAGCTCAAATTGCAGCTCCTGGCGGCGCAGTTCACCTACGCAACTTGCATAGCAGCGTCGCTCTCTCTCCGAAAGCAGTAGGACTCTTAACTCTCAAGAAACGTCTTCAGCGTGAGTTCATCAGGACCAATGACCTATTAATTGACAGATTGTACCGAAGGATATCAAATCGGGTGAGAAAAGTACTGGCCAACCTGAAAAGAGAAGCAACTTCCTCGGGAAAGCTACTGCCGATGAAAACTCAAAATTCGCGCTCTGGAAGCTCACGAAGAGATTCAAGAGACAATTTGCTCAAAGTTTCCAGTTCGTAATCCAGATGGCACTTGGGCAAAATCACCTCAGGACAGAGCTGAAGCGTTTGCCAGAAACCTAGAGGAAAGATTCCAGCCGTTCGAGACAGCATATACAACTGGTTGCTGAATCCCTAGAAGCCCCATTGCAGATGGCTCTTCCTGTAAAGCCTATTAAACTCACGGAATTGGAAGATGATATCAAATCCCTTCGCAACAACAAGGCTCCTGGTGAGGATCACATTGACAACCGCTCCATTAAGCTGCTGCCCCACAGAGCTTTGTTATTCCTTGTTCTGATTTTCAATTCTGTCCTTCCACTGGGACACTTCCCAAGCGCCTGGAAGAAGGCGAATATCATTATGCTCCATAAAAATGGAGCATAAAATGGAGCTTTATAAAAATAGCCTGTATACGCACGACATGCCCTCAGCTTACAAAATGTCGCTTACAGATCCCAATGACCTGCTAGTTGCCACCTGATGACACTGCAGTCCTGGCCAGAGATACTTTCGTCTATACAGTCACCGCTACGCTTCAGCTTTACCTAAAAAAATTTGAAAACTGGGCCCTACGCTGGAACATCGCAGTCAATCCGGAAAAGTGTGTCTCCGTGACGTACACCCTGAGAAAGACACATCACCAGGTGTGTTTCTGCATGAAGAGCTCCTCACACAATCGAACGCCCACAAATACCTCGGTGTCACTCTAGATATGCGACTTACATTTCAACGCCATGTAACGGATGTAACTCGGCGGCTCAAAACAAAGGCGAACAGCATGGCTTGGCTCCTTAGGCCTGGAAACAAACTTTCAATTTCAAACAAGGCCAAAATTTATAAGGTTGTATTGGCACCTATTTGGAAATATGGCATCCAAGTATATGGCATCGCCGCAAAATCGCACCTCAACAAAATTCGTGTGGCGCAGTCGCAAATCTTTCGTAAACTATCTGGAGCGGCTTGGTACATCCGCAACAAAGACATTGAAACGGAGCTGAAGGTACCAAGGATTGGCGATGTCATAAACAAGCAAGCAACAGAAACAGAATACAGCGGTTTCGGAATAAATGTCTGAAAACATTTTCTAACGCTCTTCCGTACCACGAAAACTCAATAATCCACAAAGAGCTGGGAATTCCTTCGGTAGCAGAGGAGATCACCCGACACAGTGTAAGATATATAAAAAGACTGGACAACCACCCCAGCCACCTGGCCATCAAACTCCTATATAACAGCGAATCTCTAAGACGCCTGAAAAGGAAACACCCGCTTGACCTCCCCAACCAATAGACACCTAAGTCAAACTCATTAGATATACATTCCATGTACCTCCCTTAAGTCAATGTCACCCCCAAACCATTTAATGATTGTCCACTCGGATAGATTTTAAATTAAAAATAAGAACGTTAAAAAAAAGGTAGTTTGGTGTGAGCTGCACCGAAACTTTTTCGCCTGTCATTCGCTATGAAAACATAAGGCTGTTGTTCGCTATAGCAGCTGAAAAGAATTTGTAGCTGCATCAGGTGGATGTATCGAATGTGTATCTAAATGGCGAACTAAAGGAAAAGGTGTTTATGAAACAACCTGAGCATTTTGTGGATGCGAGATTTTACAAATAAAGTGCTGAAACTGAACAAGGCTTTATATCTACTAAAGCAGTCGGGAAGGGTCTGGAACAAAACTCTAGATAATGCCTTAAAAAAGCTTGATTTTTACAGATCCAAGTTCGAGCCGTGTCTCTACATGAAGAAGAAGCAGAATTCGGATAGCCTGCTTGCAGTGTATGTGGATGACATAATAATAGCCTGTTCAAGCATGAGTGATTTGGTCGACATTAAGAAGATGCTGCATGAAAAATTCGACATTTACGATAATGGGCCGCTACATTTTTTCCTGGGTATGGAAATTAATCGTCAAGGCGAACTCGGTGCTATTTCTATGTGTCAGAAGCAGTACATAAAATTTATGTAATGAAATTTGTATAATGTATGTACCATCTAACGAAAATGCAGCTGATATTTTTACAAAGAATTTGCAAAAAGTAAAGCATGAAGAGTTTGTAAACATGCTAGGTTCGAATTTGTGAAATAAATATGTAAAGAAGGATTTAACTTGAGAAGAAGTGTTGAAGCATGCAAGTTAAATGCTTCTTTCTTGATATTGTTTCATTCCAATGTACCATAATCGCTTTGCCACCTATTCCTTAATTCGTAGTCTTCAGTCTTTCACAAACCTTTCATTTGAATAAACGTGTGTCGCTAATTCGGTGTTCGTCTTTTCCGTTTCTATATGATTGCTGTGGTTGTACACGTGTGTCGTGTTCGCCACTATATTGGTATAACTCATAATATTGTATTAAGTTCAAAACATTGCGCCAACAAAGGGTTTTTACAAAGTTATATTGGGAAATATTTCGACAACTGGATTATAAAATTGAACTTATTTTCCACTAGAAGGTTTTTTTTCGGATATTTTTACATTACTTTTGGATTCTTAAGATTAGGAAAAAATTCAAAGAGAGGAGGCAAATCTTCTTAGGTCAGGTTTTGGGATTTGTTTACAAGAACGGCTAAGTGCCGCTGCCAAAGAATTGTTTATTAATACGCGTACTGCGCAGATGGCATATAGTATGGAAATTACTTAAGTGCATTATTGTTTATAGTTCTTTGAAATAATTGAACTAGCCGGTTTGGGTGGTGCAAATACTTCACTATATAAGTATATTTATATATTAAACCTAGTGTAGTACTGAAACTAATGTATAAAAATACATGTGGTATTAAGCACAGTTTTAGTTCCAATATACAGATCAACCTGAAATGAGTAAATTTCATAGGAGTGCTTCTGTCATAGTATATTTTCAATATGTTGTTGCAAATAGTTAAAAAAATTTTGTTAAAGAATTAGCTTTCATGCCTTCCTTTCACTTCAAACCGCCATACAACTTAAAGGAATTGGACTATGAAACTTTAGAACTACACAAGACACATCGACACAACATTAATGGATTGGAATGGATGGTGAATAGGTGGATGGGTGGTGAAATACCTTATAATTGCTTAAGCGACATACTTTCACCACTTGTTCGCTTGTTTGCAAGTTTGCTAATGTTATTGTATGAGGTGAAATAAAAAGTGAATTTTTATCAAAGTTTCTATCGAACAATATTAACGATATAGACATAAGAAAAAGTATATCATGTTGTCTAAACTTTTACACTATTTTTAAAATTCATAAGAAACTAAAGCTTAGATGTGCTTTAAATAATTTATTAAAGCTTTTTGTAATTTCGGAAAACTGTAATCGAGATATATATAACAATGTGGTTTCCTATGTATAAATTTATAATAAAAAATAATAACCAGTATAGTCCCAGATTTTTAATTATGGCTTCGCAAAATGGACCAATATTAAAATTTCTTCGGGAACGATCCTCGTAAAAAAGGATACTGTAAACTTATATACTGCAATTATTATACATATACTTACTTATATACTCATTTTGAAAAAAACTGCGCTAAGAAGCGTGATTAAGAAAAAAAATATTAGACACTATATATTTCTTCTTAGTGTTAATATGTATTACTAAAAAAAAAATTTTAACATAATGTATATGAAATTTATTCACCCTTTTACAATGTTTATTTGTGGTCCGTTGGGGCCGGGTAAAACAACATTTTTAAAAACCTAATAAATGATCGGAAAGATCTAATAGATACTTTAATTGAACGAATAATATGGTGTTATGGTGAAGAACAAGCAAAATCCAAGTTTTGCAACATTGAGTACTATCATGGAGTTCCAGAGTCTATCGAAAATGAAGATAATGAACCAATACTATTGATTTTAGATGATTGGATGATGCGCGCATTTAATAAAAATGTATGCGAACTTTTTACATAAGGATCACATCACAGAAATTTATCTGTAATTTTGATAGATATATAACTAAACACAGAATACATTATAGCATTAAAAATCCACAAGATAAATTACAATTTCAATGCTTGGCTCGACAGATCTATCCTAAGAATCCTCAGGAGCTTTTTAAAATATTTAAGGAAGTCAGGAATGAACCTTATGGTTATTTGCTTATTAATCTCACTCAAGGAATATATGATCTTTTAAGAATCCGAAGTAAGATTTTAACCCATTACATTCAATTTGTGATTCAGATATAAATGGTTTGCAAAAAGAGTATAAAGCGGTTAAAAGCGATCAAACTTTTTTGTATGTGCCCAAAAAACCAAATAACAAACTTCAAAAAGCAATTATTTGTAATAGTGACAGCGAGTTAGTAAAAACATTGTCTGAGATAGTGATAAATACTTTAAAATACTTTAAAATATCTAAGAACCTACTGAAATCATTTAAAAAGTAAAAGAAGGTATTGCGACACATTTCAATCCCAAAATATTTTATAAAATTCTATGCGAAAAGTTCTTATTTAAAAGGGTGGATTTTTACCAATTTTAATTAATTCATTGCTTTCTGGTATATTTGGTAAGCTATTAAATCATGTTTAAAAGTTAGCATCAATTAAACAAAGTAATTTTAATGCATACAGATGCATAAAATAAACTTTTAGTTAATAATCGAGGAAATGATTTGATAAAATTAAAATTTTTGAATAATAAAAAAATTAGTGATTTTAATAAATGGATTACAATTCGACAAGAATTATGTGCATATCAAAGTTCTAAAGGATATAATTTTCTATTTAGAGCATGCGGAATCAAGCATTATGATCGTGGTCTACAAGTTTCCAAGGATATGTTTGACAAAGCTAGTTTTATATTAGCTTTTGATTTAACAGTGGATCATTTTTCATCAAGTGTTTGCTCTAACTTGATTTCCCAAGGTATTGTACAATCAGAATTGAAGGCAGATTCTCGAAACCTCTAGAGGAAGCTGTTACTTGTATTATATATTGCGAATATGATTTAATGATTGATATTGATGAGTTCCGCAATATTCGTGTAAATTTTACTAATCACTAATTTGCTTTCTAAAAATCAACAAACTAAAAAAATATTTAAAGGTGTTTTTTCTGCTGATAAACTACCTAAAGTAATTCTGGAACATCCGGAATATAATTTAAAAATAACAACAATTTATATATAATTAATTTAAAAAAGAATTTTTTATTGTCAAGAAACTTAATACATTCTTTTATTTAAGGTATAATATTTTATCTTTACATCAGTAGCATCTTTTATGTACCTATATTGGAAGTTTGTGACAATTGAAAGTGTCGGGTCCTTCAGTTGCATCTCCATCATTCCAGGAACATATTTTGTAATGAAATCCATATTTTAAGTATGAGACTTCCTTTGTCTCTAGATCTTCAAGGTTTGCTTTCAAATAATCAAGTTTTTTAAGATGTTACTCAAAAAACATGTCTTGAAGCAAAAATAATTTTATTTGTTGGGAGTAAATTTTAGATTCTCGAGGTGTTTTTAATGTTTTTGAAGATGTAAGACTGATAGTTTATTTCAATAATTAGACTCTTTTATATTATCATTCTTTTGATAGAAATTGTAATACTGAAGAGCTATATCTAGTTATCTCTTTCCCTTTGTATATTAGATGGGTGCTTTATTCTTAAAGGGTGCTTTGGTTGAAAATTTATTTACATAACTCTTTGGTAAAAATATACAGAGTGTTTCGTTGTCCTTGTCATTTAAATAAAGAGCAATCTTAGTTCCATAAGTAGGCTTCTTTGTCTTACAACCAATGATCTTATACTCGAAATCATTACATAAGTCATCGATCTTTGTATACCGAATAAAAGGCTCAATAACAGGTTCATTAAGAGTATCTAAGAAAGAATTTGGGACACATAACTATAAGCAAACCTATTTTTGTATTTAGTACTAGCTTCACCCTGCCACGCTTTCCTGTGGCAAATTGTAATTAATTTTAAAATATAACTCTCATTATTTCGAATCAATAAGCGGTAGGCGTAATAGTTCAGGGCGCTGCACTATTTATTTGATTCTCCACGTTTATACGCTAAAAATTACTTTGACGAAGGTACCCAATATTTATTCAAAGTAAGGGTGTGCAACAGAATATTTAATTCATTAAGTATGCTGTAATAGCCACGGGTTTAAGTGGCCACGTGATTAAGGGCGGTCGTTATATAATAGTAGAGTCCTGACCCAGAAAAAGTCCAACTAATTATCAGGGAGCAGGGAAGGTCCCGCACCGAAATTTATTCGACTGTTCTTAATATCTGCTTATAAAGGTTCGCTTAGCCTAAAACCGCAAAGTTGCACTGCCGTGACGCCAGCAGCGGAGCGGTTTTCATATATATTTCTTATTTTAGCGTATAGAGAGAGTGTTCTCTGAGCGCATGTGATTATCTACTTTTGTAGTAACGGTTCAGCTGAAGTCAGTGATCTTCTTACGCTTTCCCTTGGGCTGAACCGTTTACTTTGACGTTATGTTTTAAAAAAATATTCGGCTCTAATTGTATACAGTAGATACCCAATATGTGCGCATATAACATACATTTTGCGATTCATTTTTATATTATAGATTATTATCATTGTAGTGCTTTGTGGTATACGATGTTTTTTGTTTGATTACCTGGCGCATAGATAAACAAATCTGATGGTTTTCCAACACGGGAACAGGCAACATACAATTGACCATGTGAAAAACATGGATTTTCTAGATTGATGCCACATACACTTAGCGACTGCCCTTGTGATTTATTTATTGACATTGCAAATGCACAAAACACGGTATACGAATTTGTTTCGTGTATCAGTTGTCAAAAGCAAACTCAGTAGATTACTACGATTGACTACGTTTTAGTTACAAATTATTTGTATGGGAAAAAGAAGAGGGCTATTTTTAGGGGTTTTCCAGCAATAATTTTAATATTTCTCTCCGTAAAAACCAACCTTGAACTTCAACGAACATTTTAAAAAAAGATTTGGCCAAATTGGCCCAGGCGTTGTTGAGTTATGCGTTTACCAACACCTTTTTGCGATTCATTTTTATATATAAGATATAAATTTTAATACATACCATTTAATTTAGGTAAATGCTCTCCTTTATTCGTTTAAAAAAGTGCTGTTTGGAACTGATGAACTTCTTTTGCAATTCTACTCTTTTATGCTTTTCAAAAATGTACTACTTTAACTAGTAGTTTAAGTAGTTAAAAACATTAAAAACAACAAATAAAATTATTTTTGCTTCAAGACATGTTTTTTGAGTAACATCTTAAAAAACTTGATTATTTGAAAGCAAACCTTGAAGATCTAGAGACAAAGGAAGTCTCATACTTAAAATATGGATTTCATTACAAAATATGTTCCTGGAATGATGGAGATGCAACTGAAGGACCCGACACTTTCAATTGTCACAAACTTCCAATATAGGTACATAAAAGATGCTACTGATGTAAAGATAAAATATTATACCTTAAATAAAAGAATGTATTAAGTTTCTTGACAATAAAAAATTCTTTTTTAAATTAATTATATATAAATTGTTGTTATTTTTAAATTATATTCCGGATGTTCCAGAATTACTTTAGGTAGTTTATCAGCAGAAAAAACACCTTTAAATATTTTTTTAGTTTGTTGATTTTTAGAAAGCAAATTAGTGATTAGTAAAATTTACACGAATATTGCGGAACTCATCAATATCAATCATTAAATCATATTCGCAATATATAATACAAGTAACAGCTTCCTCTAGAGGTTTCGAGAATCTGCCTTCAATTCTGATTGTACAATACCTTGGGAAATCAAGTTAGAGCAAACACTTGATGAAAAATGATCCACTGTTAAATCAAAAGCTAATATAAAACTAGCTTTGTCAAACATATCCTTGGAAACTTGTAGACCACGATCATAATGCTTGATTCCGCATGCTCTAAATAGAAAATTATATCCTTTAGAACTTTGATATGCACATAATTCTTGTCGAATTGTAATCCATTTATTAAAATCACTAATTTTTTTTATTATTCAAAAATTTTAATTTTATCAAATCATTTCCTCGATTATTAACTAAAAGTTTATTTTATGCATCTGTATGCATTAAAATTACTTTGTTTAATTGATGCTAACTTTTAAACATGATTTAATAGCTTACCAAATATACCAGAAAGCAATGAATTAATTAAAATTGGTAAAAATCCACCCTTTTAAATAAGAACTTTTCGCATAGAATTTTATAAAATATTTTGGGATTGAAATGTGTCGCAATACCTTCTTTTACTTTTTAAATGATTTCAGTAGGTTCTTAGATATTTTAAAGTATTTTAAAGTATTTATCACTATCTCAGACAATGTTTTTACTAACTCGCTGTCACTATTACAAATAATTGCTTTTTGAAGTTTGTTATTTGGTTTTTTGGGCACATACAAAAAAGTTTGATCGCTTTTAACCGCTTTATACTCTTTTTGCAAACCATTTATATCTGAATCACAAATTGAATGTAATGGGTTAAAATCTTACTTCGGATTCTTAAAAGATCAAATATTCCTTGAGTGAGATTAATAAGCAAATAACCATAAGGTTCATTCCTGACTTCCTTAAATATTTTAAAAAGCTCCTGAGGATTCTTAGGATAGATCTGTCGAGCCAAGCATTGAAATTGTAATTTATCTTGTGGATTTTTAATGCTATAATGTATTCTGTGTTTAGTTATATATCTCGGGTGTGGGAAGATTTATGAAATATATTTTGTGTAACCAAAATTACAGATAAATTTCTGTGATGTGATCCTTATGTAAAAAGTTCGCATACATTTTTATTAAATGCGCGCATCATCCAATCATCTAAAATCAATAGTATTGGTTCATTATCTTCATTTTCGATAGACTCTGGAACTCCATGATAGTACTCAATGTTGCAAAACTTGGATTTTGCTTGTTCTTCACCATAACACCATATTATTCGTTCAATTAAAGTATCTATTAGATCTTTCCGATCATTTATTAGGTTTTTAAAAATGTTGTTTTACCCGGCCCCAACGGACCACAAATAAACATTGTAAAAGGGTGAATAAATTTCATATACATTATGTTACAATTTTTTTTTTAGTAATACATATTAACACTAAGAAGAAATATATAGTGTCTAATATTTTTTTCTTAATCACGCTTCTTAGCGCAGTTTTTTTGAAATTAGAGTATATGAGTAAGTATATGTATAATAATTGCAGTATATAAGTTTACAGTATCCTTTTTTACGAGGATCGTTCCCGAAGAAATTTTAATATTGGTCCATTTTGCGAAGCCATAATTAAAAATCTGGGACTATACTGGTTATTATTTTTTATTATAAATTTATACATAGGAAACCACATTGTTATATATATCTCGATTACAGTTTTCCGAAATTACAAAAAGCTTTAATAAATTATTTAAAGCACATCTAAGCTTTAGTTTCTTATGAATTTTAAAAATAGTGTAAAAGTTTAGACAACATGATATACTTTTTCTTATGTCTATATCGTTAATATTGTTCGATAGAAACTTTGATAAAAATTCACTTTTTATTTCACCTCATACAATAACATTAGCAAACTTGCAAACAAGCGAACAAGTGGTGAAAGTATGTCGCTTAAGCAATTATAAGGTATTTCACCACCCATCCACCTATTCACCATCCATTCCAATCCATTAATGTTGTGTCGATGTGTCTTGTGTAGTTCTAAAGTTTCATAGTCCAATTCCTTTAAGTTGTATGGCGGTTTGAAGTGAAAGGAAGGCATGAAAGCTAATTCTTTAACAAAATTTTTTTAACTATTTGCAACATATTGAAAATATACTATGACAGAAGCACTCCTATGAAATTTACTCATTTCAGGTTGATCTGTATATTGGAACTAAAACTGTGCTTAATACCACATGTATTTTTATACATTAGTTTCAGTACTACACTAGGTTTAATATATAAATATACTTATATAGTGAAGTATTTGCACCACCCAAACCGGCTAGTTCAATTATTTCAAAGAACTATAAACAATAATGCACTTAAGTAATTTCCATACTATATGCCATCTGCGCAGTACGCGTTTTAATAAACAATTCTTTGGCAGCGGCACTTAGCCGTTCTTGTAAACAAATCCCAAAACCTGACCTAAGAAGATTTGCCTGCTCTCTTTGAATTTTTTCCTAATCTTAAGAATCCAAAAGTAATGTAAAAATATCCGAAAAAAACCTTCTAGTGGAAAATAAGTTCAATTTTATAATCCAGTTGTCGAAATATTTCCCAATATAACTTTGTAAAAACCCTTTGTTGGCGCAATGTTTTGAACTTAATACAATATTATGAGTTATACCAATATAGTGGCGAACACGACACACGTGTACAACCACAGCAATCATATAGAAACGGAAAAGACGAACACCGAATTAGCGACACACGTTTATTCAAATGAAAGGTTTGTGAAAGACTGAAGACTACGAATTAAGGAATAGGTGGCAAAGCGATTATGGTACATTGGAATGAAACAATATCAAGAAAGAAGCATTTAACTTGCATGCTTCAACACTTCTTCTCAAGTTAAATCCTTCTTTACATATTTATTTCACAAATTCGAACCTAGCATGTTTACAAACTCTTCATGCTTTACTTTTTGCAAATTCTTTGTAAAAATATCAGCTGCATTTTCGTTAGATGGTACATACATTATACAAATTTCATTACCTTCTATTTCTTCTCTAATGTAGTGATGCTTTACGTCAATATGCTTCGTTTGCTTGTGGTGCACAGGATTGATTTCTATATGCTGTGCACTCAAATTGTCACCTTGGATTTGGATTGGCTTGGACTTGGATTCTTTAGCAGCAGACGTCATGGCTACATATTCAGCTTCGGTGCTGCTTAGAGCGACCACACTCTGTTTCTTGGACTCCCAAGAAAATACTGGCCCTCCGTAGAAGAAACCATAAAAACATATGTATTAACATATATTTTTATTGTTAGAACGAGTTATATATATATAATATATATAATATTGAGTATAATAATGAGTGTGTAAAATTACAAATAAATTTATGTAAATGATAATAAAGATAAAAATATTTCTTTGTTTTAGCTTGTAATTATTTATTTTATTATTAAACATTTATTTAATTTGATAAAAAATTATTTATACATTCAAGTAATATATTATCATCGTCGTCATGCATTAATTCAATAAAATGATTTTTTTCTTCACTTCTTCTTCATAAATAGCAAAGTCTACTCCGGCAATAAGACTGTATTTCACTCTCTGTAATATAATATATGATCCTTGTGAATTACACTCAAACAATGTTGTTTGAAACAAGCTGTTAATTTCGTCGTTTAAATCATTAAATAAAAATGATTGGATCTTATAACCAAATATAAACGGGAGGTCTTCAACATCAGATGAATCAATATTTATGAATTTTTTCAGTTGAGATTGACAGAATATAATTTCAAGTTCACTCATATATTTTCTTTGATAAGTAATAAGCTGAGTTGTGCTGGATTCTTACGTGGATAGATTAACACTGAAGATTTGCTTCTTAATATACACATTTTTATCCTCGAAAACAGAAGTACTTGTGTTTGAATGTATTAGGTTCATTAATACAAGGACTTATTAAATAAAAACTACCCCAACATTCCAAACGTTTTTCCCATTCAAAAGGCAAGAAAACCCTGATAACGCTTAGAGCCTAAAGGAGCTATAACATAAGCATATCGCATTTTTTCTTGTATCATGCACTTGTAAGAATGTGTAATAGAGTGTGGGATCTCAGAAGTATCTAAATATACAGGACTGCTCATTTCCCTAACATACAATCCTGTAAAAGAGCACATGAAAATTAGTTACACCCCAAAACCCACCCCGAACTTGCTGTATCCTTTAAAATAAATGTAATTTCTATAACAAATACTTAAATCTATATATATTTTGTTGCATATAATTTAAAATGCAACAAAAAAAAAAATATTAAAGGCTATCATATAAAATTTATTAAAACCCAATCCAAACAACTCAAGGTAGATACATCAAGACATAAAATAGTCATATATGGAACCAAGACAACTCTGTTTCTGGCAGCAAATTGCCTAAAACTATCCGTGTGGATCATTAACACTCCGAAATAATTTCTACGTATGAGGTAGTCTGATGGGCAGTTGCAGAAGCAGTTCAAATTCAAAAGGTATTCAACAAAATATTATTCCCGCACGGCTTTAAACTGTTCAAATAATGCAAAAGTGCTTCAAGGAATACCCAACACAGATACCGTGAGTGACGGATTGTGGGAAATATGATGCGGCTCTGTTACAAGACTAACAGAGTGCTATGAAGGCATTATGCCTAGGCGAATTAAGCTAAGCATAAAATAAACAAATAAAATACCACCAAGCTGTGAGCAGAAAAGGCTCTTTTTTCATTAGTCCCTTTGGGATAATTAGGTGAGCTAATTCGAGAAGGAGGCAAATTAGAACACTTATACCTAGTAGAGCGTAGAGTATAAGCGACAATATGCATTAAATTATGGGAAACCAACCAGCCGAAAGAGTTACTCAGCTTCCCTCATTCTACTACACAATAGTATATTACGACGGTCCCATATAAATCCATCACATAATTCCAGGCAAGCGACCTGCCAAACTTATATGGCAGTTTGTTTCTTTTCTAAGTTTGTCTGGAACTGGTGAGCAATCTATGGTAAGACTACTCTGCGCCCTTCGTGAGACTTCATTTCACCTAGCGATCGGTCGTGTTTTTGTGCGCTCTGCGTCTTTTTTTTATTTCTTATCTTAAGAAAAACCGGGGCTTTTAAAATAAAGAAAATAATTTAATAAAATAATTATAAACTCATATAATTTTCGATATCGTTTCGCATCGCGAAAAATTGATTTACTTTTTGTAACCTAAATAAGGTACTGTTCTCTATTTCTATCCCCTGTTGTTCGTTTTTCGCATTTCTGCAAAGCCTTATCTCTATCAGCTTGCGCTCTTTTTATATCCTTTTCATTCTTATCTATTAATCTCCTAAGTGAGTTGAAGGCAACAAGTTTTCATATTAATTTTGTTCTGACAAATATTTTTTCTTATTAAGTGTCTGTGCCACAAAATACTGCAACAATCTGATTTCCATGTCTCAGCGTAGCATCCCTTGCTGGCTGTGTGAAAACGTCGAAAACACTAAATGTGCCGGTTTCACCGTCTCAGTTTCGGATGCCATTTCCCATTTAGGTTGCCAGTGGTTTCAAGCAATGTCCGTGACATCACAATAGTTACTGTCTGGTATAAAATCACACCCTTCTGAGGTGCCCATTGTCGCATAGATGCTACATCTGTGGTAGCATTCTGCCCCTTGCCACCACCAACCAACGCAGCAGAGCAAGTCTGTAATGATCACTGCTTGGTCAACATACAAAAAACCCCAAATCAGAAATTATGCGTCTGGAAACTATTTTCTGGTTTAAAGGTAAAGGCATTCCGACGGTTCTACGCTCAGAAGAGAAAGACGCTACAGCGGTAATATATCTAATTAATAAAACAATATGAGGTACTTCGACACATGACAATGATTGACCAACATAATTTCCAGGCAATCATGTTCCATTATGTGATTCCGCATTACTGTGTTCTGATACCTGATTTCCATTAACGAGATATACTAAAAAGATGCGCCTCAAGCTCCAATTAAATATTACCCTATTACTAAAGCGGTAGCGTGCTCCGACATAGCGAAGATTTTTGACCCTCACTTCCTCTTCTATCAAACAATTTATCATTTCATACCGTTTAGAAAAAGCATAAACGCAAACGTTAACATTAATATAAACATTAATTTTAACAAATTCGCCAGTGGAATTGAAACATTTCGAAATAAAGCCACGACGTTTAAAAAAAATTGTCAAAGCGATCAGTAAACTACACAGGAAAAAGCTGCAAATGACTGACCCACTGCTGAATAGAGGATTCAGTGCTTGTGCTCCAGATATGTCTTAAGAAATTAGAAAGGTAGATAAAATACACAGTGAAGTCCTCTGGAGACACACCCACCTTGATATCTCTATACAGCTCTATAGCTGTCATTGGTTGGTCAACATATCAATCACAATCAAGACACAACTCTCCATTTACTGTCTAGAATGTACTCTCAGCCCTTCTTTCATTTCAGTCAACGTAAAGTAATTTACCTAATTAAACTAAATTCATAGTTATTCTGGATTACCATCATTAACAAATTAATTTCTAATGAGGCAGATCTGGAGGCTCTGGAGATCGGCACACCTACCAAAATTAACGCTGCAAAAAGGAAGTGCTAGAATAGACAGAGAAGGAGGATGAAAGTGCTCGGCATCGAAGCCCCTAAATTAAAAAATAATATAAATATAAAAAAAATAATTATCCTCACCCTTGTCCATCCCATTATACCCCCATTTAAATCATAACAAAAAAGACATTAAATAATAAAAAACAAGCCGAGGAAGACAGATAATTGAAATAGGGCGAACTTAGTTGAATTGTGATTAGGAAATTAAATAAATACCATAATTAAAATGTTTGCTCCTTAAGGTACATTTAAACTCATCAGCATCTTCCTTACCGCGGTGGAAGGTGTGGGAGAAGAAAGTAAATAAATTGCAAACCATGAGTCGAAGCTGCGAAAAGTTGGCGAAAAATTAGAAAATTTTAGTTATTAAATTTCTCGCCCAGATTAGGGCATTTTAATTTTTTTTTTATCTTGAACGAATTTGAGAAATTCAGAGAAAAAAAAATGTAAATATATATGTCATTTGATTTTGTTTTGTTATTTGTCTATCTCAGAGAAAAAATATAGGTATAAATATATATGTCATTTGATTTTGTTGGCCATTCGTATGCTGACTCGTGAACACGTGTTTTAATCGAGCTCCGCTAATAATAAATTGATTTTAGTGAAATGAATGGTCATTAATAAAAGACAAATAAACAAATCAAAAGCGAAAGAGCGAAATCCGGGCCACCGGGTCGAACACCGGGTCGCCCATTACAGACGGGAATGGATCGCTACATAACCATAAAAAGAAAACTTAGCCCTCAAAAGCACAAAAATCAACAAATAGATAACACGTCACAAATTACACGCGACAATAATAACAAGCTCACTAAAAAAGCGGCATAATTAACTGGTGTATAGATTTGAGCTGCTGCCAAACTCTACTGGAAAAAAATATACAACCGGGAAAGTTACCTAAAGAGGAACCTAAGAAGGTTAAGGATCCTCCAATATACATTCGCGGGAAAAAAGTGCCTTAGTGAACAAAACAGCCGCATTAATAGGAGAAAACTCATTCTACGTAATCCCCTTAAGAAAAGGGAACATAAAAAAAACAAAGGTCAGAACTAAAACCGAGAATAGCCATCGTCTACTAACCAAATTCTTGGATGAAGCAGGTAAAAACTTTAATTATTTATAAAAACATATCAATTAAAAAGCGCAAGTGTCCTACAGGTTGTTCAGTATTGAGGCAACTGTTTCGACCACTGAAATCGTAGAAGCTTTTAAGGAAAAGAATATATTAAACAAAAATAAGGAACCACAACCAATGCTCAAAATCGAGTAGGAGCCAGAGAGCTGGACTCTGAAAAAATAATAAAGTTCACCCAATCTACAAGCTACAGCTCCTAGTGCATCGGCGTATCACAGTGAAAGAGCCACACAAGTGCAATCGCATAGTGCAGTGCACTAACTGCCAAGAATATGGCCATACCAAGGTTTACTGTACGCTAAAATCTATTTGTGTAGTTTGTAGTGAAGCTCATAGAACAGGGAACTGTCACAAGAACAAGGAAGACATCTCTGCCAAAATGTGCAGCAACGGCGGCGAAAATCATACACCGAACTGGCGTGGCTTTATAGTTTACAAGGAACTGAAGGGTCCAGTCCTAGCGTTTCCTTTGCTAGTGCCTTAAAACCGGGAATTGAAGCTGTGAATGCGATAACACAAAAGTCGACTGCCACTAGGGAAGAACAGAACATAACTACCCTGAATGTAGAAACGCAGCACACATCAATTGACATGGAAACGACGTTAATCTCACTCCAGCAAACCCTAAAAGAGTTTATGACCTTTATGCAAAACACAATGCAAGAGCTTATGCGAAATCAAAATATGCTGATACAGCTTCAAATCCAAATAATGTCTCCAATTCAAATATCTATAAGGAACGCAAATGCCATTTCACAGCACAAACTCGAACTTGCCCAATTCTTAGCCGACAAAAATATCGACGTTATGCTCCTCTCCGAGGCACATTTAACAGACAAGCACAACTTCCATATTTCAGCATACCTATTCTACGCTACAAACCATTCGGACGGCAAAGCCCATGGCGGCACTGGAATACTTATCAGAAGTCACATTAAACAACACCTATATAATAGAAAAAGAAATGGACTACTTGCAATCCACTGGCCTGGACACAGTCTACTGCCCACCCTGTTGTGTAGTTTCTGAGGACCGATTTTTGGAATTTTTCAACTCACTCGGTGAATGATTCATTGAGGCTGGTGACTACAATTCCAAGCATAGGCACTAGGGATCACGCCTTTTGAACCCAAAGGGCAAACAACTCTACAACATCAACATCAGCAACATCAACATCAGCTCTTCAACCAGCGAAGCAAGCTGGAATAAGCTCCCGGACCTCATTGACTATAATAAGCAATAATAAGAATGATCCCAAAAAAAATAATACAGGCTAGACAACAGGGCACACTGGACAAGGTACGCGAAATATGCTTGTACATATATGGAACTAACTCATACGGTATTCACCGATAAGGATGTTGATAATCTGGTCAAATCGATCGAGGAAACTGTTGTTGCTGCAACGAAGGCGTCTACCCCTACAGACACACACAAAATAACACACTATAGCAAAATAAATCGCGAAATCGAACAGCTAGTACTTGAAAAACGAAGACTAAGAAGAAAATGGCATCACAGGAATCACGATACCCAACGGCTAAAGAACAACGAAAAATAGCTACACGTAGACTAACCAGGGCACTTAAGCTGGAGGAAGGAAACGCCTAGCATCTATATATCAAACAACTATTGCCCACAAGCAAAAAGAACCCTTGTGGAAAGCACACAAAAATATCCAGCAACCGGCAGAAACAATCGTTCCACTGCGAGGCCCCTCTGGAAGCTGGATATGCACCGACGAAGATAAAGCCAATGCGTTCGCCGATCACCTGCAGAAGGTATTCCAACCCAATCCTGCTACCAACTCATTTGTCCTACCTGCAGTCACTAAAAACTCATAACCTGTAAATCCAATTATTATACATTCAGTCAATGTGAGAGCATCCACGATAAAAGATCTTAAGCCCAACAAATCACCTGGACATGACTTGGTGACACCACAATGTTTATAGAACCCCCACCGTGTGCGGTTCTGACCTTATGTGATCTCTTCAACGCTATTACGAAGCTTGAATACTATCCCAAAAGGGTTAAAAAGGCGGTCATTGTAATGATTCCCAAGCCAGGCAAGGAAAAAACGCAACCCTCATCCTACAGACCAATTTGTTTTCTAACGTGTCTCTCAAAACTGTTTGAAAATGTATTTTAAAAGCAACTAACTCCCTACCTAAAAAGACAGAATACAATACCATCGCACCAATTTGGCTTTCACAAAAATCATGGAACTATGGAACAGGTCAATCGCATCACAAAAGAAATTCGTACCGCTTTCGTGCACCGGGAATACTGCTCAGCGATATTCTTAAATGTTGCACAAGCATTTACCCGAGTCTGGCTGGAAGGACTATTGCACAAGATAATGAAACTGATTCCCCAGAACACACCCAAAATGCTTGAGTCAAATCTCTTAAAAAAAATGTTCTCAACCAGGTGTAACAATTCGACTTCACATGACCGCGTTCTCAATACTGGAGAACCCCAAGGCAGTGTTCTGGGCCCTGTTCTGTACACACTACACACAGCAGACATGCCTACAAACCATCAACTCACATACACAACCTCTACATTTGCTGACGACACCGCAATACTAAGTCGCTCTCGATGCCCAGTAAAGGTAACAAAACAACTTGCCTGTTATCTTAAAATACTGAAATGATGGTTTGCGGACTGGCCCATCAAAATAAACGAGACCTAAAGCAGGCATGTAACCTTCACATTGAACAGACAAACCTGCCCACCTCGTACCCTGAACAGTACGTTAATCCCACAAGCAGACGTTGTAACGTATCTCGGTGTTCACCCAAATAGACGCCTTACCTGGCGCCACATATATAAACCAAGAGGACTCACATGAAGCTTAAAGCAGTCAATCTTCACTGGCTTTTAAACTACAACTCTGTCCTAAGTCTGGAATACAAAGTCCTCCTCTGCAATACTGTGCTGAAACCCATCTGGACATACGGCTGTGAACTATGGGGAAACGCTTCAAAAACCAACATTGAAATTACTGGAAAAATTGCTGGAACTATCATTGGAGCACCATGGTACCTACACACCGAAATCATCCACAGATACTTCCACATCAATCTTGTCAACGAGGAAATTCAGATTAAAAAAAGTAAACACCAAGCAAAACTTGCGGCACACGAAAATCCTCTCGCGAAGTCGCGAGTCTGTAGTCAGAGCCGACTGAAGCGCAAAGATTCTCCAGCCCATCCTAGGTCCGTCTTTAACTAATACAATTACTCTATATTGTTAATAATTTAAGTGGTATAAAAAGATTTGAATAGCTATTGTTAGTCTCACAATAAGAGAAGATAAGTATGAAAAAAAATAAAATTTGATTTTGTTAATTTAATTTTCGGAGAAGATTATGGTTGGGAAGGTAGGGACCACGAATGTCGATCATCATCTTTTTATACCCTTGAAAGTCTTTGTATGGAAAACTTTTTTGTTTGCAAGGGTATACCATCTTCGGCAAGCCGAAGATAACTTTTTTCACTTGTTTTACTTCTTCCTTCTCAGATTTTGTTGTTGAAGCTTTTAAGGTTATGTTAGAAAGCAACAACCGACCCGACGCTGAAGACCTAAGGTACCAGAGGATTTCGTCCGCTATCGTATCCCAAACATGATGTTGAGTAGGAGAAGTCCGTAAACTCTAGTCCCTTCTCTCTCGTAGCACATCGATCGTTACACGCATAAAAGTAGGTACATAATTGTAATATTTGTTTATATTTCTACGAATGTGAAATTTTTGTGCTCCTTTTAAATAGTTATAATTACTCCACTAGTTTGATATTTAATATTTATATTAATTTTCAATAATTACGTAATTCGATTCTGTTAGAAAAATACAATTTGCTAATAGGCAACGCGCTCTTCTACGCACTGTTCGTTATACTTGTATATACATATTTGTAAACGCCTTGCAGTCGTGGTTGAACGATCAGTACAATACTACGATAAAATAAATTCATCAGGTTATGGGCCCAGGGAGCTCAATAATTACAATTGTGCGCGAACATTAAGAAACGAGTGTGCCGGTCTTTTTATCGTCAACGGCACATCGCGGCTAACTGTAAATCTTCCAAGAAAAACAATGAAGATAGCGATATATGTGTAGTAATAAATCGCTTTTTATAAACATCAAAGAGCGCTAAGAATGAATTCTGTTGGCCGGGCAACAGTATATTAAAGCGTTTGGTTTTGGAACAGTGCGCTTACAGTGGAAATAAAGTACAATTGATTTGACCGAAGTACTTCTGAAGACTTTTAAAACAATTTTATTTCCGTGGCAAAAGTGGCGAACGAAGAATTCACAGTAAAAATCTCGAATAACGGGCGATGTTGTTTGTGTTGCCAAGAAGCAAATCGATTTGTTTTTGTTTAAAACAAATGAACAAAAATGTTCCAGCGCACAAACTGATAAAAACGGACCCATTAAATGGCACTATCGTTTTGGCCATTTAAATTTTGCCAGTATAAATAAAACAATGAAATATCATATGTTCATGGTTTAACTTCCAAACAATGTATAAATATGCAAAATTATGTGTGTGAGACTTGCGCAAGATTCAAAATAATTGAAAAGAAATTTCCTAAGCAGTCCTATAATCGGAGAAAGGACGTATTACATCTCATCAATACAGACATTTGTGCAACGATAAATAAGAATTTGGTTGGCGGTGCTCGTTACTTTGCAACTTTCATTGACGATAAATTACGTTACGTTTACGTTTTTTTTGAAGACGCAAAATGAAATTTTTTATAAGTTCAAAGACTTTGAAGCAATTGCGACAACGGGCGCGAGTATTTGAAAGTCGCATTTAAACAATTTCTAAACAGTAATGGTATTAGGAGGCAGCTTACTGTGCCTCATACACCGCAGCAAAATGGTGTGGCAGAACGAGCGAACCGTACGTTGGTGAAGATGGCACGCATAATGCTGGTTCATACTGATACCAACGAGAGCTTTTGGGCAGAGGCCATAGATACAGCTGCATATCTGCGCAACCGCCCTGAGACGTCGACGTTGACAGATATGACAGCTTACGAGTCATGGAATGGCAAGAAACCAGGCGTAAGTCATCTACGAGTATTTGGTATTAGAGCTATCGTGATTAATAAGACGCACAGCAAGAAGTTTCAACCTAAAAGGGAGGAGCGAGTTCTGATTAGCCATTCTGCAACAGCAAATGTATATCGTTTGTTCGACCAAAAAATTTATATGATAGATTGAGAAATCAGGGCTCAACAAACAGTACTCAAGTTACGCTGGTTATAAACGAGTTTAATTCTGCGTGTAACATAGACGACAATGTTGAAGATGTGTCACTGAACAATGTGAATCAAGATGAACAACAACAAGAAGCATCTACAATTGGATATGGAGATTTGGAAGTCGACACAGCCGATGATTGCGGGAAGAGATGACCTGTACGACCAATGCTAATTCACACTGGGAAACCCGGACGCCCACGCAAGCAGTATAACATACTCAATGTCATGACAACTGATGATGTAGTAGTGCCTGGGACAGTGGATGCTTTGAATTCTCATCATTCCAAATCTTGGTAGGCATCGATGCAGAAGGAGATAGCAAGTCTACAAGCCAAGGAAGGCAATTAGTTGCAGATGGGTGTTCGCCGTCAAGCGTGGAAAAAATGTCGGGGTGGATAAATTCAAGTCCCGATTAAAGGTCAAAGGCTTGTGCGCAGCGCTTTGGCATAAACTTCAGCAAAGGCAAGGTATTCTACGATCAAGCTGGTGATTGCTCTGAGAGTCAAGCATGGTATGTACAAGTTAACTAAGTTAACCGGACCGATCGTCCGTTCATAAGCACCGGTCAAATTGCTGACAAAGCATTTGGCCGGAAGCTCTTACATAGACGGCAAAGCTCTGCACATTGGCAGGGGCCGATATGAAGCTTTTCCTATGTTAGCTTTTAAGTCAGTTCGTTTTAAAACATTATTGAATAAGACCACCAGCTCATAAAAAAGACAACTCCGGCAAATAGCCGTTATATTATTTTATTGAATTAAAACTGAGTGAGTCTCTAGGCCAGCAGTTAAGAAGGGTAGTCCCCCTCCACCATTATCGTCCTATTTCTACAGAGACGGACAACGGCCAACCGGTCCTATTCTGGAAGTGACTGTGGCGAGGGATCCCCTGCAGCACCTATAACTTAAATAATTGGCGCCTTACCAACAGAATCCACGACACTGAATTACGTAAGTGAACACCTATACCCAAATCTACAAGCTGCATTTAATAAATACAAATATTTAAATATTTTTGCGGTTCATTGCCATCTGCATTTCCACAGTAATTAAAACATTTATATGTATTTGTGAATTATATTTACGTGCTAATATTATTAAATTTAAAATATTCTATCCCATGCGCTGAGGAAATATTGAGTTTAAAATATTGATCGACTTGTGATTTATATTCTATTGTGTGCATTTTGTCCCAGTTTCATGTATTGTCTGAACACTGTCGCTTCATTTGAACTAGAATTCTCTGCATTAGCTTTGCAGCCGTCTTGAGCTTTGTTATTCTTGCGCCACTCCACCTTGTTAGCCGATACCGGCGCATGAATTGCTGTGACAATTTTGTTGCCTTTTATATATCTCTTTGTTTTTGATGTGGTGATTTTTTGCCTTTTTTTATATTTGTTAGCCTAAGCGGAAACCCTTCCCCCGCGAGCCCTCCACCTTATCGTTGCAGGGCTGGTCAACGGCTCTGTGCGGTGAGCCATCGTTCCATACCTTCAAAGTGGCGACTCAGCCGCCGCGACCCCCTCGCTATGCTATTTGGCCCCATGGGCACAACAGCTTAGGTATCAACATACACAGCTCCTCATGAGCAATTCATTCTTAGAATATAGAAATTCTAAAACATACACTAGCGACTCAGAGTCAGAGAGCGACGATTCAGCAGAGTACTCTACACTAGAGGCGCATTGACTACAGATAAAATGTCTTTCGACGCAGGGCAAATTATGGGTGTAATAAAGGCGCTGTGGGAACAAGCTGCAGAAAGCCAACGTAGGGAGAATGATTTGCGCAAAACAATTTAAGATCTTGCCAGCCAAGTAGTGGCTGTGCGGACTTCCCCCACAAGCGCAGAAACTCCGCAGATTATGGCTTACCAACCGGAAGAAATCAAGGATGTCACTTGTATTAAGACATTAGATGCCGTAAAATGTCTTCCAGAATTTATGGGGACACAGGAGGCATACGTCTCCTGGCAGCAGGCGACGATGGCCGTGTATTACATGTTTGGGAATTATGTAAATAGTTCACGCCATTATTGGGTGGTGTTCATCAACAGGAGCAAAGTCAAAGGCCCCACTGATGCAGTTCTGTCATCGTTTGGGACGGTGCTGATTTTCGATGCGATTATAAATTGGCTCGATTTCACGTACAGTGACAAACGGCCGATACACGTTATCGATCAAGAGCTGGGCACGCTCAGACATGGAAACCTCACGCTCCTCCAATATTACGACGAGGAGAAAAAAACTCACCTTGCTTACTAACAAAGTATCTATGTCATATGATGTGGCGGCAGCGACGGTTCTATGCGAGAAGTTCCGAAATGACGCCTTGCGTGTTTTCGCCTCGGGACACAGACGCAACCTCACAGATGTGCTGTTCGCGGCAAAGCCGAAGGACATGCCATTAGCGCACGCCTTGGCGCAAGAAGTGGAATTCAACCACGAAAGGTACACCATCGCATCTTCGCTTGGAAAAAGCCAGGAAAATAGGGACCGTAAACAGTATCACAAAGTGCAGGAGCGACAACAGACCCCTCCACAGACTAACTCACAGGAAAGTACTGAAAAGAACCCACACTTCACTAGGCAGAACAGGATGACAGGATGGCTCGAGGAAACACACCGGTACCTATGGACGTTGACCCGTCATTGTCCAAAGTGCAAACATCCCACGCCCGGCTTACCCAACCGGCCGCGTCTGGACGCTCGGCCCCTCCTAAAAAGCAAAGGGTAAACCATGTTGCCCAGGCCTTAGATAATTCCGACATGGCTTAAGCCACCGCAGCCTCGAGTGCAACGAGTAAGGTCGACGATAATTCCATCTTAGAGTACGACTCAGATGTTGTTAATTTTGTAATGGAAACTCCCTGCTACCCGTCAGAGAGACAGATAGACAGACATACAGATAGACAGACAGATAAACAGACAGATAGACAGACAGACAGACAGACAGATAGACAGACAGATAGACAGACAGATAGACAGACAGATAGACAGACAGATAGACAGACAGATAGACAGACAGATAGACAGACAGATAGACAGACAGATAGACAGACAGATAGACAGACAGATAGACAGACAGATAGACAGACAGATAGACAGACAGATAGACAGACAGATAGACAGACAGATAGACAGA